>VWZP01009297.1:209850-282612 GCA_013396995.1 Dicaeum eximium
GCAGGCGCGCGCCAAGCCGCAGCAGCGGCGGGGGGGCGGCGCGCTGCACGCCGGGACACGTAGTCTTCTCGCCCTGCCGCGCGGCATGGCGGGAGCTGTAGTCCCGCACGGCACCTGGCGGCCATTTCGCGCGGCCGCGCGGGGCACGCCGGGAAGCGCAGTCCGGAGAGGTGGCCGCCATCTTGTGGCGCCGGCGGTGAGGAGGAGGCGGCGGCCGAACACCCTCGGTGCGCACAGAGCAGCCGATCGCCGAACGCCCCCGGCGGTCCCAGAGCGGGATGCGAACACTCCCCGTTACCGGGCACCCTCCGAGGCTCCCCCCGCCTCCCTCGGGACAGCGGCTGAGCCGGGAGGCGCAGACCCCTCGCCTCACTGAGGAAAGGGATAATGGAACACTGCGGGAACAACACTCCTGGTCACTAAGTGCTGTGTCTGCACCGGGCTCGTGAATTTTAAGGCTCTATATCAGGAAATGGGACACGAGAGATATTCTTTTCTGAGTACGTGCCGAGGCTTCAGACCCATTTACAAAATAGGTTCAAAAAGCCATTTTTATTCTCTTTTGCTTCTCCTCTTCCTTTTCCTCAGGGGAAGGTAGGAACACCTCCTGCCCACAGCCGAGCCCCCCCCCGTACCCTCATTGTGCCCATTGACAACCTCAGAGAGGCACAGAAACCAAAAAATGCGGAGCCACAAACCCTCCTTGGCCCAGCTGCCCCAGTGCAGACACACGTGGCACACAAGCAGCTGGAAATGCAAAGGCCCAGTGCCTGTTAGTTTATACTTGTTTTTATAACTTGTTCCCAGGACCCAAGGGTTTCTCCACAGTCCATCAAACACTGCAAAATACCCCTGCAAGGATCATCCTTTAAAAAAACCACCACCACACTCCTGCTACTCTTATTTCCAGAATTTCCAACTCTACAAATCCAGCAGGATGTGGTTTTCTCATCCCCAAGAGGCTTATCTTTCTACTCACTCCCCACAGCAATGGGACAGCAGCCTCCAAGTTACTCCTCACAGCTGAAATTGGTGCCTGAAATGCAGAGCCCAACATCTCACACTCACCCTTGTGCTCTGGGATTTCCCTCACCCTTCACAGTGCAGACACAGTTATTCCCAAATAAGCAGCCCACAACACCAACACGTGTCTGGAATCTGTCCTCAAGATCAGGTTTTTTGGCACCTTTTCCTCCGAAATTACCTTAAGGGCTCTATTCTCCCCGACTCTTCAGACACCTGGCAGAAGCAGTGGGTTTGATTTAACTTCTGACATGTAAAAGCATCCTTACACTTACAATCACATCTGGAAATGCTTTATGTTCAGACACTAAACATGATGTACACGTTTACCTGTACACAAGTCAGCACTCACACAAGTTACAAGATCAGCACAGGAATTAGCTAACAAAAGGCTACTTTAAAAATGGAATGTAGTATTTCAATACATTAATCTTAAATGCACAGTGTAAGGAAACTTAAAAGATCTTTGAAATAAATGATCTGCCACCCTCAGAGAGAAGGGGTGCCTGGTGTGCTGCCAAGGCAGAGGGACTCAGCAGCCTCTCAGTGACAGATGAGTGACAAATGCCAGCCGAACTGGGGCTCCAAGCCCATCTTTCTGACTTAGTTCTGCTCTAAGTGCAGGGCTGCTGGTGCCTGAGATTTCTTTCAGGGGCCTCAGAAAGCTTTAAGATTCTTTCAGTGCCTGACATTTAATCCATTTCCTACAAACCCAAACATCATTTTGCATACTAATGAGTGTCGTGTACAGAGCAGTAACTGCTCTCTGTGCAGGGATGAGTCACTGCAGGGTAAGACTTTAATTTGGATGTGCTATTTAAACAAACCCTGCACTGGAGCTGCTCCTCAGCACTTCTCCCCTCTCCAGGGCCCCCATAGAACCTGCTGCCCTCGCTGGAGGTGGCTCAAGCTCTGTGAGGGACTGCAGCCCCTTGGGTGAGGGTGCAATACCAAGTCACTGCTGGAAAAACAAGTTCTTGAGGCTTGACTTGCACACAACACACAGTCCAGTGTCTGCTGGGTGTGTCTCCTTAACGAAGGACATTGTAACTTCATCAACGCTCAGCTTCCTGTATGCCAAACCCTTTCCAAGCCCCAAATCCTCACTGGTGGAGGGTCAGGCTGGTAGAGCAGGCCCCAGTCTGGTTTATCTGCATGAATGGGACACAGCTTCAGCTTTGATGAGAACACCCCAAAACTCCAGAAATAAAAGTGTCAGCAGAATATACCTACCAGGGTTTTAACAAGTGATATTTTAATTTGTTTGGAAATGTAAGAGGGTTTAGGGAAGAGAAGTAAGAGTTATGCAGGAAGCTGCTGAAGCACAGGTGTTAAAAACATGCACATTTTAAAAAGAGAGCTCGAGTTTTGATATGATGACATGAGACAAGATCAAGAGTTCAGCAGACACACTGGTTAACATGCCAAACATCTATAACAAATCACTGTGGTCTAGCTTTGTTTATTGGGAATCACTTTAGTAACCTGAAGTCACAAATATGCAGTAAATAACAAAAACTACAGATAAACACAGGTTACACATGCAAATTCCTGTTCACATCTCACATGTGCAGGTACATTAGGTGCACAGTTCTAAAGAGTCTTGACAAAACCAGGTTTTAACAAAAAAATGGTGTTAAAATGCAGGTATGAAAACTTCCATGTGAAGAATACAAAGATACCTTTGTCCTTTCCAGGACTCCAGTGCTGCTTTTTATATACCAGAGATGTACAACAGCGACAAGATTCAAGTAAAAGCAGGAAGAGCTCAAGGAAATAATACTGGTCAGAGAATGGGCATTTACTTCTCACTAAAAATACACGGAATAGCTGAATAGGAATGTCTAGCAAGAGCTTAGGAAAAAAAATCACAAAGTTGTAAAGCTGACTAATCACTAATTTTCCTATTTGCTATAGATAACAGCAGTGACATTAAAAGAAACTGCAATTCAACATTTAAAAATGCAACTTACATTTAACGACTTTTCCAAAGTGAAATGCAATGACAGCCTTATACTCAAAATTAAACAGCTGCTAGGCTCAGACCAAAATATGGAATGTTCTAGATAAAATAAAAATACAGTATTACTTTTCATTTTTTATTCAGAATGGAATTGAAAGACAATTTCTGAAGCTTGAAAGTAGTAAGTTTCATTTAAACGCAGTTTTCTTCTCATAGATGAGCTTTCCACAAGGGTGCAAGATTTTTTTTCTGTAATAGCTTGAAGTGTCAAAACGAAAAGTTGTTGCCATTCTCACATTAAGAACAAATTGTTGTCATTAACTTAACTGCATATGCATTTTACTACAACATTTAACACATGAACAGACCTATAATGCCTACTGTATCTCACTAAAACAAAAAAGAATACAGTATTTCCACCTACTACTTGTACTGGTTTTAAAAAAGATTAACATTAAAAACAAAGCCACGTTTTCCTTACATCCTTCCTTCTTTTTAACCTTCTTTTTTTTGCCTGAAGTCTTCTGCCATTTTATCCAGAATTTTCTGTTGAAAGAAAGCAGTTATATTGGGGATATATTTAAAGAGTTTCTCACAGACACAACATATAGAACAGAAACATTTAAAGAAACTGTAAAGTTTAAAATCTGTGACCATTAATTGCAATTGCAAAGATAATAACTAACAAGGCTGGCATTTCTCCCTGCCCTGGAGTGGCACTCTCCTTGGCAAGCCAAGGGGATTCCTTCCCCTTTTGTCATCGACTTGTGACATGATTGTGCCACTTACCTGGGTGGAATCTGCCCTCTACAGAGGCAGGGACACAAGAGCTCCCCTCCCTGGAGAAGGGTTAATTTGGAAGTCTGAGGAATTTCGTACCATCTTGATGACATTTGACAGCAACATCAATTCACCTATTTCATTTTTCCTGCTTTCCAAGCAAAGGAAACTCCCAGCTCCACAAGTGCCCCTGTGAAGCAGAAGCTGCATTTCTCCCTTCCCTCCCGCAATTCTAAACCCTACCACTGTCACACAATCACCCACAAGCAGCTCACTGATAATTTCTGCCATGGAAAAAGCAAAGCAAATAATGTTTCATTCAAGTAATAAAGCTCACAAATTGGCATTATTCCCCCCTTCCCTTTTTACATCAAGGCTTTTATGTCCCATAAGCAGATACCTCAATGGAAAAAAAAAAAAAAAGAAAAAAAACACTATGGTGATGGATGAGGTGGATTTTCTTCCTACAAGATCCTGCAAGGGAACTGATTTTCTGATCTACCCCTTCACAGTATTGTTTTGTGACAATTTTTGTGCCATCTGCCTTCCTGGGCCCTCTGTTTGTTTAGGGGTTCCCTGTTACTGCAAGAAGGCAAATGTTTGAATTATGAGGTGCCACATTCTGCTTCTTTGTGGAGTCCCTGGGGTTCGCTTTCAACTCACGGATCAACTGCCCTGAAATGCATTAATGTGACACTGCAGGACTATCAGAATTCCTTTGGGATTGCCCTTTCCTGGAGGTCATGTTTGCAGCTCACAGTATGAGGTTACAGCAGCAGCATTGTCACTCATGCCATGCAATCATGTGATACCTCATCCAGTTAGAGAATGGAAAGAAGTGCTCACAAAATCAGAAGTTGCAAAGGTTTTTATTTTTTTCAACATATAAAAACTTAAGCTTTGTTGACTGGTTGAAAACATCCTCAAAGGGACAACTGGAAGGAATCTGGGCCATCTGTATTTACTCTGCATCACTACTTCTAAGCCTGGCCTTATTACATTGGAATTCCCTCTTTAATCAAAATTTACAAGATAAAAAAAATGCTGGAGCCACTTTTTAAACTGTGTATTCTGCATATTATTTTCACAAGGTGAAGGTTTGGAGACGTCTAGCTAGAGTTAAAAGTTATACAGTAAGCCAATTTCCACTGCCTGAAAGGTACTTTTAGTCTCAGTCCAGTCTTGTTGAGCTCTATTCCCCAGAAAGAATCAAGCCATTTAAAATGAACAAGTTTTTGCCTTACCTTCAACTTTTGATAATGAGGAAGGCTGCTGCAATGGGTCTTTTTTGCAACATCTTCATTTGTGTAGAACAGGGAACACAATTTGCAATAAAACCCTGTTTTGGGTACCACATAATTCACACCTAGAGGAGTAAACACCACAAAATAAACTAAGAGATCTACTCTACATCATTTATTTTAATGTCATATGTCATTTCAGCTAAATCTTAAAACCAAAATTTACTTTACATTAAAAGCTGCTTTATCTTTAAAAGTCTGTTTTAGTTTAGTCAAGCAGGGGCCTACTAGTAACTAAATATGTGCAGGCTTTTTTTTTTTTTTAAATTAAAAAAATCAACCTTTCAGATTAAGGGTCCATTTTATTGGGTCCTTCAAGAAGTCACAAAGTTCTATGATCAGTTTTGGAGTATTTAATATGACTCTGAACTATTACCACTGCTGTGCTTTGTGCTAGCAATTGAATTTGGGTTGCTAAAAGATACCTCTGTCCATTTCTGCCTAAGGAAAGGGTTATGAAAAACGCTATGAAAGTAAGGAAAAAAGAAAGACAATACTTGAATTAGGGCAGGAGTGAAGAAGGGGGAGAAGAGGGAAGCCCTGAAATGAAAAGCTATGGGGCAATGTATAGCCAAAAATAAAAGTCAGATGAAATGAGAAATGCTACTGTGATGCACAGAGACAGTTTGGAAAAGAATGGAAACAGCCTTACCAACAGGAATGTTTGGCTGGTATGGCCCAATCCTAAACTCATCTGGGACAAGAGGTTTTTCCAGGACACTCTTTGTTTCCTGCTCGCCCTGGGGGTCTGTGTTTTCCTGGGCATTTTTCTCAGTATCCTGGGCTGTTGTAGCATCAGAAGCTTCAACACTTTCAGCCTTGGCATTCTCTTCGCTTTTCGTTCCATTTTCTAACGTTTCATTCTCCTGCTCCGGCTCCTCAATCTTGTCCACCTTGATCTCTGCCAGGCTGTCCTCGTTCTTGCCCGCAGCCTTGGCTGCCAGCCCTGACTTGCGGAGCTTCTGGTGGTCGGAGTCCTCCTCGTCGCCCACCTCGTCCAGGGTGACAAAGCCCTCCATGCTGCGCGGGAAGCCGCCCACGTAGCGCTGGGGGGAGAACGGCTCTGGGTCAGCTCAGCCTGCAGTGCTCCCCTCAAACTCTCCTGAGCTTCACAACAGAAATATCTTCTCCAAACTTGTCCACAAGAGCTGCCTTGCTCACTCAAACTGCTACTCAAGGTTTAACCAGCTCTTTTGTACCCCACTGCCCCAGAATCAAGGATTCCCTTTCATAATGGGTTTTTTTTTTTTGCATCAGGAGTGGCCACTGTTTCCCCACAGCAACATAATTTCAACTTAAGAACAGAGCCAAAACCACTTAAATTATCAAGCTGTTAACATGAGTACCCTAAGTGAAAGTAATTTTGGAGTGCACCAGTTTTGTTTCCATTTGAGAGTTCTGTGTGATACTTGAATTCATGGCCTGAATAGAAGGCAAAACCTTACCAGAACTATTCTGTCCCCACTAATGGTATGAAAGTTGATTAAAAAGAATTAAAAGCTCTTTTCAACTAGTAGAAAGCTTAGAGCATCCACATTAAAACAACCACTAAAACAGAAGCAAAACCCAGCTCAAACCCACCAACCACCCAAACTGTGAAGGCCTCTGAAAATCCAGGTTTCATCAGAAGAGGGACTGCCTAAATTCTGAATTTTTGGAAATGCTCGTGCTGATATGGAGACATCACTATTCCACATACTTAACAGAAACCGTGAGTAGGACTGAGGCTGCATTAGCTTTGTGTATGTGGGTCTTCAAGGAATGAAGTTTGGCTCTGAAGCAGTTTATCACAGCCAATGCCCACATACTAATAAGGAACTATAAGAAAACTGGGAAGTGCCATTTGCATGGCCAGTATCCATCTCAGCACCATTAACCACGTTCCTGACAAGGATCCCCCAAACCTGAGATCCATGCACATCTCATTCATTAATTAGGAACATGCCTTTCTTGCAAAACAACATTCCAAGTCAGCAAATTACTAAAACTTTGCACGCTACTCCACAGAACTGAGCATGATTAACAAAGCAGGTAGGACATAAAACCAAGGAGAGTGTGGGATGATGTGGTGAGGAAAAGGGAATTCAGAGCAAGTAGCCTGTGACTAGGAACATCTTGAAACCAATTATTTTTTTCTCCAGTGGGAAAGGGGCCCTGGCTAACTGCAGATGGCCCTACCTGTCTTTCAGTGTAAGGTGTAGCTGTATGTCCAGTTCTGTCCAAGCACAGATTAGGCTCAAGCCCCCAGTACATTATTTTTTTGAACATCATTTCTGGGCTCAACGGTAACTACAGACAGTTCTCTGAGAAACTGCTCGGGAGAACAGAGTTCCTGGCTAAGTATTAGTCAAAAAATGGGTGAAAAGCAAGCAAATCCCCTGCAAGCAACAAGGTTAGAAGCCCACAAATTAAAGGCTTCTGTCCAAACAGGACCAAGGATTTATAACTGAATCCATGTGTAAGTTACACCCAGTGAGATCCTCCATTTTCTTCACAGGAGCTTAAACACCCGTTCCTCTCCAGACAGGTGTTTTGAAGACTCACAGAGGAAGGTCTGCAACAATATGTACATGGTGTGCTACCTAAGACAGACTGGGCTTCCCCCACTAAGCACCTCACTGTGTGAGTTACCTTTTTAAGCTTTTTCTTGGCTGCTGGAGTGGCTGCAACATTCCCCTCAGTTTTTACAGCTGCATCATCAGGTGTGTCCTTTTTTTCCTCAGTAGCCACGTCAGCTAAATTGGCAACATCTGCATCCTCTCCTGCTGAGCTGCCACTTTCTAACAGTGCTGCTGCCTCCTCCTCATCCACCAGCAGCTCATCTTCAGACTCCAGGAGTAAACTGGGCTCATCTTGCTCTGTCTGTTCCCCACTTTTGGCACCTGAAGGCTCAGCAGCATCCTCCTGTTTTTCCTCTTTTGCTTTTTCTTCTGCATTGCCACTTTCAGGTTTCTGAGCAGGTTCTGTTTTGTTCTTCTTTTCACTGGGAGAATCTTTGCTGTCTGGGGAATACGTTCTCTTTCTGTAAAGAACAAAGAACATTGCTGCTTGCAAACCTGGAGAAAGCCCAGAAATTACTAAAGAAAAAGATCATATTTCTTTAGACAAGCCTGGAAACTATTGTGTTTCAGTTCAGAAAATGGAAGGCTGAGGGAAACCCTGAAGGACATCATTCTTCAAACACACAAAAGGCTGCTCCAAGGAGATATTATCCTTACAAGACAGGACAACTGCTTGTGGGCTTAAAATTGCAGGAAGGCAAGGCTAATTAGGGACTGCAAAGGATTTCCTGTGGAGCCTGAAAAGGCTATGAAATCTCCATCATTAGAAGAAGAGGGTGGGTAGCTCATTTGAAACAGTTAATCTCTGGGCACAACCATCAACCATATGATCTCAAAGCTTGCCTGACTCTTTTGTATTGTTTCTGTACTCTGAATAAGGTATTTTCATATTTCCTTTAAACAACATCATGCTTTAACGGTAAGAAATTACCTGGTTTTATCCTTTTTCAGCAGTTCAACTCCTTTGTTGGGAATCTAAAATAAAATTTAGAAAGTTTGTGAGTCACAGCAGACCATGACTTACACAACTGTTGCAGCATTAATTCAGACCAGAATCCAATCCAGTCAAGTGCTTCCAGCCACATTAACCCCCAGGAACTCTGTCCATGCCACCCACCAACTGATCAGTAAGCCTTTGTTTCATATCACAGTATCTGACCAACCTAGAAATAGAAATCCCCTGCCTTTATTCACAGTAATGATTCAATACAAAACAAATGGGATATCCTGCTCCAGAAAAATTCACATACAATTTCTGGTTTGTTTATGAACCAACAGCATGTAGTGCAGGCACTGGCACAGATCAGTCCTAAGCTGTACTTTTCTCTGTCATTAGTGGAAAACCTTTAGCAGACTCCCACCAAATCACCTGGTTATGAATTACTGAACAGGAAATGTCACTTGGAGGCAGTAACAAGGAAATCTATTCAAATTGTCACAAAGTGCTCATTTTGCTTACTGTTGCTACCATGTGCAACAGTAAGATTTCTTCATGCTCCACAACAAAGCTGATGTTTTTAGGAGACAGCCTGACAGTTCAGATTTCTCCTGCTTTTATCACAGAACTTTATTATTATCACAGAATATTCTGAGTTGGAAGGGACCCATAAGGATCATCAAGTCCAGTGCTTCAATGAATGGCCCAAAAGGATTGAAGCCACAACCCTGGCATTATCAGCACCATGCTCTATTCAGCACCATGCTCTAATCAGCTGACCTCCTCCCAGTTTTCTACCTACTGTCCCAGTCTGATGAAGAAACACCTATAACTGCATGAATATTACCCTGGTGCTATGTTAAAAACTCCCTTCAGTCGACCCTTCTCTCCTTTATATGAGCTGCACAGGCAGAGGTGCAGCTCTGATACATTTAAAGTTTTCACAAAACTTATTTATTTTCAAAGATGAAGGAAAAAAAAAGGATCCCACATTAGAGAATGTTCTAAATGGGGTATTTTAAATTAAAATCTACATTATTTACTCTAAAATATGAATTATAGTAACTGTTTGTTTTTTGTTTAATCTGAAAGGAATATCCTTTAACTTATCCTCATAACACCACACTCATGCCAAGTAACTGCACTTGAGGAGCCAGAAAATATTAAAGCCAACTGTTCAATTTGACATGCAACACTGAGTTTTCAATAAGCAGTGGCTGTCCTCTATTTCCCTTTAAATCTTCAACTACAATTAAAAAAGTCCTTACCCTTAACACCAGTTTCTTGTACTTTTCAGATAAATCCACTTTCACACATCTGCCCTGGAACCAAAGCGCTTTGTTGGCACAATGCTCAACCATGGCCAAAGCATCTTCTCTGGTCTCCATCTCAATAAAGGCCTGAGAAGATGAAAACACACATTAAAAAGGACTCTGAAACACACAACACTTTTCCAGGCAAAGTTATTTAACTTAAAACACAGCATTTCCAAGTACTGAAACAAAATTACGAGGTTCAACTACATCCATCC
The DNA here is from genome assembly GCA_013396995.1 of Dicaeum eximium. Lineage (NCBI taxonomy): Eukaryota > Metazoa > Chordata > Aves > Passeriformes > Dicaeidae > Dicaeum > Dicaeum eximium. The sequence goes on from VWZP01009297.1 coordinate 219,947, forward strand.
TCACCAAACACTAACATTTACCCAAGTGCTCTACAAACCCCAGCTTTTCAATTCAGAACATCCATCCAAAGAGAAAGTTCTGAAATTAAACATGCATTTAAATCATCTGCCAAAAAAGTCACCATAAAGTAAAATATTATTTAAAAAAAAAAGTATCAGCACAATGATATTCTTAGTGCTTATGTACCCGAGAATTTCAGGGGAGCTGTGACATTACCTCAGTATTTTATTTTTGGTTTTTGAGAGAAGTCTGAAACAGAAAGGCAGCAACTACTGCTCGTCCAGCTTTGTAAGGAGATCTCTTGGGAACAAGGCTATGGTATGCTAAGGTTGCTGAATGAGCTTTAAACAAACATATCGGGGTTGGAGTATCCTTGCCAAAAAACTGAAAGCTGTTTCAGCAGCCAACTTAGCAAAGGGATTTTGTTTTTCCAGGGAAATAAGGTCAGGGAGGACTTTGTAGGGGTCACACAGTAGTTCAGTAATTTTTCACTTCTCAAGTGTGGCATTAGGGGATTCAGGCACCCATCTCTTTGAAAAAGCAGTGGAACTTGCCTTTTTACTCAAGGGACCAATGAACTGGGACAGTAAAGCTTAAAAAAAATCAGAGCGAAACAGTTTAAGCTCCTGTATATTTATAGAAATCATGTTCATGCACATCCAAAGCATTTCACTATACACATGCAGTGGTCTGTCTTCAAACCTTTCCAAGCTAGAAAAGCACAGCAGGACTGCTTTTGTTTGGTTTTAAAGAATGAAAAACAAAGGGTAAATAAAAAACATATAACAGTGGAATATATTTGTTTATATTTCATAGGCAATGGTTTTTTAGCCCTAAAAAAAAAAACCAATCTGAAGGTTCTACAAAATCTGCATAATCAAATAATTAAGCCTCCATGCTAAAATAGCTTTTTTCTGTTTTGAAAGCAGCTCATGTTCCAGAGACATTTCACAGGAAGCTCCAAAGCAAACCCCCAACCTAGACAGACCCTGGGTCATTTCCAAACCTGTGCCAGAGCAGAAAGTCACATGTGCCCCAGCTGAAGGTATCATTTCTTCCCAGTTAAAACCCCTTTCAAACCCTGCCCCAGGGGGTTTCCCTGCAGTCACCTGGCTTTTCATTCTCATGAGGATGTAGTTCTTGATCTTCCCATAGGGTTCAGCCAGTTTGAGTACAGCGTTGTCAGAGTAGCCTGAGTGGGGCAAGTTGCTCAGGTGGATCACACGACCGAGTTCTGGTTTTGGTGGCTCAGTCTTTTGGTCAGGTTTACCCTCAGGCTTCTAAGATTAAAAGGGAAAGACATTTCTTAAGACCAATATATAGAATATACATGAGTGACTGTCCCTTGATTAATTTGATGCACTGCAAAGTACAGAATTTAAGAGTAACTTAAATGCAGCAGCCTCATAACAGTGACTGCCCCAGATTAAAATAAGGCAATGCTAAAAAAAGCAGAAGTGTTTTACCTTTATTCTCTTGTATTTCTGTGACAAGTGGACTCTGACTGGTTTACCAAACACCAGGGCAGGCGTTGTTGAATAATATTCCACTGCAGCCTGCGCATCTTCAGTGGTTGACATTTCAATAAATGCCTGAAATCATACAAAATCAAATTAAGTGTTGCTCTTTCAGGAATCTAATTTTGTTTCAAATTTTCAAGTTCTCCCATGCTTCCTTTTAAGAATAACTGCATCAGAAATGAAAGCTGCTTTTTGGTTACAATGTCAACTGACCTGCAGAACTTGGCACAAAATTCAGATTCTTTATTTAGGTGCACAAACAAAACTAAACTTGTTTGTTTACATTCCACCTAGATTTGGATTCAAAACTTTCATTGCTTCCTGCTTTTTCCACTTCCATGGTATTGCTTTTTTCACACTTCAAAATAAGACACACTCCATAATACAAACTAAGAGCAAGTAAGTTTTCAGATAGTTTTCAAACAAGAGCAGAATGTGGTGGTGTTGAGAAAGCAATGAACAACCAATCAGGAGGCTTTTTCAATATTTAAGTGAAAATGCAGTAGCGCAGAATTCCTGGAAACACACTCCTCCTTTCCCACATGCCCCTGATGACAGATGTGGCATCTCGCTGAGTGGCTGAGCAAGTCCTTTTCCAAAAACAAAGCTCAGACAGCGACAGGAAGCCCACCAGAGACCCCAGCCAGCCCCACTAGCCCTGGGACCCAACTTTACCTCATTGATTTTGTTTAGAATCAGGTGATTTGTGATTATCCCAAAGGGTTCAACGAGCTGAAGCAGCTGATATCTCAGGTTCTTTCCCCTCTGGAAATCCATGATGTGCACAACTCTGCTCGTTTCCTGTTGAAGACAAAGCACACACACAGAGCATGAAAAAAACCTGTGTACACACAAACCTAGTCAGCCAAGGCTCTGCTCTACTGCTGCAACTGTTAAATTTTTAAAAAAATATTTCTATCTATCTTCACTAGTGGCAAAGACAAGATGCATCCAGAAAAGGCACAGAATTTCTACATATTTCCAGTGCAAGGTGCCTCCATGCCAAAGCTGCCTTTCCTTAAGTTCACTTCCCACAACTTCATCATGAAGAGAACGTCTAAAGAAGTTCTGTAGTTTTGGAATAAGTATTTTGTAGAGTACTCAGCACAACAAACTCCCAATCTCATGCCAAAGCTTCAGTACTTCCACACATTCTAAAATCTCACTTCTAAAGACAATCGATTAATTAATTAAACAAACAAAACCCACACCTTACAAAAACAGAAAAATTATACAACAAAAATGTGAGTTAAAAACAAAAAGAATTTCAATACTTACCACTCTGCCCTTCTGCATGTGTCTGGGTCCTTGCATATTTCCATTTCCAGCTCCTTTAAGAAATTAAAAGAATGAACAACCTGTAAGACTGGAATTAACATGTCTCATCACGAGTTCTGAAAAGATATGTCACTTGTAATACCAGAGTAAGATCAAGTTCTAAAACCTAATTATTTCACTGCACTCTAGAAAGGCTTTTTATTTATTTCAGAGCTCTTGTAACTTGGGATCCTCATTCCTGCTCCTTCTCTTCACTCTAACGTTAGAGAAAAAACTGCATTTATTGCTGTTCAGGAACAGCAGAAAGTACAGCCCACTGGAAAAAAAAATCTCCTGTTTTAAGTAAGATTTGCCAGAGGAAAATTTCTCTGTACACAAAGGATGTGAGATTTCTTTATTTTAGACACTCTTTTTACAATTGAGGGTTTAGGTTCTAAAACATCATAAATTCAATCACAACACCCATTTAAAAAAAAAATCAACCAAAAAACCAAACACGAACAAAACCCCCTTTCAAATAGTTTGGCCTATAGTTAAATCTGAGATATTTTGAAAAATTAACGGTGTTGTTTCAATGTAATAAAGTATGAATGCATCTATCATCTAAAAAGTGTCTAAAATACTTGTACTCTGTCAGGATATCCAGCAAATTAGTTTTGCTCTTTTAGTCATTTGAACTATCTAAAAGGTAGGAAGTAAGAGCATCAGGCAAGAATCTGATTCTTAGCCTCCTTTCCTGACAGGAATAGGCTTGCATCATCCATCTTCCCACTTCTCACTTCCAGTCCAATTTATTTCTCAAATTCACTTGAAAATAGGGGAAAAAAAACTTAGGACATGGAATTCTTACCAGAAAACTCCACCAACATGTAGCTACTCAGAAGACAGATAGAAAAATCTCCTACATAGGAAAAAAAAATCCAAGTGCTGAACACATGTAGATTTATCTCAGTTAAAAATCACCAGCCATAGGGAGTTGGCAGCTGGCAGAAAGTTGAAGTGTGGGAACTCAGTACCAGTTCTGAGTCCCTCCATGGCCAAAGTATTTCAGTTCTAGTACTGAGAAAAGCATTTTCTTTTGTTGTTTTAAAACACTGGTAACAAATCAAAACAAGAGAAAAAAAGAAAAAACAACAACCCCAAAAAACTTAGCAAGAAATTAAGCCTGGTGAAGGTAGGTGCCTGTTGAGGTTACCTCTGGGCCCAACAGGAGGTCCTCCAAGGTGGAATGGAGGTGGTGGTGGTCCCAAAATTCCTGGTGCAGGGTTTGTAGATTGCTGCAACATGAAGGGATCACCCCTAGAAAGAGGAGAAAACACAGTCATTTTAAGCCAAGAAACTGTGAAGCTTACATTTACAAAACACCCTAATTTCTGCAGAGCTTCTATGCAGACAACTCAGGCTTTTACTGCTGCATTTCAGCTGGAAAACAAAGGGAGGAATCCATCTGAACCAAAGGAAGTGTGTTGTTTCACACAAAATGTTACGAACGCCCTCTGCTTCAAATAAACAATTATAAATACTTCAAAATTAATTACTACTTACATTCCATGTCCTGAATCATTGTCAGGATTCCATTCTGGGTATCTTAAAAGAAACAAAATTAAAGGAAAATATAAGAAAAATGCAATCTCCTCTAGCTGTGTAACACAAGCAGCACTACCTGGAAGTGTAACACAGGTGGAGCACAGGCAGCACTCCTGGCCCACTGCCAGAGCCATGAGCAGTACTGACAGAAATGCTGCTCTTCAGGACAAACTCCCTACTCTGTTTGCAGAACTGCCCGTTTGACAACAAAAATGTACAAGTTGGTATCAATAACTACAATTACAACAGATTCTCAACTGCTAAGTTCCAGCTGCTATATACACATCAATAGGATTCCAAAGCTATGAACCAGGATCCCTTTTTGTCCTGAAGATGCTCCAAGTTGTTTTTATTCCCTAGAAGGTATGTTTTCTAAACCTGCTTTGTTCAACAGTTCTTTAGAATCTGGGAACATCTTAAGCTGGAAAGGACCCACAAGGATCAGGCAGTCCAACTCCTGGCCCTGCACAGGACAGCCAAGAATGCCAGGCTGTGCCTGAGTGCTGTCCCAGGCTGGTGCTGTCCCAGGCTGAGCCCTCCTCCCCAGTTACTGTACTTCCAGTTCATACATTTCGAGCAGCAGCTGACAGCGGCGGCTGTGAGTCGCTCCATTGATGTGATGGTTCCACTCCTGCAGCAAAGTAAACAAGGCACAATTAGCAGCCACACATGGGAGTCCTGCCCACAAAGTCATGGCCTACAGCGCAGTGTCTTCTCTGCTAAGCTGGAGTTTTGCAGAGCCAGAGAGAATGGAATCTGTTTGTGGTACTTTGAGGAGACACTGACACTGGGCCTACCTCGTCCCTGCTAATGTGGCTGAAAAGGTGCCTGATGTGAACAGGGCTGCTCCTGCCTCAGAGTGCAAAGCTCCCTGGAAAACTCCAGCCCAGGCACAGAAGGCCATGGCAGCCTTGGAAACTGAAGGCTGTTTGTCTTCAGGCATTTCAGAATTTCCTCTACTCTGCTTCATTCCTCAGACTTCTGCAGATTAATATGAAGTAAACACTCCAATTTTTAGAACCATAAATAGGCCAAGAAATTGCACGGAATTCAGAAAGGAAAGACTAAAAGAAATCTAAGTGCATAGCTAGGACAAACTACAAGTATATAGGTAAAATATAAAATATATGACTACTCAAGGGGAATAATAAAGGAAAAAATATCTAAACCAAGATGGTACAAAGGAGAAATAATGAAACTGAACCAAATCATCCAGGTAAAACTCCTCCTGGTTCTGGTTTTAGCACTAGAAAGGAATGAGGGATTTCTACTTTTTCTCTGCAGACTACAAGTTCTAACTACAAAGGGAGTAACTTATTTTAGTGCCTGATCTCTGTATCTTTATATTCTTACAAGTAAGAGGACAAATCTGTGCTTTATTCACATTTGTGAAGTGACAGAAGCTCTGGAGTTTCCCTGCTGCACATCTGGGAGCCACAGCCTGACCTTCACTCTGCTGCTCCTCCTCAGAGGAGGAAAGGACCAGCAGAGATAAACAGGGGGTAGAGTCATTCAAGAACCTTGGGGCTGAAGGTTTTCTCCAACTGAAGGTTTTTATTTATCAGCCACATTTTCAACTATGAACACACAGTGCACTGGCAACTGCTTTATGTGGCTCTTCTTACATGTCTGTTTCTGCTCAGCACCCACAAAGGGGTTTTGCCTAATCCCTCATCTTTCAAGATTTTTGGTCTCTGCCATACTACAGCCATCCTGGATACAATGATACATTCCCAAGGCTCACTGTAGTGTTTCCATAGGTTAAATGCCTACCCTGCACTTCCTACAAAGGAGAAAAATCTGGATTTAAAGTCTCTCATAAAGTACTACAATATTACTCCATGATGCTCCTGACATGGAGCAAGATGAAGTCATCCCTTTTATCAAGATGTAAAATGAGAGCACCACTTTTTCTTGTTAACTGCACAAAATGTAGGCTCTGCAACTATAAATAGGCTGGCAATTAGGATGAAAAATACCCACCAAAAAAGAAAAAAAAGAACCATTCAATATGAAGTTTCTTCAGTTCAACACTTGCTAACAAGTGTTAGCATTACACTCTAGAAAACAGTCCTTTAAACCCGTAACTCCTCTTAATTTGGAGGCACAGTCAGTAAAACCTCAGTGGCTGGTTCCACCAGACATAATATGCTTTGAATCTGTCTCAACACAAAACTGATGCAGAAGTTATCTGCAAACTACAGGCAAAGTCTGGGAGATTTAATTCTTGTTCAAATGCTTTTAAATTGGCAAAAAAAGGGGGATGTGACTAACTTCAGATTTTTCTTCTTCCCCAAGGAACAATGGTAGCTCATCTATATTAACATTTTATTACACAGTTCTTAGTCTGGATTCCCTTTGCTGCTTGCACCCATTTGGAAGTATCCCTTCCCTGGGGTTTCGGGGCACTGGGTTATTTGTATTTACAGGAACTCATTAACACAAAGGCCCCAAGTTAAGCGAGAGAAAACCTGAACTGAGTTTCTGAAAACCCAGATTCCCCTTTGGCTCGGTCGATGCAAGCCAGAGGACACACTGCTCCTCAGAAAATGAGGCCACACTCCAACACCTAATTTTAGCCAGCCCTCTCCCAGGGCCACAGCCAGGTTCTCCCTCTGACATGTACCAGGTTCAAGTGTTTCACCTCCAAATTCATCTGCTTAGTTTGCATCAGCCTTTGTCTCTGGCAGGAAAACAATCCCTCCACGTCTTAACACCTCATTCCCTGATAAAAGGGATCAGGATTGACAAAATGCCTAAAGTAACTGGGGCACAATTTACTTCCAAGACAGAAAATAAACTTGGTCTTAAAATAGACACACATCAAATTAAAGAAGCAATTAAGAACATCACTAAAATAATAATAAAAAAACCCACCAGAAGACTAACCTGCCAATTTAACTTACACTAAGGATGTTTAACACCTTGCTTGCATTTAAAACACACATGGCTTGATCAAACACTTTTAAAAATCACTAATATTATTTGGAGGTGGGGAAAATTAGATTGTGTTACTACAATAATAAATTTACATAGTCCCAGCTATGAAAAGCATTCCCTTTCTGCTTTCCATAAATTTTGGTTCAAATCAAATTACTTTAAAAGTTTTGTTTTACTTGATTTGATTTTGAGGGAGACACAAAACAAGGAATTCTGTAATGGCTGGGTATGCAAAGCAGAGGAAAGAAGGAGAGAAAGAAAAAAATTCTTGCGGTGACAATTTCTGAAATCAGAAATAAAGCCCCAACCTGGGCCATAAGAACCAGATTTATCCAATCAAATATTTTATTGTGTACTAGCAGTTTTAAAGTCAAAGTATATTCCTAAAAAAAAAAAAAAGTTTTACATGTTACAGAAGAGGTCAGTCACTTAGGTTGTGCTGTTAAAAGAATTTGGTATTTCTCATACCTGGAAAGGTATTTCCATGAGGATATCCTTTCATTAGATCTGCACTCCAAAGCACACTAAGAGCCATGAGCCTTTAAAATAAAGAGCTAAAAAGACCCCTACTTACAGGATTACTGGTTGCCATCTTCAAGGGCCTCAGAAGTTAATGTTTTCAATCTAACCAAATGAAGTCCTTTTACAGAACTGAGCAGAGCAGCTAAACTGTTAACACTTAAAACTTTAGTGAAAATAAATGTCAAATACAGGAGATCAGAAACCTGGATTACTGTATTTTATATCAAAAGTAATTAAAGCAACACAAGTTCATAAACTGTCAGATCAGGTGGAGCCATACAGTGTGTACTCTAGAAGTGGTTTGATCCTTTCCTTGCAGGGACAGAATAATTCTTGTGTTTCAAAAAGATCAGATGTACAGAACAGCACTTTTTGAGAGGTAACTGTAAAGAAATGGTTAGTAACAGCAATTCCACATCGTATCAACTTTACAGTAATAGCACATATTATGTTTTCAATTGAAGGCCTTCAGGCTAATTAGCCACTAATTGTGACAAGAGGGGCACTGTATTAGCCAATTAGCCAATTAAATTGCCTAGTATACTGGAAATCAGCAAGATGAGTACATTGGAAAAGGTGAAAGTCAGAAGGCTCCGAAAACACCATCTGAATCATGTTGAGTAACTTGCTCCCTTTGCAGAGCTGCACTAGGCGTGGATAACTAAGAGGGAAGCCTCAGCATCACCGAACACACCCGAAGATCCACTCTATTCATGAGCCAAGTAAAGAACACTACTAGGAACACAGAGCAGGATACTGCAACAGCAGACTGATTGCTCGGAGAGTCTACAGGGATAGATGCAACATGTGACAATAAAAAGTGAGTCTGAAGTGTTCTAAGAAAGTTGTGAAAAAAGGAGAAAAATGATGATAAATTTCAGCCGTAATATGAGATAGAGTGTTAAAGTGAAATTAAAAAGGCAAGAATGAGCTAATCTAAAACGTGGTTTTTACTTTTGCAAATAAGTTCCAGGGCTCTACATTAACTCTTTCCCTCTGGACAGGGAAAAAGCAGAACTGTGCAAGAATGCATCTTAACTACATATAAATCAGCAATCAAGACAGATGTGGAGGAGAGCTGAAACTAGCTTCCGGAATGGCACAGTAGATACACTGCAAAAAAACCCAAACCAACAAAAAAATACCAAAACCCACCCCAAAACTGCTTGAATGCCAGATGTTTGTGGTTAAGAGAACATGTAGATGTAAAATATAAACAAGATATCCCAGTAGATGATAGCTGTTTGACTTGAAGTTAAGCAATCTGGGCAAATAAAATACATTAATGTAAAGCCCTGGTTTACAATGTTTATCAACAATTACCTTGCAAATAAACCAAGTCCCTTTTTCACTCTCAAACCAACTTTCAGATAATTTCAAAAGCAACCAGGCCATAGAAATAATTAAAGAAATAGTAAAAACAGAACAGATACTACAACGTAAAGGAAAATAGAAGTATCTGGTGCATAACTCACCTTATTAGAATGAACTGGCATATCACATATAGAGCACAGATGGGGATAACCCTTCGGTAAGAATCCATGGAAGTCTTCAATATTGCTATTTGGAGGAGCACCTCTCTTTTTCTCAAAGAGAGATCTCTCGGGACCAGGACCACGACCCATTCTGTCATACTCACTGTCAAATTTATGATAGTTATGCGAAGTCTCACCATAGAAAGATTCATCCCTACACCTTTCTCCATCTCTCAATCTGTCATCTTCATAATCCATTCTGTCATAATAACCAGATTCTTGAGAACGACTTCCATGGTCATAGTCAACCACTGGGTTGAGACTAGGACCACGATCATCAAAGCTATCTCTTCTAAAATGCCTTTTTTCTTCCCAATCATCCCTAGGTACTCTGTATGGTGGTTCCCGTGTGGATGATCTGCCATCTCTACCATAACCTTCTTCAGCTCTCCTCCTTTTAAGTTGTAGAAGGATCTGAGGCAAGTTTTCAGGAGTGATCTTGTCCTCGGGATAGCGACTCAGTTCATCTAAGTCTCTAGCAGACAGACCAAAGCTGGCCAAAATGTTTGTGGCCTGGTCTGCATCTCCACGGTGCTGAGAAGACAAAGGGAGCGGACCTCTACTTCCAATGTTAAATATAGACTGCAAATTATGGGAAGAGGTACTACCAGAAGACAGTGCACTATGAGATCCTTGTTGGTTCAATGAAGAACTCATTCCAAGATTCATTAAGCTAGCAAGGCGTGCAGTACCCTGGTTCATCCTTCCAAGAGATGCTGGCATATTTAAAGACTGGGTAGCAGCAGCAAGAAGGCCTATTCCTGCAGAGAGGTCACGCCCATGACCTTGTGAATCCCTACTCAGAGATGACTGCTGGAATGACTTGGACATTGTAGAACTAGAGCTTGTCTACTTTATGGATCAAAAAATTTCTTTTTGTTTATTTTTTTTAAGATGGCTGCAAAGAGAGCTCACACTAGAAAGCTAGGCAAACTTCACTTCAAAAACGGTAACGCCAAGAAAGAGGATCAATAATGACTGCAGATCTTCTTCAAGCTGAGAAACACCAGACAATTCTGTAGAAAAACAAGCAGTTTTAGTCATAAATCCCTTTAAACAGATGCAGTTTTAAACTTATGCATCATGTTGATCTAAAAAAACATTAAAGATCTCAATCTTACAAGGCTTTTATCACATAACAGATTCAAGAGGTACCCAGAACCTACATATATTATTGCAGATAAAAATACAGTAGTGTTTCCTATACATACTACTCTTCCACAAAAAGCTACTTTAACTGAAGAAAAGTGAATTTCAGAAGTTTGCGATGTCTGAAAGCATCTATAAAGTTTACTGACATGTAAACCTTGATCTTTTACTGGCTTTGTTCATACCCTACATTACTGTACTGTGTCTGTGAGAACACAAAAAACTCAGGCCCATAGAATCCAAGATGACTTTGGCATGTAACACATATTTGAAAATGAAACCTGTACCACCACAGAACAGGACGAAAGAAAGTTAAAAGTAACTGAAGTTTGGGCAAAAAGTTTCTGCTATAAGATCTGTAAATAAGACCAAACATAATATTTAATCTTTATGCAGTAGAATTCCAATTACTGATGTCAAGACAGATGTGAGCAAGAAAAACAAGTTTTATATTTTGCAGGAAGTAAACAAGACCTCTTGTTCCAATTGCAGTTACACTGCTAACAGCATTTCTGAAGGGATTCTTTACTCTGTTACATGGCAGCTGTGACATCAGCCTGTACTTTCAGACCTCAAACTAAACAAGGTCAGGCTTAGTGCTGGGATGGGAGACCCAAGGAAAACCCTGCTCCTGCCAGAAGAGACCCCAGTGAGTCAGGAGATGGCACCACATCCCAGCGGCACTGCCTGCCTGGGGCTGGCACTGACACCGTGACCACCTGTGGGAGTTAAATATCCACTGCTCACAAGAGAGGTGACTCTTCAGTGTCCCACTAAAATACTAACCTAGCACTAAAATATTTGGTGCAACTGTGTTTACACTAAGTTTTAACTAAACAGTCTATCAACATCCAAAGCATGCTGCAATGAATATATTTCATAAAATCTTCTTTTAGGGCAGAGCAGAAATAACTGTAATACTTCACCCCATACTCCTCCAGCCTTGGGACACACAAAGTTTAAAGCAATTCAACACACATGTGGAAATATTCCAGCAGGAATAATCTGGTTTTGGGTCCCCGATGCTGCAAAGCCCTTTTGGGTGTGAGCAGAGCAGTTCTGCTTCTCCAGCACTGCCACTGAGGAGCACATCAAACAAGAATCACTTGGAAAAGAAACAGGCACAGACTGCCCAGCTGCAAATGAAGTCAGCTCCCAAGAAAACAGGTACATTTGGGGAGGAATGGAAAGGACAAAACGAAAGCAAGGACATTTCCCTGAAGAGACCAGCTCTGCAGAAGGCAATGGCTCTTGTACTGGAAACACAAGGAAAAAGGTCAAGGTTAGGTCTCTATCCTCACTGCCTGCTCAATACACAGCCTGTTCCAACAGTGCAGGAAGCTGAAAGCACTTGCAGTTTTTTTTTCTCAGTAACAGCATGTTACAAAATTATGCATTTGTGTAAAAAATACTGGATTCTCTGAAAATACACAAAACACACACAACTCCACCTTTGCAACGTAACTCCTTTATATAATTTGCTACATACTCTGTTATCAATGCATCTAAACTAATTTCAAATACATTTTTAAGATTCAAATACGTTGGAGTCACTAAAAGCTTAACTGTGTGACATTTGTTAAGAATAAGAGATTGAGAAACATGGGGATGAAAATAAGTTTGAAAGTTCTGAGGCAGAAGACAGAAAAACACTGCAGAAAGCTTCAGAGGAAAACAGTAACACAAGAACACGGGGGAGCATACCAGGTGAATTCTAAGGGAAATGTCCTAGAGAAGGGGGTCACTGGACACGTGAACAGAAAGCATTGCAGAACTATATTGTAAAAATCAAGACTTTTTTTGAGTTCAGAGAGGAACTCCAATATTCACCTGCATACCACACTTTTATCTTACATTCATTCAGTAGTCTTCGAAGTACTTGAATGACAATTTTACAAGTTAATCCTTACTCATTCCATTTTTACACCTAAATTTCCTCCTAGTTTATTCATACACTTTCAGAAGGGTTTGAAGCTGAACTTACTGGATTCTTCATAAAATCAGGATTCCAGAGGGCTCTCTGAGCCTGACCTGGCAGCAATTCTACAGATACCCCCGTGGTCAGGACAGGCTCACTATGTCCTGCTGTTAGTGCAAGGACCCACACAATTCAAGTTTCCACTAAACAGGAAAGTTCTCCACTTTTCAAAAATACTCTTTATTTGAACAAATGCTCCCTAATCCTCTTGTCACAGCTGTCAGCTGGCAGTTCATTGTATGCTGCTGCAGAGATTAGAGGGAACAAACGCCATGGCACCCCAGCCTGGCAGGACTAGAGCTGCAGGACTCTATGGTGCCATGCTGAGACCTCACACGAGAGCTTTACAGAAACCACACCCAGTTCCTGCTGCTGCAAATACCCAGGGAAGGGGCAAAGGGAAAAATAAAAATAGGAAAGATGGGAGAAAAACCAAGACAAAGACACAGAGTGACAATCTAATGGAAAAGCATGAAGTGGAACAGTAAGACAAGTGTATGATGAAGACAGCACACACTGGCAATTGGTACTAGTCAGGAAATGCTCTACATCCAATTAGGTACTTGAGTACTTAAATTAACAAGGTTGAATATCCTCAAAAAACACTATTTATCACACCACTCATCTTGCAACGGCTGCTGCACTCCACTCCTAACCAACCCCATCCCTTACAACAATGGAAAGAGATGGGGGAAGAGTTCTACCCACACCAAAGATGTTTAACTTCCACAGGGTCAGGTTTAACATGATCCTAAGGCAGCACTTCCTGTGCTGATGATTCCATGCCAGTATCTGATGGAGACAGGTTCCCATGGAGCAGGGCCAGCTTTTGAGAGAAGGTGCCATCAACTGAGTCACAGCAACAAGATGGGTAGGACTGAACAGAGCTGCCTCAAGAGCAAGACATGAGTTAGTTCAAAGTATTATGCTAATTGTTCTCCATGTAATTTCAGCTACACTGGGAACAGACAGGCTTTCAGATACACCTTTTTTTAAAGATTTGTGGACAGAAATTTGGCCATATTAAGATTTGAAAATATATATTATCAAGCAATCTTGAAATAAGTTGAAAGTCAAAATGTTATTAGATTTCCAGACAATGCAGACAATGAAAACAATTTGTATCTACAAGGTGCAAAGAGTTTTCCATAAAGGCAGACAACAAAAATAAGGAATTTGAATCCTACAGAGTACACTGTTATCAAATAGAGCCCAAAATGAGGCTGATTTTCAAACACTATAGAAGGTTTTTCTCTTAGTGTAAAACTGAACATATCTTTTCAATAAAGCTTATGAACTCTTGCTCCAATATTAAGTTTGACCTGAGAACAGTTTAATTCAGTGAAATCTTGGAATATATTGATCATGCTGAACACAATAACTTCAGCTTGTCACCTCTTATGGAACACAAATAGGCTGAAAATAAGTCCCCAGCTCTCTATTCCTTCTGCAACTCTCAGGAGGTTTTAATCTATGCATAGTTACTGTCATTTTAACGTTAATCTTGTTCTTAGAACAATTCACTTTCTACTCATTCCTCTTCCACTATTTACAGAATGAAGTCACTTTCTATTCAGTTTCACTTTCACTTCAAAACACACAGAATTAGAACAAATCAATTCAGTTATGGTAAAAACCTGGAATTATCCACAAGCTGAAAAGCACACTCTCATTTTGTAACAACACAATACTTTGGCAGACCATACACCCTTGGGAAAAAAGTATCGTACAAGTTTTTGGAAGTCTGCTCATTGGATAAACATCTATAGGTCTTCCTCCTCCTCTCTTACACATCTTAGTCCGTGTGGCAATCCCTTCTGCCATGGGAGAATTCTTCTGCTTCTTGACTCCAGCACATCACGGCAAAAAGGGCTATTAAGGGAAGAGATCTGGAATTTGGACACACAGCCCCCCAACCTGCTCTGAGAATTAATGGCAGCAAAAACAAGAACTTACAAGGAAATTAGAAGCAGATGTTATATAGTTGCGGAATGACCAAGTACAATGGATTTCAAATCCAAGGGATTAACTTCTGGACAATACATAAAGGCCACTGTCTTTCCAAAGGCAAAGAAGGAATTGCCCAGCTGCCTTAGAGAAGCACAGATTCTTACTCATATCAGCTCCCAATACTCAGAGTGGGTATTTAATATTGCTGTTCCACTTGCAAGAAAAGCACCCATCTTGTTCAAGCCACCCCAAGGTCATGCCCTTCATGAAACTTCAGGAGCACCTGGCACACTTACTCACGCTTTTTCTGGGCACAGATTAACCAGTCTGTTTCAGGCACAACAACTGGAGGAGTTTCAGTTCTTAGGATTATGTTTAGCTTCGTCCCAGGGAGTTCCTTGATCAGAGGAATACAAAATAATCTCAGAGCTGAAGTGACTGTAACAGAGATTGCTTCAGAACAGGAAAGTGTGACATCTGAACAGGCATATTTAAAATTTGGAATTAAAATGACTGGTTTAGCAATCAAGAATCTTAAAAGGACTTACAGTTTTCAACATCTGAATGCAAAAAGAAACACAAAAGAGCTTGGTTCCCTATTTCTGCTCATTATATAATTTAATATATTCAACCAGCCCTCTTTTGTAAGAGGTGCATTTATTCCTTTACAGAAACAGAAGTGGAAAAAAAAAGGTTCAAGGAACAGTAGTGAAAGAAGGCAAAACCCATGTATTTCTGGAAAGGGAACAGGTAACTGTTGTCACTGTGGTGACCACACCAAACACCTATATGGCTTCCAGCCACTCCTTCATACTGCTTTCAATCCCACTGACACCTTCAGAGCCTCCACTCTCCAGTATAGACACAAACAGGTTCCTGCAGCTCCAAAAAGCTCCATGGAGCCACTAACACACGGGCTCTGCCAAAACCATAGTCTCTGTGGAATGCTGTGGGATTTCACTGGGAAACTCTGGCAACACAACTGGACACAATGCCCCTTCATGCTCAGCAGGTGTGGGGACCAACAGCCCCTCACACACCAAAATTTTGACACCAACTCCAGAACAAATCCCAGTAATTTGATAAACAGGTCATACAGAAAGTGATCTAAACACAGACCAAGTTCTACCATTAAAAAAAACCCCAAACAAAAAACCTCACACAGAACAGTTCTGATCTGGTAAACTGCATTTCTGTACATCTCCAGGCATTTCCAGGGCTAGGATAAAATCCTGCTCTTTTCCAGCTGAAATCCTGCTTGAGGTTGCAAGAAGTATTCTAGCTGCAGAGAAAAATCAAGGAACTTTCATTGGTTCAGTGCTCAAAAGAAAAACCCTTTCGTTGAAATTACGACTGCACAATATGGTACTTAAACACTCAGAAACTAAATTAGTTCAGAAATATTGTGAAGTATTTGCTTTTGTTCCCAAGACTTGTTGACTCAGAGAGCTGATGAAGAAAGGAAGCAGCACTGAGGCGACAAAAAACCACAAATAAATTAACAAACTGAATGGAAAGAATTTCATTGCAGCTCTGCTTGCAACAGCTTCTCCCCCAGATTTGCTAAGCCTGTTGAGTATTACATTATAAAATACCTTTGTATTCACCAAATCTCTCAGCAGAGACATGTGCAAGTTTACAGCAAAGGGCAGCACACAGCTTTTCCTAGTTTCTCACCAAACTAATGAGTGTTTTTATTTAAATGCAGTCCTGAATAAACCAAGTGGCTATAATATAACAGCTGTATGAAACTTCAGTGAGGAGCACCAAACACTGACTCCTCTTCCCTCCTCTTTAATTGACTTTTAGTTTTTATCTTTAGGAACATGGATATCCACATTTTAAGGAAACATTTAGGAATTTCTCTGGGGTTCTTTTCCCATTATTTAGTTCTAGGATGTATGTAACACCAAGTGCACAAACACTGGCTTATCACTTCACAAACACGTCCAAGGCCTGAGTGCCAGGATCCTCACTCAGAATTCAGTAATGAAGCATTTTGGGAAGTTTTTCTGATAAAATTCAATACAGAAGTTCACTAATTTCTTGGGAATACAATAAAAATGTTAGTATGTTCCACTACATGTTACAAAAACAATTTAGCATTTTCGCACATCGAAAACTTAAAATATTAGCATGTTTCAAAATATGAGAAGATTAAATCACTGGATCAATGGATCCTTTGTAAAGAAGCTTCTGAAAATGCACCGTTTCCTCCTCCCCATGAGAACTACATAGACTGCTCTAAGAAACTTACATTTTCGACCAGAGCTGCTCCCTACTTATCTGACTCCAGGAAGTCATGACCACTTACAGTTCAAAAAACCTAAAGAATTTAAGGCTGAGTAAAAAAAAATAAAGACCATTCAGCAATTTGAACCACTATCAGATACTTTTTTCCCAAAGGTCTGCATCGTGGAAAGAAAAACAGCCACGCATTTAGAATCTGAGAGATGGCTCAGCTTTCTTTCAACAGCTAAATGCCTCATTTATCATTTAACAAAGGAGTTTTTCAGGCTCCAGAAAGTTCAACTTCTGGTTGTTTTCAGAAAGGTGAACTTTGTATCTCATTTCTATGACTCTGGAAGCAGTGCATGTACATTGAAGAAACAAAACGTTATCAATCCACCACGGAGAGAAAAAAAAAAGCCCCCGCAGCTTGATTTGTAAGCACAGCCTGAATTATATGAAAGTGAAACTGAGTAGAGAGAGGGTTCTAACAGCCGCCTGCGCTGTCAGGATTCTTGCTGCTCAATTCATTAATTCTTAAGGCCAGATGGGCATGAAAGTGAGCAGTTTTAGACTCTAACGGCCTTCAGAGAGCTAAGGAAGGAGGAACAAGGCCGCCTGCGAGGCCGCGGCTGGCGCCAGCAGCGCTGGCAGGGCGCAGGGGAGAGCTCCAGGCAGCGGGAAGCGCGGTGGAGCTGGGTCACGGCTGCAGTACCGAGAGGCCGAGGGGCAGCCGCTGTCCTCGGGCCCGGGGGGCGGCGGCGGGGGCGGCCGGGGCTTTGTTCGGGCCCAGCGCGCCCGCAGTTCCGGCTGGCGGCGGGCGGGGGCGCCCCGGGGGCCGCGGCACCGGCCGGGNGCTGCCCGCCTGCTCACGTGCCCGGCGGCGGCCGCCCCGCTCGGCTCCGGTTTCGCCGGTGAGTCCGGACCGCTCCCGCCGCTGGCCGGGACCGCCCGCCCCGCCCGCCGTGAAAGATATGGGGTGTGGGATAGGGACGGGGAGGAGGCGCCGCCGGCACGGCTCTCGCGAGAGGTGGGGGCCGCTCACCCTGCTCTCGCGAGAGCGCCGCTGCACCGCGCGCCGCCAGCCCGCCGCCCGCGCCCCGCTCATTGTCCGCGCTCCCGCGGGGCAGCATGGGAAGGGGCGGGGCGCGGGGCGGCCACGCCCCCCGGCGGGAGGAGTGCGGGGCCCGGGGCCGCGGGTTCGCGGCTCCCCTCAGCTGCTTCCGGAGAGCGGCAGCGCCGCTGCGGGCTGTGCCCGGGTGTCCAAGGTATCCGGGGTATCAGGGTGCCCAGGATATCCACAGTATCCTCTGGTCCCCACGCTGTTCTCTGTATCCTAGGGCACGCTCACGAGCGCCCAGCCCCGCCCAGCCCAAGGCCGCTCTCCTCAGCACAACGCAGGTGTCACCATCGGTAAAATATTCAAAACTCTGGGCTCTCGCTGGCTGTGAGGCTCGTTAGAAGATTCTGGTAAAAAGGCCTTGCTACCGATGTGTAAGGCTGTGCCGTTCCTCTGATCCAACATTGCCACCTGGTGCTGGATCAGGAGAGGTCCCTGTGCCGCTGCCCTCCTGAAATCCATGACGTGTGACCAAAGTACTCGTACAAACCCTCAAGTACTATTCATTATTTGCATTTATTTCGTAGTCAACATCTTTCTTCCCTATTTAATTTCATGGCTAAAGAACCGGTCTCTCTGTTAACCTGGAAACTGCTGTGCTCCAGCAGCTTTCCGAAGGTGAGGGTGTGTACATGAATTCAGGGAAAGCTCTGGGGCAAAGGAAAAATCTGCCTCCTTAATTCATCACAGGCTGATTTTTCTTCTCTGTAAGCGGCTGGAGAGCACAATGAAACAATAACACAAGGTATTTTTAAAAAATGGAAGTGGTACAATATATGTGTTGAAATAATATGGAAATGCTCAGAGAACAATCACAAGAAATCCAGCTCTTAACAAGCTCAGGGTAAAAAAACAATTAAGTGCTCAAAAACAAGTCCATAAATCTCAGTTAACAATCATGTGCTGTGGTGCTACAGAGCAGTAAAAGCAGAGCAAATGTAAAGCAATCCAGCCACTTTTGTCTAGCATCAGTCATATATATACTGCAAAATGTACAGTGCTCCTAAACAGAACCATAAATCACGTTGTCATTTCCCAAGTATGAATGCAGGTCCTGCTCCATTTCCTGGCTTTATTTCACTGCCAGTCTTGGACCTCATGGGTTCTCTCTCAATTCCCTTTGCTGCCCTTTGCTCGAGGCACCAGAGCAGGGCCGAGGTGAATCATTCTGGCCTTTATTGATCACCTTTGTGCTGCAGAGGGAGCTGCATGCTGCTGACTGTCCCCTTCTTGCCAGAGGTGACCCCCCAAGCTCCAGAACCCCAAGCCTGCGCGACCACTGGAGAACCTTCAGGACATCTCTATCATTTATTTTCCAGTTGTGCACAAAGCTGGAAGTTGGACCTGCCCCAGCACCCAGAACCCCCCAAACTCTGGGCTGATCTCACAGCAGGGCAGGGGGGATTCTGCCCCTGTGCCCCTGTGCTCAGGTGAGAGCCCACCTGCAGAGCTGCCCCAGCCCTGGGCCCAGCACAGGAAGGAGCTGGAGCTGCTGGAGCCAGGCCAGAGGAGGCACCAGGATGAGCAGAGGGATGGAGCAGCTCTGCTGGGAGGAAAGGCTGGCACAGCTGGGATTGTTCACCTGCACAGGAGAAGCTTTGGGGTGAGCTCAGTGTGGCCTTGCAGGGCCTGAAGGAGCCACAGGAAACATGGAGAGAGACAATTGCCAAGGGATGAGGGACAGGACCCAGGGAATGGTTCCCACTGCCAGATGGCAGGGATGGATGGGATCTTGGGAAGAGAGCCCATATTCCCCATTTTTTGCCACTTGTGGGAGTATCTGGCCCAGCAGCAGAGCCCTCTGACACAGTGAGTGTTCCTTGGCTGCCAGCAGGCAGGATCCTCCACCTAAGGACAGCAGGCACCCAGCCCTGGTAAAGAGGAAAATTGCTGGGCACAACATAAGTCCATGGGGAAACCCTTGATTAGTTTTGCAGGTAGGATTTGTTCCTTCAGAAACAACAGAACTCAGGTTTTAACCAGGAAAAACTGTTCTTCCCTAATGTTTAGTGTTTTGACAAGTATTCCTACGTGCAGTACAAAATCTGCGCAGTCAAAGCTTTGGATATTCAGATGGCAGAAGGGCTCATGGCTAAACTAACAGTGTCAGGGACATTTAAGGACTCTGGATTATTTCACAAATTCAGGGTTTCCCAGAAGTCTGCATGGAATCCAAATCTCATCTTAGAGAGCAAAACACTTTTTGTTTCAACTTTTGCATTTAAACAGCATTTTTGCCTGAATCCCTACCAGTCATCTTGCCCCTCCCCACCGGTTCTGATCTATTTTACATATTTATCAGCTTTTTCCCATCTTCTTTTGTGGGCTCACTTCCCCCCAGGCCTAGGGATGAGAGTTGGTGCCTCACTACAGCCTCTCCAGTCTCCCACAAGAATTCAACACCACTCAAATCCTGCTGCACCCAACAGCTTTGTAAGATAATGAAAAACAAACTGAGGAAGCTTAAATATAAATACGTTTAATTGATGTAATATAAAAATGTATTTTAAACAAGCAGTGAGAGGAGATTAATAATAAATTGTACACAATTCTTGTTATACCTTGCCCCAAACCATCTTTGATGTCTCAAATTCCTACATTCACATCCTGAAAACAAATTCTCCAGCTGCCCCGTTCAAACTGTGGGCTCCAGGTTTCCATCTTCCCAGTATCTTTCACACAAGGATCTTCAAAGCAGCATCAACAGCTTTTCTTCTGACCACTCCTGCTGCTCCAGCAAGCCCCACATTAATAATTTACCTGCAAATAAAAACCCTATAAAGACAGTTGAAAAGAGGACCCCTATTCAACCCTAAGCATTGACCAGTTAATTAGCTGACATTTATTTTTTTTTACAGAAAATGCACACAAATATCTGCAACAGTATTTTTTATTTTCTTTGTGTTGTCTGCATCCAATCTAGGCTCTAACTCCACGGGCAGGAGTTACTCCACTCTCGGGCATGCAGAGTGCTGCCAAAACCTGGCACCACCAAGCACCAGGACGGCCCCGCTGGTGCCAGGAAAGCTCAGCAGCACTTTACTCTCCCAGCAGCATAACACTGGCACAGGCACTGAGCAGCCACAGGCAGCTGACTACTGCTGGGAGAAAAAAAAACCAAAACTGGGGGGGTTTACAGGGCAGAAAAAAGTGGAGGCACCTCTCTGATGATGCCTACTCTTATCAAGGCTTCATCCAGCAAGAGGAATAGATAAGCTAAACCTATCGCTGAATAAACCATGTTATTTCCACCCCGAGGACCTGAGACTAGCACAGGAGCCAGCAGAGACATTCCAATTAATTCCAAGACACAAAACACACATTTTTGCTTATTTCCCCTTGCTGGCTCATGATCACACCTCACCCACGTTGCTCCAGAGCTCTCCCTGTGCCTCACGAGCAGGTAATCCCTTCCCATCTCCTCTCCGCAGGCTCTGGTGCCTTCCAGGAGACGCCTCCTTGGCTGTCCCAGCACAGCACAGCTCGGGGGGGTTCACACGCGATGGGGTCGGGTCACTTAAGGGCTGCTCCTTCGGGCGGCTCCCGACCACCGCGATCTCCCCGATCAGCTGAAGGCCTAAAGAGAGGACAGCAGAAACATCGCAAATAATCCATTAATTCCATCTGCATTCATACAGTTTAACAGCAGCGGCCTGGCTTACGGCAAGGACAAAAGCCAGCAAACTGAGCGAAAGGCTGAGGAACTACTGCTCAACAACACAGCCGAGCAACACCTCCAGTCTCGGGGCACGGGGGCTGCAGCGCTTGCCGGCCGGCAGAAACAGCTACATAAAAAAAACTTTTAGTATTTTAGGTGGCGCCTTCCGTCCCCGGAGCCCCAGTCTCCAGCCCCACTGCCGCCGCCACCCGTGCCCTGTCCCCTCCTCACCTCATGGCGGCGGCGGCGGCCCCTCATGGCGGCGAGCCGAGGGCGCCCGGCCTGCCAGATCCACTCCTTCTGCTCCCGGCGGCGGGGAAAGAAAAAGACCGAACTCACCCACGCTGCCGAGGTGATTCCACAGGCACCGCCCCGCTCGGTTCGGCCGCACCCCCCCGGGGCGGGGAAAAACCCTCGATAGTCAGCCACAGAGTGGTTTGCGCTGGGAGGGACTTTAAAGATCATCTCGTCTCACCTCCTGCTATGGGCAGGGACACCTTCCACTATCCCAGGTTGTTCCAATCCCCGTCCACCCTGGCCTTTGATACTTCCAGTATCCCTTACGGAGCCAGAACGGGAAACACAGGATCCGTGGAGCTGGGAAAACTGAACTCAAGCATCAGCTCATGGGAAGCAGAGGGCTGGTGAGCTGCTTCTGCTTGTCCTTGATGTGTCCCCCTTCAGGCACAGGAGATAGAAGTGTCAGCTCAGAAACAGCTGCCAGCAACAAAAAACCCAGCCCTGAAATGAGCAGAGAAAAAGTTGTGGTGCTGCCAAGTGCCCCACTGGGAGAAGCACAATCCCACACCTTTCCTGCCTTAACGTCAGCCCAGTGCCCTGTGTATCCATGTCCGGGCACAGCAGTGTAACTGTGACCTCCCTCACTGGGGATCCGTTCAAAGAAAGTTTTTTTCTGAGCTTTCACTTCAAGGCCTTTCCAGAAAGCCTGGCATCCCTCCCCCATGCTCCTCATGTGCTTATGCTCTCAGAGCTCAGCAATGAACTCAGCTGGAGCTGTGCCTTGCCTCAGGCAATCACCCAGTCCAGCTCTGTCTTCTTCAAATGCTTCATAGTCTATTTTCATCCCAAGGCAGGCAGCTACTCTTCCTGGATGGGAGGTGCTCCTCCATGGCTCAGCTTAATCCTGCCTTGTCCTGAGAAACTCTGGGCTCATTGTGCTCAGGACACAGCTGTGTGCAGGGAGAGAGGCTGGTGCTGAGCAGAAGGAGTTTGGTGCTTCCCCTGTCAGTGATGAACCTGGTGAGGAACAGGTTTCCCAGCTATGGCCAGTGCAGAACAGCAAAAGCTGTCTGGTGGAGAGACAGGTAAGAGCAGACATAGAGCACTTCATGCTCTTGTTCCTGGGGGTCTCACTGCCTGTGGCTGAGGGCACGTGCCCACACAGGGATGGATGATGACTCTGCCAAGACCCTAAGACACAGCTTCAGTCTGGAACTGTTTAATTTGTTAGTGCAGCATGAGGCCCAAATTAATTTGCTTTGTCTCTTTTAATAAGACATATTCAGCAGGATTGGGGAGATACTTCAAAGGATTCCTGAATGCCAAATATCAGAACTCAGCAACTCTCAGTGCCAGGACCAGCCTCTCACTTCCCAGTATAGATTCCCTCTGTGTGCACAGCTTTTCCTCTGCTTGCTGGCCTTGGAGGGGGGCTCAGACAAAGGCCTGCACATCATTTGTGAACTTCGGGCAAAAAGTGTCAAACTAGATGAAACACAGCAGCACTGCCATGGCAGTGAAGCCCTTTTCTGTCACAGGAACGTGCTCTCTGTATTGGTTGCAGCCAGTCCCTGTTGTTCATCTTGGCTTGGTGACAGCTAAACAGATCCTCCTTTTCTTCGCAGGTGTTGTGGTGGGGCCTGAAGGGACTGAGGTGCTTTGTTCCAAGCCAGATTAGAGATATGAGTTACTACAAAACAAAAGCCCAGCTAGCCTTCAGGAGAGTTCTTCTAGTCTAGACACAGCCTCCCCTGAGCTTCCTGCATCCCAGCACAGCCCTGCAGCTTGTGTTCAAAGCAACTCAACAGACTCCAGAAGCCTGGGTAACCCCTGTTGAATGCTCAGTTACAGCATAAAGGAGGAATCACATCTGAGTGATTTTGCTCCCATAAATTAGCAGGATGGGTTAAACCAGGACATGAACACTGTCTGCTGGCACAGTGCATTCACTCAGGAGATCTGCACTGGCATGGAGCTATAATGCTTCAAAATGTGTGCTTCAAGCCTGGGATGGGACATCCCCCTGTGTAGCTGATGTCTGCAGCTTCTGTAGCAGCAAGAGAGATCCTTTACTGTCACCTCAGCCCTGAACGCACCCGTGCCCAGGGCTCACTGCCTGCCCCACGTCACTGCTTACCTCCAGCTCTGGCACTGCAGGGTTGGTACTGTGATCCTTCCATACTGATCAGATTTTGGCCACACCATCAGTCACTGGAGAAAAAGACAGAGTAGTACTGTGGGAAGAGAAAGAAAATTCAGTAAACCTATGGAAGAAAAGATTTGTAGATGTACATTGTCATTTACCATGGTGGTCACCTGCAGCCCCACAGCCAAGCAGGTTCAGGCCTCTGGTGAGAATGACTTTTGTCCCCTTGGCGTCTGTCGTGGCTGGGGACTGTGATGGTGACACGTTGTGGGTGTTTGTGTGTGGTATCCATGATTTTGGGTTTCTGAATGTCCTAGCAGCACGCCTGCTAGGTTCTCTTTGCAAGGGAAAAGATCATTTTCCCACCAGCAGATTTATAAACACTCTCTGAGCTGTGTTCTCTCTCAGGGACACAGCTGGTTGTTTTTCTACCTTGCTCCACAATATGGAGATATGGGTCTCTCTCTCTGTCTCTCTTCCAGCCAATGATATAGAGAGTTGCTATCACTGAGGTCGAGGGCATTCTGTACTAGGAACCAAGAAGAAAGCATTGTACTAAGTTTGTACCAAGATTGTACTAAGCATTGTACAGAAGCATTGTACAAGGCATTAAGCCTCGGGCCTGGAACATGGAGCCAATCATAACAAAACTATCTTAAGCCTTCTGATACATGGAGTCAAAGTCCTTATGCAGGAGGGAAACAACCACCACAGTTGGAAACTCCTCATGCCAGAGAACAACAACATTTGTGCTCGCACTGCCCTATGAGCAACACCAGCCTTTCTCGGCTCCCACACAGCAGAGGTGGTGGGGCAGCTATGGGCAGCTATGGCCTCTTCCTCTTTTGGGAGATTCAGCACTCTTTGAGGCGCTACACCCAGGTCAGGGCAATCCCACGCATGAGCACAGACTGGGAGAAGAGCTCATTGACCAGCAGAGAAGGACTTGGAGGATAAAATGGATAAAAAGCTGGACATGAGCCAACAATGTGCAGCAGCAGCCCAGAAACCCCCCTGTGCTGGGCTGCACCCACAGAGGAGTGGGCAGCAGGTGAGGGAGGGGATTGTCCCCCTCTACTCTGCCCTTGTGAGACCCCCCCCTGCAGAGCTGCTCCAGCATCAAAAGCATATGGACCTGTTGGAGCAGGTCCAGAAGAGGCAATGGAGATGCTCCCAGGGTTGGAGCCCCTCTGCCATGGAGCCAGGCTGGGAGAGCTGGGGGTGTTCACTGGGTGAAGAGAAGGCTCCAGTGAAACCTCTGAGCCCTTTCCAGAGCCTAAAGGGGCTCCAGTAGAGCTGGAGAGGGACTGGGGACAAGGCATGGAGGGACAGGACCCAGGGAATGGCTTCCACTGCCAGAGGGCAGGGATTGATGGGATATTGGGAAGGAATTGTTCCCTGTGAGGGTGGGAAAAATAAAATTATTTTTATGCTCTCTTCTGACCCAACCCATTCTGTAATTCCATCATCTCATCTGACTCCACAGAGGGACCATTTCCACTTACCCACTGCCATCACAAGATGGCATTCCAGACCTAAAAGCTGAGCTGGCTCAGCTGATACTTAGAGATCTTTCCAGGCACTGGGGTGTCCAACCCCAGAAGAAGCTGTGGATTTAACCCTGCCCGCTGAGCTCTTCTGCCAGGTTTCAGCCCTGACACTGCCTTTTAATCACATCCCTTAATGCCAGGCTGTGCTTTAATCACCTGCACTGAAACACTGCTGCTGTTACTTCGTAACCTCTGAGCAATCTAATTGCAGGGAGTTAAGCCAGGTACAGTTTTGACAGTGAATGGCATGCAGAGCACTTTAATCTTGACCTGCAATACCTCCAGCTCTTGCAGGGCCTCCTCTGCCTCCGAGGAGACGCTGGCTAATCAGACCGAGTCAGGATGTAGTTTAAGACATGGACAAAGGGAGCCAAGGGCAAATCATGAGCGAAATGAATCTGACTCATTTTGTTACAAAGCACTGTTGAAGGTAGAACTGCCTTTTCTTTGCCTGAGAATGATTTGGGAGAGTAGTGAGAAGTCTTTCAATAATTTATAACTTCAAAATAATAACCAAAAAAAAAAAAAAAAAGAGAAAAATCATTCTTCTTAGATACGCTTTTTAAAAAAGAAAGCTTATTTTGAGTTAGGTGCATAAAGCACTGGTGCAGTGTGTTATCCCCTGTGTCTGCCCCCACATGTGAGTGGGTGCTCCAGGCTTCATCCACCAGTTGCTCCCTGCAAGAAGAACCCATGATCCAACCATCTCCTTCCCCGGCCAAGGGCCTGCAGCCTCTCTCCGGGGCTTGGTGCCATGGCCTGGGTGCCAGCTCTGCCAGCATAGCTCCCTCAGGGGTGGCAGTGGGGCAGGATCTGCTGCTCAGCTGTCTCGGAGGCTGAGACTGGCTGTGTCCCTCTGGGCAGCTCGGGGAGAGGCTGCTCAGGCTGCTCCCTTACCGTGGAGCTGGAGAGCAGTCAGGAAAGGTTCTATAATCCTCAATCAGCCTGCCCGAGGAGTGCTTGCACCAGCAGCAAGGGCAGTGCCACTCTGGATGTGGCTGGGCAGGAGCGTGCCCGGCCTGTGGGACCCTGCCTGCCCCGGGCCTGCAGCCCCTCTCTCCATTTCTGCCCCCCCACACCTGCCTGTGTCTCTGGCCCTGTCAGAGCCCGGTGGTTTTGTTGTTCAAAATGCACTCGGGCAGCTCGAGGAGCCCGTGCAGCTCTGTTCTGGGCTGAAACTGCTGCACAGCAATTTCTTTTTCCATTTCATCTCTGCCTTGAGCTTTGCTCCCTTCTTCTTCCACCCTCCTCTCCTCCTTCTGAGCTTCTATCTGGCCCAGTCTCCTTCCCCTTTGCTCCCAGCTCCTATTTAACCCCCATTTTTTCTGTCCTCTCTCTCCTTCAGTGCTCCTATCCAGGGGACAGATCACAAACCACAAGCCCTGCTATTCATCTAACAGATCCTAAACCACTTTCTCAGCATGATAAATGTGATCTGCTAACCCTGTGGAGAGGATCCCCTAGGATGCAAACCCCTGCTGGGATCTGTGGTAATCCCATGGCATCAACCACAAGGTTAAACATACAAGGGGGGGGGTTGCAGCTGCCTTGCCCTGAGTGTGGACACCACACTCAGCTCGCCTTAGGAATTCAGACCTGCACAAGGCCCACCAAACACACCTGTGTCCTTCCAGTGCCCCACCAGGTCTCTTGGCAGCAAGGAATTTGCTTTAATTCTGTGAGTTTTATAAAGCCCGACTCAAATCCCAGGGATTTCAGGCAGTGCTGACACCCAGAGCAGGGTGGTGTGAGCACAGCCCTGGGGTCAGGTGCTGGACACAGATGGGTGGGCATCAACCCAGTGTTTTAGAGCAGAGCTAGCTAGGAACAGCTTATTCCATTAAGAAAAAAAGGGAAAACAATAATCATTCTTAATTAGAACAGAAACCCCCAGACAGGCTTTTTTAAAAGAAAATGCCTAAAAATACCATTTTTGCTTTGATTTGAAAACTATTTTTTGCTCTTCAGACTGTAAGATAAAACACATTTGAATTGATGATGCATTTCACAGCAAAAATACATCCCTTTTCATCTTGAAAATGCTGAAATGAGTTGTTACAAAATTTTCAACGTTTACCCCCTTTCTTAAAAACCAACATTTTTAATTTAGATGAAATGTCTTTTTTTTTTTTTTTTTCTAATGGAAACTCTTGATTACATTTTTACCCAACAGCTCTAATTAGAATTAACAATTACAGCTGATTCTTGGTGGGGTGATAAACAGCTGGACTGTGCAGCCCTCTCCACTCTGGGACTTCCAAACAAGCCCCAGCCCTGGCAGTTTAGCCTTCTGCAACATTTCAGACTTATCTAGTCACTGCAATTTATTTTTCTTTCTTTTTTCCCTACCCGTTCTCCTCTGAGGGTTACTTTTTACCAGTGCAGCATCTCTAACAGTCAGGGAACTTCACAGTGAGTTGAGATCGCATTGATTTCTTGAGGAAGAAGCCGCATACTAATTTTCCTTATTTTTCTCCCTTGAGGAACACAGGTAACAGCTCCAGGAAGGCAGCTGGGCTTGTAGATATTATGTTCACCTGCTGGCTGATAGGGAAGTCTGAGGTCTGTGGGACCATCATGGGATACGAGGAGACTTTGGCTGGTCTGGTGCAATGCTGGCGGTGCTGGGAAAGCACGTGGGATTAAAGCAGAATGGGTTAAGCCTGAGAGAAGCATCAGGTGAGGATCAGGGGATGAATCAGTCCATCCTATGCTGCCAGAGCTTCCCTCTGCCTCCAAGATGATCCTCACACCTCCCAGCTCTTTGGGGCAAGGGAAAGAACATTGGAGCAGTGTGAATGGGGAAGAAGGGACTGTGGTGGAGGGGAAGATGTCAGTCTGCTCTTAAACCCCCAAACCCTCTGCTCCAGGGACCCAGGCAAGTTTGTCCAGCCTTTGCAGGCAACCTCCAGAGAGCCAAGACGCTCTGGGGCATCCTGCTTCATGAAACTAGTGTCCCCAGTGCCACTGTGCCATGTCCACTGCTTTTCATCGCTGCTCATCCCTGTGCTGGCTCCACACTGTTAACGGCTGATCTCTCCCTGGATACAAGCCCATGGCTTCAGCCTGTCCCACCTTGCCCCTCCCACTTCCCTGCCAAACAGTTATTACCTTCTTGGACAAACCTGAGATAGCATTAAATTAGGGAGGTTTTCGTACACAAATGTCCCTGTGATTAATAGATTAAGATATTCTGTGCAAATTAAAGGCTTTCTTCATACTTCACACATCCAGTTCTTCAGCTGTTGCTTTTTCACTCCTAGTCCTTTACAGAAGTCCCTGTGGGCCTTGCTTGCCCCATCCCTTTTGCTGCAGTTTTCTCCCCACAGTGGCCCAGGGATGTGGCTGGCACTCATTTTCCCCAAAGCCTTCACCCCACTGAGTCCTGGGCAGACCCTGCTGCTCCTGAACCAGCACTGTGGAGAGGAGGATGCCGTAAGCACAGCTTGTTTATACACAAAACCAGCCCAAGAGAGAGGCTATAAATGCCTTTTTATTTCCATATTTATCATTGCAGCTCAGATGGATGAGGAACCCAATGGAAAGTTTAGATGAAACAGAGAAGAAATAAAAAAGTGTTGGCAAGTCTCAGCTGAGACTGGCAGCCTCAAGGGCTTCCAGAAGGAAAAAGGCTTTCAATTACTGCACTGCTGCTCCACAACATCCCAATTCCCCATCCCAAATCCCAAGGCCAGGAGGGATGGGGCAGCTGGGGAGCCCTGCCCTCCTGTGATCCCACCCCAGGGAGATGGACCTGAGACCCTAAAGCATCACGTTTGGTCTTGATGATGTTTTGCAAGGCTGATTTCTTCCCAGAGCAGCAGCAGAGTCTCTGTAAGGATGGGGAGGTTCTGTAAGGATCTGTAGGTGATGGCACTGTGGTCACCCATGCCATGGTGGAAAAGAGCCACAAAGACTTTGCTGGACACTTTTGGAACATCCAGTGCTGGTTGTTGGTGATGGATGATGATTTAAAGCCTGTTTGTGCAGGGAATAATGGCTCATAACCATCCGCTCTCCTTTAGTGGTGTGACACTGCTGAGACGGGTGGTCTTGTGTTTCCACCTTAGGGGAGGTGTTTTATTAATTGTCCCTGCCCTTGCTCCTGAGCCCATGTGTTCTGTGATGTGGAGGTGCTTCAAATACAGTGAAGAGGAGGTGGCAGCTGGGATGTGGCTACTGAGGGAGGCAGCCAGAGAGGGAGGGATGGGTGCTGCCCAGGGCTTTCCAATGATCTGACACCTTCCGCCCTGGGAGGGACTGAGTGCCTGCAGTGCAAGGGAGTCCGACGCTGCTGGAGGATAACCAGGACTGTCTGTGACCAGGGTCTGTTCCCTGGGGATTGAACTGTCTCCTTGCTGCCTGCGTGGCCCTCCGTGCTGGTCAAATTTTCACCCAAATCCCTGCTTGGGCACCTGTAAAGGCCCCTGCCCAGGTCATTTGGCATGATAGCTTCTAGAAAAGCATCCCTAGGGTCACTGTCCCTGCCTGGTCGCAGCTGAGCGGGTGGCACCGAAGACCGGAGTTTCCCTTCACATCCCTCCTGTACCTGCAGGTCCCTGTGCTCTCACTCCGGGCTTTATTCTTCTCCCTGCTTTCCCCTCATTTGTGCCCGGCTCCGGAGGGGAGCTGGGAACTGATCACGGTGTAACGTTCGCTGATTTAATCCAAAGGCGGTACCAGGCGGGAGCGAGCGAGGGCAGCCCGCGGGACGCTGCGTGCGGAGAAGCGCCTGGCGGTGCCGAGCGGCGCCCTTAATAACCGGGAGGGAAACGCTGCAGCCACCGGCACAGCCCGCCTGGAGCTCCCACGAGGGCAGAGCTGTCCTGGGGATACGGCCCAGAGGGAGAAGAACCGTCAGGGGCTGTCACCCAGCGGGATGCCGACCCCGAGCTGTGCCACTTGTGCATGGGCAGCAGCTCAGCCGTGAACTCGTGCTGCACCCCCGCCGGCAGAGCCCTTCTAGAGCAGGGATGGCCCCCAGGCTCATCGCATCCCACTTACGGTTCCAGAGCCTTCCAGGGACTGATGGCAAAAGCCCTGGGATGAGTCTCTTTTTTTTGGCAGTGAATGAAATAGGATTTGTGGTGGTAGTGATAAGAGAAGGCAAGCTGGACCCATCTGGCCCTCACAGCAATTCGGAGAGGCTGATGCTGACACGGCAGAACAGGTCCTGCAATAGCCTTCATGTCCCAGCACACAAAATGGGTGAGAAAAAGCATGTTTTAAAGGGACTGGGGAAACTCTGCAGCTGTGATGCCATCCTATCTCAAGCCCAGGGTTGCCCTCCATCCTCTTTGGAGTCACATGTACTCCAAAAATCCTCTGCTTTGAACTCAGGCTGCGTCATGACTCAAGTCTTGGGCTTTAAAAATGCATTTTATTGTGTCAGCACAGAAAGTGGCTGTGGGCAGCTCTCTGGCAGTGGTGAGGCAGGCCAGTGCACGCTGTTCAACAATTACGCCCACTTGAGCCCAAATTCCATCTTATATTTTGCTACAGCACACAAAAAAAGGTTCAGGGGCAGGAAAGGCTGGAGGGGAAAAGTGTTTCACTTAAAAATCCTGGTAGGACTCTATCCACTGGCTTGTCTGGCCACAAATCCATCTATTTTTGTGCTCGTGCAAAGCCTGGACCTGCCACCTGGAAATGCAACCTCGTGAGTCTCCTGTGGAGTTTGCTTCATATCCAGGAGAGACACCTCTCGTGCTCATCCTGGCATCCTTCCAGAGGGAAAAGGGCAACTGAACCCTCTGAGTGTCTCTGCCTTGCTCCTTGCTGTGTTAAACAGCATCCATGGCTTTTCTTTGTGTCTTCCCCCAACCAAAGCTACTTGCAGGTACTTTCAGTATGAAAATATCACTAAAAACTAAGAGTTACCTGTTGAGGGGCAGCACTGTGAGGCTTCTCAGCAATAGCACCTTGTGACCTAATTTTGGTTTTGGACTTAAATGTTCAATTATGTGTCTGGGGGTGTTTAGCACCAGTCAGGTAATTTCATTTGTGACACATTGCCACAACTGAACTACTGGAGAAGCCAAACAGCCTTGAGGAGAGGAGCCTGGTGGCTCCAGACGAGCATATGGCAATCCTGGGCACAAACATTTTCCTGAAGAAAATCTGGATTCCTTAAAGGAAGGGATTTAACCAGGAGGGATCAATTCCATGAAGAAAATCTGAATTCCTTAAAGGAAGGGGTTTAACCAGGAGGGATCAATTCCATGAAGAAAATCTGAATTCCTTAAAGGAAGGGGTTTAACCAGGAGGGATCAATTCCATGAAGAGCAGTTGCCCTGTTGCTGCTGTTGTCCAGGGCCGGGATGGGGCTCTGTGCTCGTTAAAGCCCTGAGCACTAACAAGCCCAGGAGCAGCTGCAAGCAGAGCCAGCTGAAGGATTCCTGCTGCCTCCCACCAACGCTGCCCGCGATTCATCAATTACCTATCTGCTTAGTCCTTTTCTCCATCCTTTTACAATCTAAATAGCACATTTTATAGTCGCTGCTAAGTGATGTGATCAACATCAATTACCTACTAAAAGAGAATCAAGTCTTGATTTAAAATTAAGTGCTGCATTTTCCCATGTTCTTTATATGTAGCCAACAGAATAATTGCAGTGACATAAAAACTAATTACACAACTCCACAATTAGGCCTCCCTCCTAGTGCTGTGATTGTCTTTAAGTATACTGATGAAAAATTACTCCCAGTCCCAAATTACTCTCTCACACCCATCTTCTCTAATACCTTTGGAAAAAGCCCTCCACCCCATCAGACCAAAGAAGGAACTCCAGATGCAGAAGGTAATACATGCAGAGTGTATTTTCTTATCTCTTTGATGTGGGAGCAGTTTCAGATGTGGGATTTGGTTGGGATTGCCCAGGGATGCAGCAGTGCTCCTCTCTGGATGGACAGAGCATCTCAGTGAGGCTTCCCAACTGCCTGGTGGCTGGTGTGCCAGCACCCCGAGATCAGCAGGGAGAAAATCCTCTTCCCAGTGCCCCAGCTGACATTTGGCTACTGGGCTGCAAGCAGAGAGACCAGTCCTGCCTGGCTGCCAGCCTTGGCCTTGGTGTGTGGAGCCCAAAAGGAGGAGGAAGAGGCTGAAGTACAGCAGTGCTTTCACCAAAGGCCAGGAGTTACACCCAGGCAGCAATCACGTAGCTGCCTGAGAAACCATAAACCCCAACAAAAATCATAAACATCAATAAAGCTCTGGAGCACTCCTGACAGGCTTTGAGGGATTTGATTCCAGATTATGTTTTTCAGATGTTTACAACCAACCTGGAAAGACTGAAAATATTCAATTACTGGCAAGGAGAGCTGAGATTTGCTTACAGTCAACCTCCTGCCTCCAGGACCTCTGTGGGTGCCAGCAGTGAAACACAGCACGGGTGAGCAGAGCCGTGGAGACAGTGGCCCAGGGACAGGTCCCCCTGATGTCACTGAGCATCTTTCACTAGATAATTAAGTATTGCAGGTTTAATTTTGGAGCTGGCAGGTTGGTTTTGGCTGCTGTGCAGTGGATCCCATAGCCTGTTCCTCAGCCACAGCCCCAGCCCTTGCCAGGGAGAGTTGCACAGCTTGTGGCTGTTGATTTTCCATCATTTCTGCAATGCCATCACTCAGCTGCAGTCGGGAGAGGAGTGGGAAATGCTTTGGCATGAATTTAATCAGCAGAGCGCTTCGAATGAATGAGGTGAGGGGACCAGTGAGCTCCCTGTGCCTTCTCTGGCTTTCTCACCTCATTTCAGCATCAGCCAGGGGTACCAACACTGAGAATTTACACCCTTGTATTTACCTGAAACCTCACTACCTTCCTCAAAACCTGCGAAAAATAAACGGGGTGCTGAAGTAGCTTTCGGCAGGGACGATGTGATGTGTAATGCCAACATCTCCAGAGCATTGTGAATACTCCCTCCCGATCCTCAGCGCCCATCGCAGATATTCATTCTCACCTTGTCACCAGCCCAGAGCTCTGAGTGCCACCTCCAGGCGTTCCTTGGGCACCTCCAGGGATGGGCACTCCAAACCTCCCTGGGCAGCCCCTGCCAAGGCCTGGCCGCCCTTTCCAGGAGAAATTCCTCCACAAGTCCAACCTAACACGATGCACAGAAGCGCCCCAGCCAGGCAGTTCCGTCTGTCCCTTCCTGAGGGACAGATCCTCCAGGACGGGGCTGCTGCCCGCTGCCCGGGACAGGCCGTTCCCACAGCCAGGGAGGCTCCGGTTTCCGGGGCCCGGCCCGGGACACGGCTCGGATCGGCCCGGGACAGGGCTCAGATAGGCCCGGCGAACCCGGCCCGGGACAGGGCTCAGATCGGCCCGGGACACGGCTCGGATCGGCCCGGGACAGGGCTCAGATGGGCCCGGCGCACCCGGCCCGGGACACGGCAGAGCCAAGGGGCGGGGCCAAGGCCAGGGGGCGGGGCCAAGGCCGGTGGTGGCAGAACGGGCCGGGTCAGGGGGTGCAGCCAAGCTTGGGGCTGCGCTGACTGGGTAGGGCGGGNCGGTGAGTCGGTGGGGGGGTCG
Organism: Dicaeum eximium; assembly: GCA_013396995.1. NCBI lineage: Eukaryota > Metazoa > Chordata > Aves > Passeriformes > Dicaeidae > Dicaeum > Dicaeum eximium. Next base: position 253,876 of record VWZP01009297.1, read on the forward strand.
TGCTGGGAGGTGTTGCTGGCGCTGCGTGAGGGCCGGGCCGTGGCTCCGGGTCGGGAACCCGGGACGCGTCCCCGGTCCCGGCCCCGTGGGCGGCGGCCGCTGCCTCCCCTGCACTGCCCTCGCGCGAGCTGAGCCGGCGGTGAGGCCTTGCCGCGGTGGGGCTGCCCGCCGGCCCGATTCCCCTCAGAGCGGCCGTGGCCGGGCCGTTGGGGACGGTGCGTGTCCGGCCTGGGGGCTCGGGCAGGACAGGCAGCTGCTGCTGCTGCAGTGGTGTAGGCAAACGCGGGCCCTGTGAGGGGCGTTTAGGCACACAGTGGGGGCAGAAAAGGGATCCCTTACACTGAGGGGTTTTAAACACAAATATTTACTCGGAAATTTCCCCCAGCCGGCACAGTTTGGATCCTGCCTAGGGCCCGAGGCTGGGCTGTGTGACCTCTGGCCTACTGTGTGCCCAGGCTGCTGTGAAATAAAAACGTGCTGGAACCACTGGAGTAGCTTTGACATACTAAAATGGATGTTTCTTAAGGGTGTGCTCTGTAACATGAGTCTGAATTTTAAAACTTGTTTAATTGTTTTGATAAAAGCCTGCAAGCGACTCTCTGGCTGGAGAAGTGGCAAAACGATGCGTAGCACAAGGGCAGGAAGGGAATGCTGAGCAAATGGGATTTTGTATATAAACACTGTTTGGAATGTTGCCTTCAAATTTAAGTTTGGTGGTTGACTAACGCTTGCATTAGGAGTGATCTTTGACAGAGCTCTGATGCTGCCCACTTTAAGGAGCGTCTGAGTTTACACACAGTTCTGTAGATGCAATTTCTTAAGGCCAAGTTATTTATTCTTCAGTGTTTTTGTGCTAGAACTGACCCAGTCCAGGTGCGGTGCAGAGACAGCTGCCTGCACCGGTGCTGCTCGGTTTGCCTGCCAAAGGAGGATAATCTGCAGAGGCCTTTCTGTGGTGAAGCTGTCTGTGGAAGAGGCTGATCTGTGCACAGCCCGGCAGGAACCTTTTAAGTGCAGATAAACGTCCAGAGGATGTTAGAACATCTTTAGAACATGATGACACACCCTGTCATTTACCAAACGTGCTGCCACAGTGCTCCTTCTCCCTGTGATCATTTGAATTCATTTGTTCTCTGGGAGTAGCATTCTCAAAGGATGGACTTCTAATTTTCTCTCCTTTCTTTCCCCCAAGCCTGCCTTAAAATGGCCCAGTCTGGTCCGCTTTGTTTTTCAGCAGCCTCTAGGGCATTTCTATGGTGGAAGTATCCAAAATACTGTCCCAGAAACTTCAGTGTAGGAGTCCAGCTACCAGAGGTGAGAGAGCAGTGTTGCAAGTTCCTGGATGCTGCTGTCTGTGTGACCATGTATTTACTAAATTTGAAGGGATACAAATACGATTTTTGGGAAGAAATCAGCTGGAAACAATTCCTGGTGAACTGTCAGAACAGCCTTTGAACCCCCGGTGTTGTCCCTGTGTCCTGAAACAGCACAAGAGCAGGGCTGGTGCTACTGGTATCACCTTCTACATTTTTACAGTGGAGAATTCCTTTAGCCTGAGCAATAAAATACCTGGAAAACTCCAGCACCCCCAAATCTGTCTCTGTCTGCTTCTGCTTGGGTTGGACAGATGCTTGAAAGCACAGCAGCCACACCTTGAGAATTTGCGAGGCAGTGGATTATTGGGATAAATTTAGGGATAATAGTCAGCCTTTCTGTGTGCTAATCCTCTGTGCTACTGACTCCCTCCGTGGCTTTTATAACCCACCTCAGCTCTTACACTCAGCGTTTTCCTCTGAGAAATAACGCTCGACTTGGGCTCGTGAGGGAGGTGAATCAGCTTTAATTAAGATTTGTCGAGCACTTTGTTGATAAGGTCTCAATAGCTGGTTGCTATTTTTTATGAACACGCAGATACTCTTAGTGCCTCAAGTGGGAAGTGACACAATGCTGGGGATCTCTGGAAAGCAGCTCTGCCAAGGGAGATGGCGCCTGCTCACCGAGGCTTTGTCAGATCCATTCTGGCTGCGGTGCATGAGGCAGCTCAGCAAAACCCCAAATCCCTCTGAGTCTTTGGGAAATCTGAAATGTTCCTGAGAGCTAAGCCCTGCTTTTGCATGAGATTGGTAGCTTTTGCCCCTGTGCTGGATTTCTCCGAAGCTGCTGGTTGGGTTTGGTGCAGCTGTTGCCTGGTTTGTAACACCTTTTGGCAATGACTTCAATGGCTTTCAACAACTGTCCCCTCAAGTTAAGGTGTCTGGGGTAGGCAGGGCTTGGTGATGGCCCTGATGGACTTCAGGCAGTCGCAGAGGTCAGTGGGGCTGTGTGGGGTGGGAGGGGAGGAGGGAAGCTGGGAAACCGTGCCATTCCCCAGGCAACATCCCATTCCCTGCTGGCTTCTCTGCTGTGGCAGTGAGGTGGCCAGTGAAGCTTGATGAGCTTCGTTTGTGAGGGATAACGAAGGCATGAACGGAAACGGTCACAGGGGGCTGGGTCTGGCTGTGTGGGTGCCCCTCAGCAGGATGAGGAACTCTGTTGTATTTTGGGTAAGGCTGTTCATTTGGCTTTGTCACTGCTGTAGGAGTAGCCAGATGGAGGATGCTAAAATGAAATACGGGGCTGGAACAGCCTCCTTGTCCATGGCCCTGTCCTGAGCTAGGTGAGAGATCCTTGGCTCCAGGCTAGACAGTGGTGGATGGTAGTGCAGATCTGGACAGGGCCCAGTTCCCTCTGGGCCTTGATGGAATCCCAATCTCAGAGAGCCTGACAGCTCATTTAACTTGCCCTTGCAGCAAACTGAGCAGCCAGTTTGTCTCTTGCCTTCGTAGAGCAGGGAGCCCCACGGCTGGTTGTCTTTGTAAATAAACCCTGTTAAAATCTGAGAGCTGATACTGGCCCTGGAGCAAGCAGGGATGGAGAAACCCCTCCACAGTTGGTATGGGGCAGCATGTTTTATACTGCTGACTGCTCTGCTGGCTGCCCAGACCCTCTGGTTTGTCTGTAACTCAGAGGTGATACCCAGCACAGAGCCCAGAATTAGGTATTTTATGTTCCTGGATCACAGAGTGATGTTCAGCTCTTTGGAGCTGTGGTGTCACACCACTGGCACATTTAGTCTGGTCCCCAGTTTTCCCCAGGTTCCCTCTGTCTGGAGAGCTTTGCCCTGGACTCTGCCTGTGTGCTTGATCTCTCTTTGTGCTGTTTCCAACTGTATTTCTTTGCATTGTTTTCCTTGCTTTTCTTTCTATTGATTTGTGGGTGTTTTGGGAACTTTTTTGCAGTTTATCAATTCTGATCATGACCTCCAGAGTGCTTCCAGCTCTTAACTCCTGGGCATCCTTTCAGGTTTTATAAAAGTGCTTTCTCTTTCGTTGTTCAAACTATTAATGGAAAGGATGAACAGAAGCAGACCTAGGCTGAGCTCCCAGGGCCCATACACAAGGATTTCTTGTGTGGTGACAGGGAATTGCTGATAGCTACCCCTCAAGTGCGTGGGATTGAGTTGCTTTGGTTGGTCTTTTTTTTCTTAGTTAGTAATGAGCACTGAGCCTCATTAAGGTGAGCTCGCCCAGACCCAGCTCCTCTGGCTTTTGAAAGCATCAGATGGATAGAGTGAAAAGCCTGCTTTGTGCTGATCAGAGGTGTGATGGGCAGGTCTCTGTAGTGGGGGATTGTGCTCTTCTTCTGGAGGCTTAGGTGATTTTTAAGAGCTTTCATGAACTTCATTCACCTGGGGCTTCTTGCTGATGCTTCCTGGGACTGGCACATCTCCGAGGCAATCCTCAGCCCTGCTTCCCACTCAGAGCTGCCCCAGGAGTGGGCTGTGCATGGGGGGAGTTGTGTCCAGCATCTCCTGCTCCCCTTTGTTTCTCCATAGGTCTCTCCTCAGTGAGAGTTGGGTTTGTTTCTATGTGGCTAAGGTAGCAAAAATACATTTTTCTCCTCAAGCAATTCCAAGTTCATGTGGTTGCTCTTCTCTGGAAAAGAGAAAACTACTTGCTCTGGAGAAATTAATGATACTCATTTTTATGCCTAAATAGTGTGTCACAGTGGGTGTAGTTGCAGGATACCTCATTGCACCAGGCCTCTGCTGTCACCTCACAGTGCCAACTGCTTAAGGAAGAGGAGTTACTTTGGCTGAAATAGATTTCACTGGAGGAAACATCACTGTCCAAGCAGGACCAGCTCTGCCCTCCCTGAGTTCTGTGAGTACTGAGCTGCTGGGCTCAGCTGCCTGAAGTTTAAGAATTGGTCCTTTTCTGAAGTGCTCTTCCACCCGCTATTCCATCTTTCTTTGCACATGGGTGTAATATGTAGGGTGAAATTTGGGCCCCACCGAATTTAAGGACAACACAGGATTCCTCTGTGGTGTTCATGTCTTCCTCCTCTCCAGGCTGGTAACTTGTGGTACCCAGCTGTTCAGTCCAGCTGTGCTTCAGGGACACCATCAACAGGATGGAGACACTGTGCCCTCTTTCTTTTCCTGTATTGGTCCATGGCTGATGGTGGAGTCATGGAATCATGGAATATTCTGAGTTGGAAGGCACCCACAAGCATCATTGTGTCCAACCTGGTGACTGCCCTGACCTAATTTCAGTTCCAGGGGAGAAAATTCAGTCTCCCTAAAACATTCCTACGGCTTCTGTCGGATTCTTCCTCACTTTTCTCCAGGGGGCTGTATGCTGTAGTTAAATATGGATGGAAAGGTTGTGTTCCACTCTGGATTACAGCTGAATCTCAGTGGTGGATAAATTGCATCCCAAGTCTACTTAGCAAAGTCCTTTGGGCTTCATGGGCTGCAGGAAGCTGTATTTTATTCTTGATGTGTGTTTGCTGATAATTCTATGGGATTTGCAGACAGCAGGTTGTAAGAGCCCTGATTATACTGCTTCCCTGTGCAGTCAGACTCTGCCCAAATAATTCAAGTGTGTGCTGCAGAGAGAGGGAAAGGAAGATGGAAGGATGATTTAGAAATCTCTGGAGTGGATGGGAAGAAGATGCATATGTTGATCTGAAGGAGATACCAAGCTACATATTTGCCTTTAAACATCTAAAGAAAAGTCAGGATTTTTTTAACGGTTGCCTATTTAAGCCCAAATAATTCCTTTAACGAGAGGTTTTAAAGGTTTAACTTAATGTTAGAATTTTTATTTCAAGTGTACTTCCATAAAATTAACTTTTTCCGTGTTGGTGCTCATTTGCAAGAAATCTCTGCACAGTTATTTCTTATGTACCAGTTAAATCTATCAGCCAACAGATGTCAAGAGTGGCAAAAATGCTATATTAATATTATGGTCTAATAATAGTTATAATGATTCTAATTACCTGCTACAGTTTTAAAGAGAGGCAGATTCAGAAATGAGTGCAAAGGAGGTGTTTAACCTTGAACTGCAGAAGCAGGGCACTTCCAGAGGTGGCTGTGCTGTGCCCCCTCCTCCCTGTCGGACATCCCACTCCCTTTATTTCCTCCAGCAAACTGGGAGCAGCGCTCTGGTGTGGTTTTCATGTTCAGACCTCATTCTGGCCGTGTTCAGAAGAGTGCAGGTGAGCTGAGGATGAGCACGTTTCCTGCAATACCTGGGAGTGTGAAGCCTGCTCATTTTTAGCCTGTCTGCCCTGCTCTTGGCATGCTCCCACTGCCTGATGATTCGGATTGCTCCCACCTCGGGAAGGCTGTGACGCCTCAGCAATCTCCATCCCCTATGCAAGCTTCTTGTGCTGCTCTTAAGTGTCAGGGGAGGCTTTGCCACAGCCTGGGATGCACAAAGCCCGAATCTCCTGATGGGAGAGCATTTGGGGGTGTGCAGGTGAGTGGCTGTGAGTTGTTGATCCCTACAGAGGCTTTGGTGTGGGGGTAGGAGAGCACTGGGCTGGTGCCTGAGTGCTGCGCTTGCCTTCTTTCAACAGTCTGGCCCCATAGAGCCTTGTCTGAGTCTCCTTCCCCATCTGCTCTGTGTGCCAGCTCTGTTACATCACTCCCAGTGCCCTTTTACCACCATATTTTTCCTTTAGGAAGGATCCTGGGCTGCATTTGCTGTCTTCCTGTGGTTTTTGCCTGATGTGGCTGAGTGCTGTTAGTGCCTTGGGGTCCCAGTGCTCGTTGTTGCTGTAGTGTAATGGATCCCCTCATGCCACAGCTGCTCATTTTAATCCTGTGATATGGAGGGGTGAGGAGCCCCTGCTTCACAGAGAGCAGCCTTTCCACAGAGGAAGCTCTGCGTGGGCTGGAAGTTGACAGCTTTCAATGATTATATGCTGAACCTTCTTCCTATAAATAATTGATTCACAGGCTGATGAGAGCTACAGGAACTTGTATCTCTGTTGCTGCTCCCTGGCATGGACAGCAGCTGGAAATCTACTGTTTTCCTATAAAATGAATCCAGAGGTGCCCTTGCAAGGTTTTCTTTATTTCCAGCCCACTCGTAGGCTGACATGCTCTGCTTCTCAGGAAAGCCCTGCCTGCCAACACCTGCAGCACGCCTTGTCCCAGGGCTTGTGCTGATGAGATCTCTGCCACCTTCAGCCTTTCCCTTGGGGAGGTTCATCCTTTCCCTTGGGGAAGTTCAGGCTTTCCTTTGGGGAGGGTTGCCTTCTTGCTGGAGTCAGTGTATGTGTGTTGGTGCATCACCATGGAGATGAGGCCACAGGAGCTGCAGGGCGCAGCCTTTTCCAGGCTCACGTGAAGAAGGATGCAGTAACAGGCTCCTCTTATTTAGAGAAAATGATTTCTTGGAGTAAATAAATCGTCAAAGAACACTTGGCATCAGCCCAGGTGCTATTAAGGAGAAGATCTCTTGAAGCCAGAGCTGTGAGGCTCATACAATATTCACTTGCTTTGCTGTGTTCCACATCAGGTGTTGCTGCTGTGCCCAGTGCTGACTCACTGACCTGCTTGTGCTTTTACTTACCCCGAGGTAACAAAGCTCCTGTTGCTTTTCTCCTCCCTGTGTATTTCTCATCCTGCCACAACAGCACATTCCTGCATCCCTTTCTGTGGTCACTGAGAGTCCAGGCTTTCAGTGCTTCGGGTGGTTATGAGGCTTCATTTCCCATGGCTTTGGCCGGGTTTGCAAAGGATGTGGAGGGTGTGTGGCTGCAGTGAGCTCTCCCCCATGCAGAAACACCTCTCTGGGTTGAGAGGTTGTGCCAGCACACCCCAAAACCCTGTCTGGTCATGCAGACATTCTTGGGGGGTTGGAGACACTGCCCTTTCCATGTGCCTTGCCCTGGCACACTCTTTCCTTGACTAGTTTCTGGTACACAGAACCCTCCCAACAAAGTCTGCAAGAGCCCTGTGGCACCTCTCTGCCTCATTGCCTCCACATCTCATTCCAGACTTCATCTGTAGACATCTCTTTGCCCTTGCTAAAAACTCTGTCTCTTAATTTCTCTCTCCAGGAGTATTATTTAATTTGTAACAGTTTTAGGATGTTATTTGAAAAATCCGATATGAAGCTGTATTTCATTTACTGTAATGATCCACTAATGCAGGCATATTTCAAAGGCAGGCGATGCAATACTGTGGGGTTTAATTAAATTTTGTTTTTCAACTAAGCATCAATAGACAGACAATAACAAATGGTGGACAATATGCGTACAGAACAAAGTCTCTTCCTTTTCAAGACTGTGGAAGTAAAAATGTATAGCCCTTAAAATGGACTTGGCCTGCTCACAACTGCTGCTTTAGTGTAGTTAACTCACTTCAGGAGGAGTTTTTTCTTCTTACTCTGCCTTAATTAATTTTCTTGCTCTCTTCCTGCCCACAAAATAAACTGTTACACTGTGGAAAATTTCCAGCGGGAGCTGTGGGTGATCTAAGTGCTTCTGCAAGTTCTGGATGTAGTTTGAGTACTATGTTGGTACCTAGTGTGTGATGGCTCCTCCAGATGGGCCCTCCTGAGGGTGACAGAACAGAAGGGCTGGGTGTGAGGTTCCTGTCTCTGGGAACTGGACATGGCATGTGCCAGCCTTGGAAAGGGAGGGAAAAATGGTGGTGTTGCCATGGTTGTACTCAAATCAGGAATCAGCAAGGGGCTCTGGAGTGCATTTTGTTCCTTTTCTCCCAGCAAGCGTGGGGTAATCAAGTACAGAGTGTATGTGGGGAAGCCCAGGAAGAGTGTTCCACGTCAGCAGGGGGCTTCTGGGAACCATGCTAGTACTCACAGCGTGGCACTGGGATACGTGTTCTTGGGTAAAGAAATTTGTCAGTGGTGCTGTAAATGGGCTCCTTTGTTCAGATTTGAGGAGCGAGGTGAGATGGGGTGGCTGAGGCAGATCTGATTTTCTCCAGGTGTCTGGAGAATTTACCATTGTTCAGGAACAGAACCAGAGTTTGCTGAGGAACCTGATGCAAGTGCACTGCACTCCAGCCCTTTGATTCTCTCTGAAATCTCTCAAAGGCAGAGAGCTGAAAAAAGCATGAATTTTTCAGAGGAAGAGTCTCCATTCAGAGATGTGAGTTCAAATCATGTCCTGGGTTGATGCCTAAGGCTTTGCCTGCTTAACCTGCTTTCAAAGGCTGGGGGCAAGGGTTGTGCCTGGAGCTGGCACTGCTTTCCACCACTGAGCTGGGCTGGATCACAGTCCAGAGGGCTGGTGGCTGGAAACTGGAGCATGCAAAGGCTGGGAATCTGTGGGAACCTGACTCCTGATGTCTGCACAGCTGTAAGTGCCTGAAAAGCATCGCTGTAAATGACAGACTGGAGTCTGTAACCTCCTCCTCCTCCCTGGGATCTCGGTGTAACACTTCCCGTGTTCCAGGCACAGCCTGTGTTTGCTCCTTGCTGGAAACAGTGCCGCGAGTCCTTTACAGCTCTCCTGGTGCCTGGGCTGGCTGAGTGTTGTGTTCTGAGCTGGGTGAGAGGCTGCTGGAACAATGGATGGGGTCCTGTGCTCCATGCCAGTCCCTGTGGCTGGAGATGAGTCCTGGTACAGATAAAAGGGGTATAAATATATCTTGTCATCAGGCACCGGATGCTCTTTAAATAAACTGGAAAAACCCCACATAGCTGAGGTTTGTACTGGCCCTGCTAATGTAAAGTCCCGTGCCTGATTCCATGTTCTTCCCTTGTTCCTTGCTTTAGGCTGTCAGATTTCCCATTTGCTCACTTCTTTTTGTTGATAGGCAGCGTCGAAGTTCTGTTGCTGGGGTTTGGGGCAGGAGGTTGCTTTCTGGTGACTTCAAGCAACACTTCCCAGCTTCTCCTGTCCTTCCATTGCATCTCCTGCCTTTCTCCCTGTGACTGCTCTCACTTTACCACGAACTAATCTCCTTCCAGCCAGGAACCTCAAGCCTCTTGCAGATTCACTTTTATGGGGCCATTATCCATCGTCTATAGAAGGAGTGGCTTTCCTGGCTATGGCAGGGCTCAAGTGGCTGCTCCCAGATGGAGCACACTGGAACATCTGGAGCCAGCGGCTGAGCCCTGGGCTGAGGGATGTGCCCTCTGTGCAGAGCAGGGAGTACTTGAGTCCGGTCTTTGCAGGAGCAGGCGAGTGATTTGAATCCTCACAGTACTGCTGGCATGATTTATTGTTGCAGAAGTGCCCACAACAGTTTTAGGAGTTTGTTCTGCCCAGCAGGATCACAGACAAGGACATGCCTGGGCCCTGTGCCTTAGTGGTTCTTGCAGGACTGTGCAACAAATGGGACCTGCAAGGGGCCTCAATGCAAGGGCACAAGCCCAGTGCATGGGAAACTGCAATAGTGCTTGGGAATGAACAAAAAAAAAAGTCTCTAGGACTATTTAAAATGAAAAATTAGTAATCTGTAATTAAATTTTGAGGGAATTCTTGTAGCAGAAGAGCATGTGCTGGCTGGGAGGGAAGAAGCACTTGCTCAGACAAGTGATAATCCATTGCAGCCCATTCCAGACACCTGACAGATGTCAGCCTTCCTCAGGCCTCCCTGGGATGAGCGAGGTCCTGTGCCACTGGATGGGGAATGTGGAGTTTCTGGACTATACAGAGTGATAATTTAAACACCAAATCCTTGTTCCTAATGGGAGCTGCTGGTGGCTGCCTGTGTGGGGTGCTGCATGGGAGCTGATGTCTCCCAACAAGAAGTGTGCTGGGCTCCACAAGCACTCGGGGCCGGCGCTGGCCGCCTTGCTTTCTTGGATTTCTCCTTTGGAGTTTGGCAGCCGTCTGCTTCAGGGAGCACAGTGGCCTCATAAGAGTTTATTTGATCTGACACATGACAAATTGTTTCTGCTGGCGGCTACTTGAGGCGCAGTCTGTTCGCTGGCAGCCGCGGCTCTGCGGGCACTGGGAAGTGGAGGAAGGCAGGCCTGCTCCTCCTCTTAGGAAACATCAGTGCAGGGAGTGTTGCTTTGGCCCCCCCGCCATCCCAGCCTCCCTTCTGCTGGTTGATAGTGGTGCTGTTGGCATGGATTATTAATGATGTTTGTGTGCTGGGTGTGTCTGCAGGTGCTGGTTGTGGTTCCTGTGGCATGTTGGCTGCGGGGCAGAGGAGAACCTGTGTTCTGGAACCAGACCCAGTTGCCATTAAAAATGCTTTGTTAAGTTCCTTTTTTTAGGACACCCTTTTAGCTCTACTTCTGAGGAGTAGAATATTACATTCCTCAGCAGAATAAAAAGTACATGTCCCCTGTGAGATAGTGTAAATACATTTTATCTGTTCTATTACCTGCAGTTTTCAGAATATGTCCCCTAAGCATTTTAATCTTGTTTTCCAGAGTTGTCTCAGAGTGAGAAATTGCTCCTATTTGCAACTTTGGGAATGATTACTTGTTCATTAATTTCTTCCCTTTCCTGCTGTCCATCTATTATTGCTTCCAAGAGAAAAAAAACCTCTCTGTAAATCTCCATCGAAACAGGGCTGAGTGCTTGATTAGACAGAGAGTTATGTGTGCTGGGAATGTGTTCCTGGGAGATCATCCTGGAGCTGTGGATGGAGCCCTGGGTGTTGGTGTTCAATGCCCTTGGGCACGCAGAGCCCGCCAGGCAATGCCTTTTCCTTGGTCTTAAAATTAAGAGCCAGGCATGGTTAGGGGATAAAAGGTTTTTATCTAGGTATTTAATAAGGGTCTTTATGGTGCACCACTTTGCCAAGGTGGACCATGCTGAAATGCACACACACAGTAGATTCCATATACAATTTTGTAGATCTTGCAAATTAGCATATTTAACAAAGATGCCTCAATGAGAGGCTTGAATGAATAGCATGATATCTTCTTATTTTGAAGTATTCCTCACTAGATCGGCTTAATTTTAGTTTACAGGATGTATTTTGCAAGGGACCTTGGTTTCTCAGGATGGTGTAGGGCTTTCTAGCCTCCAGCTGTGAGGCCTTTAGGATGTTTGGTTCTCTGGCCTAACAGAATGCCAGGTTTATCCTAAGTTATCAGACTTAAGGAATTACAAGTATGCATGTTAAGGGCACTGAGAATACATAAAAGGTGTATAAGAGAGAGGGCAAAAAATTGTCATGGCATCGCAGATGCCTGGGCTGGCTCCTTGCTCCTTGCCCTGGGATGAACAAGCCTAGCAGGCAGCACATGCCAGGGCAGCCAGGCACACCTGGAGCACACCTGGAGCACGGTGGCGAGGCAGCAGCTGGAGGTCAGGGCAGCTCCAGCACCCGAGCAGGGCTTTGCTCCTGCTGTGCTTTGCCTGCAGTGCCAGGGCTGTTATGAAACAGGAATGAGACAGGACAATGCGGAGCAGTTCCTGCTGCCACGCTTTTGTCCAGCAGCTAAAAGCCAGTTCAGAGGGTTTTGTGGAAGCCTTGTTTGCTTTGGTCTTTTTTTGCTCTTCTTTAAGTACAGACTTAAAAGAGCTGGAGACTGGAGGCCACTGTAATTATTATTTCTTCCTGAATAGCACAATAAATGTACCGTTTGTTCCATAAATGACAGGGTCCTTGCCTCAGAAAACATGCTGCCTGTTCCCACTGCTGTTCCCTTTGACATATGAGGAACTGCCCCTGCCTGCCTCTGGGCATGTGGAGGTTTCTCACTCCCTCACTGGGGTCGGTGCCAAAACTTGTCTTGATGTGTGACGTGTGTGGTCACTGGAAGTCACTGTGGAGGCTGTCACTGAAGCAGCCTGGATTCACAGAGCAGCTTCATTTAGGTGGTGTCCTGGGTTGCAAGATGTGGGTGGGGGGTATTCTGTTCCCATCTGTTAGAGGTGGGGCAGTTACCTTCTGTTAATTGGGCAGTTTTCTTTATCTCTTCTACAACCAATCCTCCCTCCAGGGAGAGATATCTTCTGTTAATGGGCTATTGAGCCTCACTTCATGACTGATAAAATTACATTATTCCATTGTGAGATGCTCAGCCCAGGAGGAGGAGCCAAGCATTCCTACCTGGATATAATCAGAGATTTTGGGACACCAGAGCAGCCTTTTCCTACTGGATTCCCAGAGGAGCAGCTTTCCTCTCCACTGGATTCCCAGAGGAAGACCAGGCCCATGTGCACCAGCCCTGGACCTTCAGAGGAGGTTCTACCCTTCTATAGGATCGTTGCTGCAGAACCACATCTGTCACTGCAGGAGGAGCAGCCACCATTTAATGGCACTGCCACCAACTCCCTGACCCACAGGGTGTCAGGCCATATTCTGACTATGTTAGTGGGGTTTTTTTCTGTTTGTTTGTAATATTGCATTTGTATTTTTTAAAATTTTCCTAGTAAAAGAATTATTATTCCTATTCCTATATCTTTGCCTGAGAGCCTCTTAATTTCAGAAATATAATCATTTACAGGGAGAAGGTTTATATTTTTCCATTTCAAGGCAGGCTCCTGCTTTCCTTAGCAGACACCTGTCTTTTCAACCCTAGAGAGATGGCAGCTGATGGAGGAGCTCTGCAGAATAGCTGGGGCTAAAATCTGTGTGCAGGAGGGGACAGCTGAGGGCTGTGATCATCGTGGCAGAAGCTCAGACATGTACAGATGGGGTCTGGCAGACCTGTTGTGGTTGTGCCCTGTCCCTGCCTGCCATGGCACCACCAGGACACACAGGCAGCTACTCAGGATGTTCTGGTGTCTCACAGTAGAGAGGAAGGTGCTGCAGGTGCATCTTTGGTCAGAGCTGAGGGTGTGTGTGGGAGCAGCCTGCTGCTCACTCTGACAGCAGATTTCAAGCTCTTGGCTTTGCCAGTCATCTTACTGCAAACACCAAGACCTGGAGAGTGAAAGTTCCTGTGTCCTTTGGCTGCTGCTTGGGTGTTTGCAGAGCCAGCAGGTGCAGTGACAGCCAGGACTGTCAAAGGAAGAACCCTCTGTGGACCAGTGCTGCTCAGCTATTGAGATATGCCAGTCCATGAAATGGCTCTTTATAAGGTGTCTCTTGAAAAGGATTTTCCTTTTGAGTGTCTGGATCTCCTGCTGTTGGTCTGAGCTCCAGGTGAGAATCAGTGCATTGACTGGAAGGTACTGAGATTACAGAGTTATTGTCCCTTGGAAGAGAAAATTGTGGAGGAAACCCACTCAGTTCTGGTCACATCTCTGTTCTCCTCCTTCCTCAGAGCAGGTTTTGAAGTGCTGTGGCTGAGGGGCAATGTGGATGGAGCTAAAGTACTGCTCCTGAGTGAGCCCCACAGCTCTGAGGAGCAGGGAGCCTGGTGATGGAGCCCAGGAGGGACCTGTGGACGGGGAGCTTTACTGCCTCTTTAATTCTCTCTCCGTAAGCTGTCGGTGCAGATCTCCACGGGGCAGCAGAGCATTCCATGTGAGAGGAGCTGGGCAGTGGTTGCTGTGGTTCCAGCGGCACACGCAGGGTCCCATGGTGGTGCAGGCATTCCAGGAAAGCTGTTTCATAACCTCTGCTGGGATTCCTGACATGTTCAGAGACAGGTTCTCCACTTAGCCAACGTTTTATAAGGATTTAAGGCCGAGGAGCTCTTTGAAGCACTGAAGCAGCTTGTTCTGCCATGACAAGGTGGAGATGAACGCTGGTGCGACGTCCATTCCCAAGGAAAATGTTCTTTTGCACGGATCACAAGCTGTGGCTCTGCTGCTGTTTGAAGAGACCAGAGACATCTCAGATCCAGGCATTCAGTGCCACATCAAAGCCTTCCTGCCTGAAGCTGAGGTGCTGTGGAGCTCCAGCTCCATGTCCTTTGTGTTTGGGCAGCAGAAGGAAAGAAGGTCCCTGAATCAGGGGGATCAAAGCTCTGTTTAGCAGAGGCTGATGAAGCAAAAAGCCAGGATGGCAGTAGGAAGTACACAAACCCTGTGGAAGATCTGGGCCATCTGATAACAGATCTCCAGAGGGGCCTGGGAGACCTTCTGCTCTGCTAGAGGAGTAGGGCCAGCATCTTCCCCCAAGGAGGCAGACCTGCAGTGTCCTGGGATTGACTGGAGCCATTCTGTTGTGCCTGAGGAATGGTTTAATTAAAAATAATGCTGCACCATCACATTTCAACTGCTTTCTCCATACATTGCTGCAAGTAACATCTAAAATAGCTCTAAAAGGAAACAAACCATTCCCCAAAGTAGGGGTGGCAGATGAAGAACAGGAGAGGGAAGGAATTATGTTCTCTTTCAGCTTTCTGTGTCTGTGCATTTGCTTCTGCATTTGCAGCCCTTGGGGCTTGTTTTAATTTAAATTTCCTTAGGAAAAACCCTGTTGAAAGAATGCTGCCTGCAGTAGCTGGCTGTTCTGCTTTGGCTTTGTCTTGAGGAAGCATTGATGGTTGGAGAGCAAGAGTTGCTTTTCAGTCTTGGTGTAAAATGCCTGGATAGAGGAATGGCGACCACCACGAGAGTCCCTTCTGGATGATGGGACCGGCAGTCTCTCAGTTCTCCCTTTGTGCTCATTCCTGTCCCAGGGCTTATTTAATTGCAAAGGCAATTAATTAACAAAGGCATCCTCTGCAACCACTGAGAAAGGACCAGTGCAGGGAGGGAAAAAAGCAAGCTTACATCAAGCCTTTCATCCAAGCACAGGAAGATATTGGTGCTGACCTAAGTGGAAGCAGCCCGTGGTGTCTGTGTGGGGGGTGGAGCAGCTGAGCCCCAGTGTGGGGATTCATGTGTCTGGATTGATGCAGGGACTGGGGACAAAGCCAGGACTGGTCCTGAAGGAACCTGTGTGGCAGCAGGTTGTGTTCATCCCCAGAGAGCTCCTTATTCCCCTTCAGGGGAGGGTTTGCTATTCACTTGTTAGGGCTTTATCCCAGGTTTTGGTGCCAGTCTGGCTGCTCCTGACTGGGTTTGACCCACGAGGTGGATCCCAGTGGCCTTTGTCTTTTCACCTGGGATCTTGCCACAAAACTGGAAGCATGTGAGAGCCAAGCCAGGGCTGGACATCCAACCAGGCATCCCGTGCAATCAATCCACCGGCTGCTATGCCATGTTATTCCTGACCACATATCCATAGCATGCAGTGGGTGAACCCCACTTTTGCTGCTGTGTACCATCCTGCTCCCTGCTGCTCCCTGTCCCCCTGCTCCCTTGTCACAGGGAGTCAGAGCTGTCACCACCGCCTGACACTCTGTGGAGAGGTGAGAAAATGCATTTTTCATAAAGCTCACAGCTCATGGTTCTTGGTGGATCAATAGGGCAGCTGGAGGAGTCGTTCGCGTGCCCACTGTTAGGGCACCTCTGTGCCAGGCACTCTGCAGGGAGTGGCGGGGGGTTCCTTGGCTTGGCAATCCCCATGGGAAACCTTCAGGCTGAGCTGGGGCTGGCAGGGAGGGTGCTGGCTGGGACAGGCTGAGACACAGCCAGGGGCAGGGATGGTTGTACTGGGCAGGTGTTGTGGTGTGGATGCTGCTGTGGGAGTCATGTGCTGGATCCATCACTGCTGGATTTCTGTAACACTGAGCAAGAATTGTTCATGGTTTCTTAACCTCTTAATTGAGTTTCTTTATAGGGAAGCTGGCATCTGATAGGGGAAGGCGGTCGTTATTCCCTATGAGAACCACGGGTGAACAGCAGGAACTTGGAAAATACAAAAAGCTGTTTCCAGAGAGGCTGGAAATCAGCCAGTTAAATATTTGGCAATTTGTGGGCCCAGCTGCAGTGGGACATCAGGGTTCTCTGGGACCTTATTAGTGCAGCATGTGCTTTCTTTCCTGTTAGATTCTCCAAGCCTGGGAAAGCAGAGGGGGTAAAAACATATGGAATGCTGGGAGACTCCTGGGATAGTGTGAGGCAAGGTGTCACCTTGCAAATAGGAACTGATGGAAAGGACAGATCTGAGTGGAGGGAGAAAACATCACTTATTCTATGTGCTGTGCACGGGAAATTGCAGCAAGGAGTGGGAGAAGAGAATAGGTACGGGCAGGACAAGAGGTGTTTTTGGCTGGGATTTGGAGTGGTGGGGAGGTGAGGAGGAAGGGGAAAGCTGTTTCACGTGGTTGAGGTCAGGCAGTGTGACAGCTTTCAGAAGGATGTTTGTCCTGAAGGTCCCTGCACATCTCTCATCTCCAGGCAAGTTCTAAAGTCCTAAATTGGTGCAAATCAGCACCAGCGCTCTGGTGTGGGCCCAGAGGTCCCTGCCAACCCCAGAGCTCTGAGGAGCGAGAGTGTCATGTGGTGTGTAGGCAGCACGGAGCCCTGCGAGAGCAGCTGCCAGAAATTCAGACAGATTCACTGCTAATAAATAATAAATGATAAATTCAGTGTCTGATCTCTGAGGCACGCTCTGCTTCTGCACACTCCATGCTGGCAGAGAAGATCCCGTATCCTGGACTCAGCGGTCTCTCTCTGGCATGGAGGGTCTGAGGGATGCTGGGGAGGCAGCTCGTGGAATTGGGGTCGTGCTGAGCCACGGTGGAGCATGGCCCCTACTGCCACCAGCACTAATGAGTGTGGCCCCTGTGCCATGGCTGCTAATGAGCAGTGGGGAGGGTGAGGGCAGCCTTGCTCAGGCTTCAAACCAGCCAAGCACAAAGCTGTGCTCCTGCCCTCTGGAGAGCAGCATTTTGTGTGAATGCAGTTTGCTGAACGAATTAATGAAGTCAATTTAAATGATAGACTAAACGATGCTTAGTGTTAAACTGTGGGAGTTGTATAAACAACAGGGTTAGGGTTGCTGTGGCCAGGCAGAAGGGGCAATTCCGGTTTTATCCAAGTGATACAGATCCCCTCCTCTGCTCTTGGGGGAGTTGTGGCAGTGCTGGTGAAGCTGCTGGTGCCAAGAGCTGCTCCCACGTGCCCAGGCACTGCTGGGCTGTCTCCTGCTGCTGGATACATCCCTGTCCTGCTCTTGGCACCTGGCAGTGCTGTTGGAGCTGTGTTGGGGGGTGTCATGGCCAGGCTGCTGCTTGAGGGGCTGATGTGAGCTGATGGCTGCACAGGTAGCCTGGAGGGGTTATTAATATTTATTGTTATTATTTGTTAGCAGCAGTTACAAAGGTTGCATGAGTGCTTAGTAGATGCCAAGCTCAGTAAACATGTGTTTGTGCCATGGTTATCCTGCCCCTCCCGCCCTGTGCCTGTGACACAGTTCCCTCCTGTGGGCTGGTTCCAGTTTGGAGCGGGGCTTCTGCTACAGGTGGGAGCAGGACCTGCTACCTGCGCTCAGGCTGGGCCTAGCCAGCCCAGTTTATTCCTGCCAACCTCAGAGTGTGGCTTCCTTGCTGTGTGGGTTCTCCGTAGGCAGCAAGAAGGTGTTCCCACAACTTTTCCCTTTGTGTAGGAGTGTTTTTAACATGCCAGAGCAGAGTCCTAGTAGGAGAAAATGATGAGGAGCGAGCAAGAAGAATAAACTTTTTTTAAAGCAATTTCATAAGCGACATGAATGTAATGGTCTGTATGGCAGCTGCACCCTCTCTGCTGAGATCCTGGAGGTGTGAGGGTTCTTGCAAACAACTGCTGCTCCCTGGGCTGTCTTACTGTCTGGGGCTTTGTGCCCAGGTGAGACCCTCTGGCAGGGCTTGGGGCTCTCACTGTAGTGGGCTCCTATGTGGGGCTGGGGATACCCACTGGAGGCACAGGGGTGCTTTCCTGAGGACAGGACGCCTGGGGGAGCAGAGCTGCTGAGGTCACCCCAGGCATTGACCTCAGGTGATGGTGTGTGCAGGTTGTCCTGCTTGAAAGCACTGGATTGTGCACACTCAGCTAGTGACTGGGGAAGGGCATTAGTCTGTGGCCTCCCAATAATGCTCTGTGGCCTCCCAATAATCCTCTCTTTGCCCACCAGCTGTTTCCTCTCGTAGGCACAGGCTGAATTTCAGCTCCAAACCTCCTTTTTCTCCTGTTGGTGTAGCTGTACGGTCATCAAGCAGGAGGGACAGCTGGCCACAGGGTGCTTCCCAAGGTGTCTGTAGCATACCAGCAAACAGGAATGCTCCTCAGAGACCTGAGAAGCCTCTTGCTCAGAGGAGGAAAATTGCAGGTCAGGTCAGCTAAATTACCTTCTCTTTCTTTGTGGCACTGCACATCACTCAGCCTGTCACGGTGGGCTTGGCCATGGATGCCCACTGATACCCATTAAAAGGACATTGTGTGTGAGGGGGATCTCGGCTCGCTGTGATTGCACTCTGTGACCTAAGAGCCTCTCCAGTCCCACAGCCCCTGTGCACAGCTGCCTGGAGATCATTCCCTGAGCTGCTCTTGCTCAGGAAACTTCCCCTTCAGCCGCAGAGGCTGCAAGTGCCGGCAGGTCTTTGTGCCATGGTTCAGCTGGAGGTGCTTGGGCCGTGTTCCTCGGGGTTTTCCATCTCTGCCCTGCACTCAGTGACGGAGCTCTGTCAGTGCTTTGTGCTGGGAGGCACACGATGTGCTGGTGGTGCTCCCATTGCCATCTTGGCGAGGGCTGGCTGGATGGAAACCTGGCCTGAATGATCTGCAGGCAGTTTTGCAAGACTGTAATACCAATCCTGGTCTCTCAGGTCATCCCTGGCTGAAAACAAGGATTAGCTTATTGCTATTATTTATTCTTAGAGAAAATTGGTATTTTTGTATCAGCAATGGTGTGGCAGCAGGACCGGGACAGTGCCTATCCCCTGTGCTGGCACTGCTGAGGGACCTCCAGTCTTGTGTCCAGTTCTGAGCTCTCATGGCAAGAAAAACATGGAGGGGCTGGAGCGTGTCCAGGGAAGGGAACAGAGCTGGGAAGGGTCTGGAGAGTCAGTGCTGTGAGGAGCAGCTGGGAAGGGGGCTTAGCCTGGAGAAAAGGAGGCTCAGGTGGGACCTTCTCCGTGAGGGTGGAGCCAGGTTGGAGTTAGGCTCTGCTCCCAGGGGACAAGACGACAAGACAAGACAAGAGGCCTACAAGCTCTGCCAGGGGAGGGTCAGGTTGGACATCAGCAGGAATTTCTCCATGGAAAGGGGAGTCAGGCCTTGGTAGAGGCTGCCCAGGGAGGTTTGGAGTGCCCATCCCTGGAGGTGTCACAGGAACATCTGGAAGTGGCACTCAGTGCTCTGGGCTGTGGGGACAAGGTGGGGATGGGGCACAGCTTGGACTTGATAGGCTTGGAAGTCTTTTCCAACCTCAATTATTCTGGAATTCTGCTTCCAGCTGGCTGCAAAGCCAGAGGCTGATGTCGGGGCTGAGGAGCTCTGGGATGTCTGTGTGCTCCCCTGGAGCAGCAGATCAGAGTTGAGATGAGCCTCCCGGTGGATTTGTTGCAGTGGCACAGGACAGGCAGCGTGGGCTCTGTGCCGGGATGTGAAAGCGCAGAGCGCTGCCAGCAGCAGCAGGAGGCATTAATGAAATGTGCTCCTCTCTGGCTTCCTCTGAGCTGTCACCTGTGGCTGTGGAGCTGCGTTCCTGGGGCTGTGCAGCTCCCCAGTGCACAGCTCTGCCGTCCATGGAAATGTCTCTGCTCATGGGGAGCACAACTCTGGGCTGTTGTTTCTGCTGCTGCTGGTGCAGACGGGGATTTTTGGAGCTGTGGAACAGAACTTCCCAGCCAGGAACATCTCCTCCTTTGACAGGAGAGTTACTGCCAGCAATGGAGACTTTTCGGAGTCTGACCCTTTGCTCTTTCCCTAGTACCTGGTTTTGTTTGACAAAAAAGGATTATTGAGAAAAAAATCAGCCCCTCCACTCTGCACAAGGGGAATTTGTGTCCTTCCTAGTCCAGTTTTGCTGCTGCTTGGCTGCTGTATGTGGGTGCTGCTGGATCCCCAAAGATGTCCTCAAATCCAAGCAAAACATTCCCTGTGCAGGTGGGGTCACCATGACCACCCTTTCTGCTTTGCAGGCTGCAAGGGTTGCTGAAAATCCATTGTGTCCACAGACCATTCCATGTGGAAATCCTCTCCTGCCCTCTGCATGTGTCTGTCTGTAATGAGATGTCAGCCTGTGCAGGCTGCTCTCCAGGAGCTCCAGAGCCCCGTGTTGCACATGTTGGCTCCTCCTGCCTACCTGGGACCGAAGCAAAGTGCTAATTGTTGTGCAGATGTCATCTGCCAGGCAGGCAGGAGGCTGGAGGCTTGAAAGAGGCTGTGCTGTCATTTGCTACCAGCCTCCTTGGTACACGTGAGCTCTATTTTTATTGGGAGTGTGCGTTTGCTTTCAGCCACTGCTTTGTTGAATTTCTTTTTCTTTTTTTTTTTTTCTTTTTATTTTCAGGCTTGCAGATAAAGTTTGAGGGATACATCTATTTTTCATTATTCCAGTTTTGCTGCTTGTTTTATAACTGAAAAAACCTCAACCAAACTCAAAAACCTGTTCCCTGTGTAAAAAGCAGCAGTTTGTTCTGAGATGAGAGGGAATTGTGTGTTGTGGTCACGTTGCACTGAGGTCATGACTGTGGGACTGTCCAGAAGGGCATGAAGATCAATATCTTCTGGGAGCAGAGGGAGTTTGAGCCTGTGCATTGTGCTCTCGGTGTCAGCTCAGGAGCTTGAGTGTTGGTTGTAGCCTGGTTTTGCTTGGCCATGTCCCAGGAGAGAGATGAAGGCTCTGGCCACAGGTTGGCTTATGAAAATAGGGAGCTTTTCTTCTACTCCAGCTGTGGTTTAATAAGAACTTGTGGGTCCTTGAGGTGGTTCTTTGATCCTTTAGAAAAGAGGAGACACTGAAGGAGGAAATGGGAGATGATGCTTTCCTCCACTGTGTGAGTTAAGCAGGGGAACTCATTGCTCAGGGATGCTGTAGGTATAAGAAATCCAGATCTGTTCCAAAACCAGTTAATGAGAAAAATGCAGATGATGTGGTAGAGGTGGCTCAGAGGTAGAGGCTGCTGTTCAGGAAGACCCTGGCTCAGGAGTTTTTGGAAGATGCAGAAGTACATCAGGTGCACTGTTACCTCTGCTCCCTGCTCTGTCCCTCTCCTGTCCACCACTGACCAGTGGCATGTGGGGGGTTGCTTTGTCTTTTTCTGGCAAAAACCAAGCAGGGAGAGGAAGAAGTAACAAAATTGAGTGGAGAGACAAGGTACCAGTGAAAGGGTGGAAGAGAGGAGGCTTCCCTCCATGTCCCTGAAGGCTTCTGGAGGCAGAGGCTCTTTGGTGGCAGGAGCTGGTGTTGGGTGCTGCTGTGAGCAGGTTTTCTGCTTTGTGGGACACAGAGTGGTTGTTTCAAGGAGGAAAAACTCTGCTATCTGATGTGCCATCCTGATGGACAGCAAAGCAAGATATTTCGGACTGTGTGTAGGGGAGGAACTTCTTTAAAACCTGGATAGGAGTAGGAGCAGACTTGATGGAGGGATGAGTAATGAAGGAGTGTTTGAACGGAACTAATCAGTCCTATCTTCTTTCAAAAGACCTCATTTAGTTTAATTTAGCAGCATGTAAATTTAGAGCCAATCAAAGGAAATACTTGTGCAGCCTGTGTGCTGGCAGGCTGCTGCACTCCCTACCCCAGCAGTGAGCTGAAGGCTGTAGGTGGATCCCGAGCCTCGTGTGGCGAGGCAGTGGGGGACACACGTGTGCGTGGTCACACACGCAGGGTGGGCACACCAGCTCCATGCCCGGGGACTGGCACCCGCCACAGCAGAACCCTTCATTTCCCCCCCTCTTTTGTTCAGCAGGAGCTCTGTGGTTGATCAGGGTGGCTCTGTGCCATGGCTGTGCTCCCTGGTCCCCTATGAGCATGGTCAGAGCCAGCTCCTGGCCCCACGGCTCAGTTGAGCCACTGTTCTGAGCAGCAGGGAAAGCCTTGTGCTGTAGGAACCACCAAATAAACCTTGCTGACCTCTGCAAAATGTTGTTTTCCTTAAGAAAAACCTACATATGGACTAGATGTACCCCTGATCCTTGGACAGCTGGTCGTTTTGTTTAATTTGAATTAACGCAGCTCCTTCCCTGCTTAAAACGAGGCACAGGCATAAAAAGCCTTCACAGGATTGCACTGCTTTTTATTTTTCCCTGTAGTTGTCATCCATGGTACTGACACAGTCATTTTAAACAAGTCTTGCAGGTCTCCTCATATTTTCCAGGAGGGATTATTATCCCCTGTGGGGTCAGTATAAGTTGCTTGGCATTACCTGTCACAAACCCCATTAGCAGTGAACCCAGCTGCCCCCCACAAGCCCCATGTGCTCACACCTTGAGGTGTTGTGCTTCCTGCCGTGTTACACCCCTGATCCCATGCTGCATTGCAAAGTGTTGTGTAAAGAGTCCTGAAACCTGTGAAAATGGAAAAAAATACTGTTGGGTTTGTTTTGCTTTGCATTTCAGGTTGGTGGCAATGTCTCGCTGGGCCGGGCTCCTCTCCACCACTGCCAGAGTCAGCCTGTTGGTCCTGCTGGGTTCTGTGCTCTTCTCCTGCTCCAGCCTGAGCCACAGAGTGCCTGTAAGTTTTGCCTGCTCCAGCTGTATTTCAGACTGATAAAACATGGATGCTTTTTGCCTTTAAGGAAATGCCCATTACTCCTTAGGAAATGTCTTTCTCCTGCTTGAATTATGAAAGCAAAGCAGAAAGGGTTCCAGTGATTTCTGTGTAAACGAAGAATCGCTTCTGTGGTGCTGCCCATTTTTGCTAGAAATGCTAATGAAAATGGGGTATTGCGAAGCAACTGTGGCCAGGCAGTGACAGCAACACTTAAATGAACCAAGTCACATCCTTTTATCCTTACTGAGTATTTAAACCCCAGCGCTTTTCCTAAGCAGAACTGGTAAACATCAGCTGTCTCCATTATGTGTTTGAACAGATCCAGCACTGGGAGGCCTGGTGGTAAATTTACAATAGCCTGTATCACTAACTCCCTCTTGGATAATCACAGAGCCGTGGAAATCAGCTAAGTAATAACTGCTCCACTCACTCCTTTTTAGTCCTGTTGAGTCTTGGCTTGGAAAATGTTAACATTGATTTTCATCTGCAGAACCTGGGCTTTTATGGCTGTGATTGTTCCTGAGCTTTAACCATTTGTTATAATTTGAACAATTCCAAACCCCTGATGCTCTCAGCAAAAGCAGGAGTTAAGATCTGGTTTCTTGTGGATTTCTGAAATTGCAGTCCCTTTCCACAGCTGAAATAAAAACATTCTATACATTTGTCACCTATCTTTGTGTGTTACCACAGTCATGGAATCGTGGAATTGTTTAGGTTGGGAGAGATCTTTATGATCATTGAGTACAATCTTTAACCCAGCACTGCTAAGGCCACCACCAACCCACATCCCCAAGTGCAACATCCACGCTGTCGTTGCTACTGTGCATGTTTTGCTCAGATTGACATTTCTGTTGCTCAGAAAGACTCTTCTAGGCTGGAAACGGATATTTATATGCAGAGCATCCAAAATCTGACAGAAAATGTGCATGCATTTTTTCCCAAAGAGTGGAAGAACTGAAGGCAGAATGTGTCCCAGAATTTCCAGTTAACCTCTGAATTTACTTACATTTTTCCCTGTGAAAACATCCTAAGGATTGATATCCAAATACTTCATGAAGTGAGCTGTAACTCTATTCTAATTGCCAACAATTAGGACTAATCATTCCCTGTAGGGTGGTTATCTCAAATTCTTCAGTGGTGACTGAATTGGTGATCTCAGAAGCTGAAAATATTCCCTTCAGCAGACACTGAGCTGTGGGGATGATGAGCCTGGACCAGTTCATCTGCTCCTGCTGGAACCAGAAGAGCCCAGACCCAGGAGTCAGTGTCTGGTGTGAGAGTACAGGTCATTTCTGTGCACTCTCCAGAGTTTTATGTGACTCCCACCAGCTCCCTAGGGAGGCTTTCCATTGAACAGCAAGGTTTCCCTCACAGCAAGGATTTTTTCCCCTGCTGTTTTCCCCTGTTCTTCCCTTGGTGTAACATTGAACCACTCGTGCTGGCTGCTCTCCCACACCTCTGCCAGCCTCGTGCTTCACTTGCCATGGAGGTGGTGATTAAATCCCTGCCTCATTGTTTTAAAAGCCTTGGAGAACACTGAGAGCGGGTGGAGAAGAGGATCCTCACATTTGTATCATGTGGGCAACTCGGTGTGTTTTTTCCTGTGTCCTATTTTGGAAATAGCTGAACTATTTTAGCTGAAATCTTCTCCAAGCCTGAAATAAGTGCATTTAAGGGAAAAAAAAAAGGCAAAACCAAAAAACCAACCAACCAAAAAAAAATTCCAAAAAACAAAACCACCAAAAAACCAAACCCAAAAAAACCCAAACCAACCAACAAGCCTTGAGGCATTCCACTCGTGTGGAAAATTTCAGCTGAAAAAGTTAAAAGTTGGACATATTTTTAGGCAAGGGAAAATGGGGTCTTACAATGTTACACAACCCTAATAATAGCCAGGGCTCCTGCCTCTGACTGAAATACAGGTGAGGCTCTGTGAGAGCTGGTTTGAAACCTGCAACCTGCTCTGGAATAGGAAATAAGTGCATTGCTTTGTTCAGCACAAATGTCATGCTAGTTATGCATGTTTAACCTTTAATATACTTTAAATCTAAATTTAACCACGTGGAAAGAATCTCGGATGTCGGAAAAAAAAAATCTGCTGGCGAGGGAAAAAATTCTGTATTCTCAGCCAGCACTAAATTACCCAGATGCAATTGCTAATGAGCTGAATCTCTTCTCTCCAAAAGGAGTTTGCCCTTACCAAAATAGAAGAGAGCGACATAAAAGATGACAGTGGGGAGGAGCTGGTGACAGAGGATGACGCTGATCCTGAAGACCTGGAAGTGTTTTACCCCACGGATCAGTGGCAAACCCTGCGCCCAGGTAACTGTGCTGGCTAATTATAGCATCCCTCTGGAACCCCACCTGCCAGCACTGACAGGAGCCTTGCAGACACTCCAAGACCTGTTTGTTCCCATGACAATGTGTGTGCTTCTGCTGGTGTTCACATAAAGAGGAGCACTCAGTGACCCATCGGTGACCCAGTGCCGGGACTGGAGGCTGTGGGCAAAGCATCCAGGGCTTTCAGGTCACTGGAGCAGGAGGAGTGGGCTGCCAGCCCCCTTGTGGGTGGGGGGTTGTCTGTCACTGGCTCCACAGCCCTTTCTCTCGTCATTGTTCAAGGGCCAGCTTTTATAACATTTGTTGGCACGTGGATTCCCAGGTCTGCTGTGCTCCGGTGTGGAGCTGCTCAGTGGCAAACTGATTAGGAGCTGTCACTGGAGCACTGCACAGCTTTTTAACAATGAGTTTTCTGTTCCTCGGCTGTTTGAAAGCTAGCTTTTATTTCCATCCATGCAAACCACAAAAAATGTCTTCATTTTCTTTGGGTTGATGTCTTTCATGAGACGTGCCTGGGACTCTGTGGTGAGAGGAGCCCAGCGGAGCAGCTTGGCCTCCGTGTGCTGGGAAGGCTCTGGAGGGGCCAAACCCATTCAGACACACACAGATGCATGTGTGCATACATATTTCAACAATTAGCCTGTCTCTGGGGTCCTGAACGAGCTGTTCAGTCCACTTGTGCTTTGGTGTCCTCATATATGTGTGGGTGTAATACTTTCCCACCTCACAAGGGTGAACTAAGTAGTAATTAATTTTTATAAAGTGCTCTGAATTTAAGAGCTTTATCCTGTGCTCGGTATTATGATTGAATGAATAAGTATGGGTTCCATTTGTCTTGAAATTTCTGCCAGATATAGAAGAATGACGTTTCCAAGTGTAAATCTTTGTATAACATAAATGGCTACAAAAGCCCCTGTGTTCCACAGAGCCCCAGCATATACTTATATTCCATTTCTATACCATTATGTATGGAAGGCGTGTGGTGTCCCTGCTCATTATTCAGCCTGGCAGATCCCCACCAGCTTTGTTGGAGCAGAACATGTACATACTTGCAATCATTAGAAACCTCATTGCAGGGTTTGTTCACAAGCACCTTCTCCACTGCTCAGGTGCCTTATTCTGCTTCATTTTTGTAGTTATTCCATGTTGGGGCACATGCAGTGAAGGGCTTCTGGAAGTGGGGAACTTGGCAGTATTCACAGAGGAGAGCAATTTTGGTTACTCTTGTAAAGCCTTAAATGGTGTCCTGCCTCATGCTCTGACTGCTACAGATCCCAGCATTGTGGACATGGCACAAAGAGGAGCCTGCCTTGGCCTCCTGCTGCCAGCCTGGGTTTCAGTCTCCTGGGGGTTCCTCTGGAGTGAAATCTCTGTGAAGATTGGCACTCACACCTTCAGCATGTGTTAGCCAAGGCTAGAGACCCTGCTGCCAGCATGAGCCCATCCCTATAGCCTGTGGCCCCGAGGTTTTCCCAGAGCGAGCACAGCTCTGGCTGTGCAGGGAGCTGACCTGGCATGAGGGAAGCTGCTGCTGTGGCTGCACAAGGATGCACCTTTTGGTCCTGCAGCAGGGCCACACACCTTGGCAGTGTGTCTCATCCAGTGATTCTACATCTTGCCATGTTTTCCATGTAGTTGCACTCACTGGCAGCCAAGCAGAGCCTGGCTGGGTTGGGCTCAGGAGTTTGCCTTCTGCTGCCCTACAGGACACCCCCACTCCCTCTCCTGTTGTACCCCTGCAAGCTAGGCCAGTCTCTCTGGGGGAAGCAAGCGTTAGAATTTTAAGTCTGGATCTGCAGTTCTGAACACTGGGAGGGAGCTTGGAGCTGCGTTTCCCTCATCTCACTCCTGTTTCAACTTGTTCCTGTTCTGAGCTCACACAGGATTTTTGTGCTTCTCTACAATGGTACAGCAGCTCATCTTTTATAGATGTATTCCCAGTTTTCCTCTGCTGAGTTTCCAGTTCCCTGTTGCTAATTGCATCAGTCCACATTTCCACCAGGACTGCAGCAGTGTCATCAACCTGTAACCTATCAAATCTCCCCCCAAATTCAATTGTTATTGTCTGTAACGCTTTGGGCCCTTGTTCCTCACTGTCTACAGTGTGAGCTGGATTTTGATCAAGTGCTTCCTTGCACTTTGAGCACACTTCAAGCTGCTGGAGGTAGCTGGATGCAAACACAGAGAGACAGTTGCCCTAAGAGCTGTGCTGCCTGTAATCTGGAAGCAAGATCAGTTGTCTCTTCTGCCAGGCAGCTGGAGCTGACGGCTCTGGAAAGGTTGGTGAAACTTCCCAAAGCCCTTTAACACTTCGTTAGGCATTGCTTCTTTCTCACTTGGCACTAAATAATGCACCAGGTGCAGGGCTCAGACTGAAAGGAGACATGTGCCTCGGAAAGGCTTCCAGCACCTCTGCTATTGGACCTCTTGGCATCATCTGTGGGGCTTTTCCCAGGAACCTGGAGGTTGTTTGGGGTTTAGTGAGTGGGATTGCTGTGTCCTCTGAATGAAGGTTCACACCCCTGCTCAGACTCCTCGTGGTCAGGTAACAGAGTGTGTTTGAAGTTGTGCTTCCTCTGCTGTCTTTTTTCTTTCAGAAGAGACTTTCTCCAGGTGATAGTACCGTTGGGAGCTGGAACTGTGTAGTGGGTTGGGTTCGCCAATTCTAAAATTTCTCAATTTGAATTTTTCCCGGCCAATGCACCACTAAATGTGGTGGGTTCAGTGCTGGTCAGTCACCAGAGCACCAATCACCAGAGCACTCACCTTTCTGCTGTGAGGTAGGATTAGGAGAAGGGCAAAGCAGGCTCAAAACTTCAAGAAAGTATAAAGAAAGTTTTATTAACAGTAACTAAAAGGAAAAAAAGGTAAGAATCAAAACAAACCCTTCAGACACTTCTCCTCCCCCCACAACCATTTCTTTCCCACTGTCAATGTAAAGAACAAAACGTAAAATTCCAGTCAGTTCACCACCTATAAAATAGTCTTTCCTCAACTCTCTCAGGGAGAGAAGTCCCTCTTGTTCATGTTATGGAGACTTCTCCACAAGAGGAAAAAACCAGTTCTCTTGTGGCTCTCAATGTCCTCATGAGCGCTTGGGGAAAACTTGTTCTATGAGGTTTCTCCCATTTCCACAGCCTTCCCAGAGCTGTGTCTATGGGCCATGTCAACCTTGGGGTTACTATTTTAAAGATGAGCTAAACAAAAGAGCAAAGGTTCTCATCTTCTCAAAGGATCATCTCAGACAACAGAGGTCTTCTTCTTCTTCTCTCCTGGGGGCACAGGATCTCATCTTCTCTCCTCTGTTCAAGCTCCTCGTGGAATCACAGCTACTGCATCAACTACTTACTTCAACTTGGAGACTCCTTTTGCTCAAATTTGAACTTTTCGTCTCCCCAATAGTCTCATGTGTTACAATTTTAAAAAGAGTCTTTTTCCATAACTGACAAAAGGTTTTCAAACATCTCCTCATCCCTCCCATCTGGGGCTTGACTTCTTTTTCACTGACCTCGATGTCTCATGTCACTCCTTTACATTGGCTCTCATCTGGATCCTTTTCTCTCACTGGAACGAGGATTGGAGCACTGAAGGGGTTAACAATTCACCCAGGGCCTGCAGTTGGTCACACTGTGGGAACTGAGATCAGGTCTCAGCTGCTTGATTTTGTGCGGCAGCTTTCCACGGGGTAGGATCCCCGTGCT
>VWZP01009297.1:282772-342273 GCA_013396995.1 Dicaeum eximium
CCCCGTGTTCACACGGCCGGCTCCCTCTGGGCCCGCGGCAGCCCCTGTTCCACCCTTCCACCCTTCCTCCCTTCCACCCTTCCACCCTTCTACCCTTCCACCCTTCCACCCTTCTACCCTTCCACCCTTCCACCCTTCCACCGTTCCCCTGCCTTCCTGCCCGCAGCCGATGGAGTGGAAGCAGTTGCAGGCCGGCATCCCAGGGGAAGGGGCCCAGTCCCCCGCAGGGCCTCGGGCCCGGCCTGGCTGGGAAGGGCCAGGCGGCTCCTTCCTCTCTGCTGCCCACCGGGAGAGAGGAAGTTCCCAGGTTTCTTTTCCCAACTTTAACATGTGTGATTTCACAGAGGCATGTCTAATGTTCATCACTCCACGAAACACTCCTATCTCAAACCACTACACTTTTTACTTTTGTTATTTGGGCACCCAAATTTCCCAATATTTTGTTTAGTATTCCTGATGATGATTGGAAGTTGGATTGCTCTGACCATCTATTGTATCACTGAGCAGCAGATTTTCCACCCAGCATTAGGGTGGGAAATTTTCCACCCAGCAGTGGCTCCTCTGGGAAGACTTTGCTGTGAAGATTCAGGAAAAGGATATAAGAGCCCGAGAATTGGGAAACTGGAATTGGAATTAGAAAAGGAAAAGGGCATTAATCACCCCCCACCCCTCTCAGCAGTGATGAGTGGAGAGCTGGAGCTGCACACGGCCTCTGCTCTGCCCATCCCTGTGGCAGCAGCACTTTGCTGCTCCCTAATGTGGTAGAAACCCTCTGGCAGGTTTTCCAGCTGACAGTTGGGAGTTAATGAGTCCAGTTTCCAATCCAGATGGACAAGTGAGAACCTCCTCTGCCCAAAATACCAAAATACTTACAGATTGCTGTGCAGATAGGCAGCAGTGGGGCAGAGAGACTGCCTTTGCTGCAGAGCAGCTCCCTGCAGACTGGAAGGATGGAGCAGAGCCTGGCACTGTGACTGGCATGGTACAGCGTGGATCTCTCTGGGGTTTGGATGGATGTCTCAGGGCAGAGCAGGGAGCTTGGCTGGCCTGTGCCTTCAGCTGTGGTTAAAGCTTTGCCTTGCAGAGCTGAACCTGCAGTGACTCCCCAGTGTTTGTGCTGCCCAGAGTCATTTTCTGAAGTGCCTGATTATATCACAGTTAAAAACCAAGGAGCCATAGCTGCTGCTGCTGATCAGGCTGCCAGAGTGAAGCTAATGTGAACATGCTGTTGGTGCTGCTTCTGCAGGGATGAAACCATCTTATGTTCAGCAGGGAGCCAGTGATACATTGCTTGGCATTTAAATATCCATGGCTGCAGCTCCCAAGGATCCTCAGGCTATCTTTGTACTCCTCCTTGTCACAGGTCTTCTCCCGTCTCATTTGCTGCTCAAACAAGGTTTTACACCTGTGGAAACACAGTTCTCAAGGCAGCCACGTTGGGGAGGTGTTTTCAGAGGCTGCTTTGAAGGACTTGCTGTGGAAAGAACAGGACTGAGGATGGGGAATAACTCGGTCCAGTCTCATTGCCAGTCTGTCTTCAGGAGATTTCGGTGGCCAAATGAGCCAGCACTGCTTTAAGCCGAGAAGAGGTTCTTAAAGCTGGGGGAGGAAGGAGGCAGGAGGAATGCCTTTGGCTTAGGAGTCCTGTGCCAGGCCTGTCCCACAACCTGTGGTGGTGACATGGTTGCTGCTGAGGGTCCCCTTACACCTTGTCTGTGGGTACCTTGCTGCTGCTGCTCACTGGGATGTCCTGAGCTGCAGCAGCTCTTGCTAATTGCTTTGCTGAATTAATCACTGTCCAAACCATTCTCACTGACCTGGACCTGACTCAGACAGTGGTGGGCAGGTCTCTGAAATATTTATGGCAGCACAGTCAAGAGAGGGCTGTGAAATACAGAGTGAAACCACCAGGGTACGCTCGTTTTTGCAAAGTTTGACATGTCTAATCTGGGAAATAGGAGCCTCATCAGATCAGCACAGATTTGCATACAGAGGGAAGGTAAATGGAATTTTAAAAACCTCATCTATACTAGATGAAATGCTTCTTCTCCAGGTTTCTTTATAAAATGACATGTTAGTGATGTGCAGAGGGGAGAAATCTCAATTCAGGAGTTGTTATAATCTTGTCTGGCCAGCGACAGGCGAGCTGGAGGATGATTCCAGCAGGTAGGAAAGGCCAGGCTGACTTGAGAGCAAATGTTCAGTGCTTGGAAGCTGAGTTATGGTCCCTGGTAGCTCTCCCTCTGCTTGTTTTCAATCTGACCTCTTGCATAGGAGACTTTTCATCTCCTAAATGTATCTTGTGCCTGTCCTTTTTATTGCCAGCTGTCTTCATGGGCTGCTCTCTCAGCTTCCTGCCCTCGTGGGTTTTCCTTTGCCTCTCACCTTCACATCACAGGAGGCACAGTGTCCCTAACACTGGCTTGTGCCTAATTCCAAGTCCTTGGCAGAAGTGCCAGGGCTGAAGCTCCAGGTGCTGCTCCTGCCTTGCGTGTGGGGCAGTGCCAGGCAGATGTGGCACATCAAGCACGTCCTCCATTCCTTAGTCCTGGTCTGGGTAAGAAGGATAGTGGTGTTTCCCTGCCCGGTGTTGGTGAAAGGACAAGACTGGGGCTCAGGAGATGCTGGGACAGGGAGCAGACAGGTGGTTCCCAGCCCTCTGCTCCAGCAGCAGGATGTGTTTGAAAGATGCCAGCTCTGGACAGGGAGACACAGCATGAGTCTCCTGCCCTGTGCCTTGATTTCAGCATTTCTGTAACAATTTAGGAGCCAGGTTTTGCCCCCCAAATGCAGATAAAACTTCTGTCATCTCCAGAAGTGGCAGCGTCCTGGCAGCACTGGTGTGGTGAGAAAAAGCCCTACATTGCTTGCTCAGGTTTAGGGGCAAAGTGGGCTTGGGGTAGGTTTTTGATGTGTCAGGTCAGTCCTGTCCCTTACTGGCCGTGATGATTCTGGTTTCATTAAACAAACTGGTTACAAAAGTCTTTTGCAGTGATGCTCCTTCTGCCAAAAGCTAACTGTGGTTCTTAGCAGCCAGAGTAAAAGTCTGCAGCTTCTCTAACATGCAGCCATGGGCTAGGCTGTGAAGCACTGCCAAAACAAGAGTGCAGTGCTGTGTTTTCATGAGCCAAGCCATGACTCCTGCTAGTGGTTTGTGGAGTTCTGAGCCCTGCAGGGTATTCCAGGTGATCTGGAGTGGTCATAAACCAAGGGCTGAGGTACTGAGAGTCAAGCAGTGGTTTTAGTGCAACAGGAGGAGGTTAAGCTGCAGCTTTCAGAATAATTTCAAACTTTGCTTTAATGATGCTCAGGCTGCTGGTGGTGTAATAGCAGTAGACATCAGCAGTGGGAACCATTCCTGTGGTTAAATTTACATTGTTTGGTGGGGTAAAAGTGCTTTGAAAGAAGAGAGACTGTTTCCCAGAGAAGACATCTCTCATTCCTTTCTTTTATCTCCTCCCTGCCAAGCCAGGGATGCTGTGAGTGTGTGAGCTGCTGAGAGGTGCTTAAATGTGTGCTGGGTGATGAGGAATACCTTGCTCTGGTTTTTATGTGCAAGCAGGCTGTATTTTCTACAATAGCTCTAATAACCTTCATGTGGCTGTTTAGAAGGATGAAGCTCATTAAAGAAGAGGTATTTAATAACAGGCCTATTTTTATCTCTGTCTTTATCTAACAGTCTGCACATTTATTTCAAGCCTGTAACAGTGCTTTGGAAGAAAAATGTTTTCCCTCCTCTAAAATGTTTTGGAACTGCCTCCAGCTTCGGTTATCTTGAATTTCCAGTTTGGCTATCATCCCTCCTTCCAAAGCCAGCAAGCCACACCAGGAGCACAGCTCCAACATTTCCCTTGGGTATTATGGGAATATGGTTTCAAAACATGGGACTTGGGTCCCAGGGTCACTGAAACAGTTCTGAATGTTTGATCAAACATAATCACAGCAACTCCCTCAGGCTTCAAATGTGTGATCTTGTGTGGGACAAGCATTGCAGGCATTGCAGTGTTTGCAGCAGGATGTGACTGACCACACACCCTGGGAGAGGCTGGCAGCTCTGGGGGTCAGGCATTCCTGCAGAGATTATTTTGTTTTTCACTAAATTTGTCAACTTTATTCTGTAATTTCCTAAATTAAACCATGACCTATAGATATCTTGCAGACATTGTGTTTTCAGCCCACTCTCCTGTATTGCAGTCATCTGCTGGTGGTGATGGAGGCAGCCCCAGCCCCAAGGGGATGCACCATCTTTCCAGCTCCTTCCACATCCATCCCTTTGGCATTGCTGGCTCTGTATCCAGACCCTGCCCTGACTGAAGGCTTGCTGGAGCAGAAGTGCCTGAGCCTGTGGCCAGGATGACCATTTCTGAGCCCTTTTCCCAAGATACATGTGGCCACATGCTCCAGGAGATGCTGGCTTTGGGCCCTGGAATGTGTGGGGCAGCTGTTAACAAAAGAACTTGGCTCTAGGGGCTAATCCTTGGTTTTTCTTGCTGTTCAGTCTGGATCATGTACATCTCTTAACTACAGTTTTGCAGCATTATCTTTTTCCATAATTAGGGAGTATTTTCCATGGTCTTGCTCAGGCCCTTCCTCCCTGCAGTTTCCCCCATGGGCTAAGGCCTGACTTACTGAAACTTCCACAGAACTGATTCTGGGTGGGCAAGGACAAGGTCAGAGGGTTTTCAGGCAGTCAGCACAGTCAGATGGCTCCTGTGAGGAACATTTCACTTGCTCCTTCACAGTTCTTGCCTGCAAATTGTGCTCTAGCTCAGATGGGGCTCCAGCTTTTTTTTTTCTCCTTTTTCTTTCCTAAGTTACTCAATTTTCCGTACATTTATTTCTAGGGTTACACAAGCAACAGGTCTGCTTTTTCCAACGATTCTTCTGAAGTCACGTGCTGTGCCTGCTCCATTCTGGTGCAAAAGCACCTTGCTCCTCTGAGGAAAACTCAGAATATCCATCCAGCTGTCTTGACTGAGTGAGGAATTTTCTCTGAACCCTGCCCTCTGTTCATTTCAGAATCTGCAGGGAATTTGGGACATAAATTAAAAAGCTATTTGATGCTCCTTGAGGTCTAGAAGCTGGTTTTGCATTTGTTCTTACTTGAACGCACACTGAGACAAATGGCTCTGCTTTACTGAAGCATCCTGAGGAAGCTTCTGAGTTAAAACATAAATATGGCTCTGTTTTCTCAGCCCTGCTTTACCAGCAAAAGCTGGGGAAAGAAATGTAATCTCCTTGGGTCTGTCCTGATGTTTTGTAGAACTAATTCCCATTTATTGGAAGAACTCTTCCACACCAGATTCACATTTAATTTTTTATTATGTGTTTACATTTTGGAAGGAGTAAGGGTGGTGGTGTTGGAAATTCTAATGAGGGACAACATTTCTGATTCAAAATACTCAGGCTCCTCTCTCTTGATTTTTCTGCCTGCTCCTTAAGACTGCAGGAAGTTTTGCTTGGGTCATTCACTTGCAACAGGATGTTATCTGAATACAGAATTAATGTATGCAGCCTGTCACTTGGAATTGCTGCTGTTCTGCTGCTAGCGAGCTCCCAGGGTTGCAGAGTCCTTGCAAGCAGCAATAACAGGAATGTGCCTGTGATCCTGCAAAGCCAGAGGAGGAACATGGAGCTGCAAGTCTCTCCCATCACTGCGGGGTGTGAATAAATAGATCTAATCAACAATTTACATGTTAGCCCCAGACCAGGTTTTATTTTTAGGATGTGTCATTCAGCCCAAGCAAAACCTCTGCATCTCAGGCGGTGGTATTTCTAAAAGCACCTCTAAGTGATCACCAAGGCTGGATTTTATGCTGCATTTACATTTTGATAGAATCTGCTGCTTTTCTTATCTGAAACAAAGCCCACCTGATCTTCATTAATTACACTATCATTTCACCTGCTAAGCAGGGTGTTACTAATTACAGTTATCTCTCTGTTCTTCACCAGATAACACACAAAAAATTGTTATCCCTGGCTATATCTGGATTAGCTGGAGCTGTAAGGAGGTTGCACATGGTGATGGGTTTTACAGGTGGAGTGAAGGTATTTATAGACTGTCTGAGGGAAAGCTGGAGGAGTGGCTGCTGTCCCATGGGCTGGGCTGCCATTTCAAAACACCTCCACAGCAAAATATACAGAAAACACTGTTTAAACATAGAAAAATCTGGTCACTGCAGGGTGACTGGAGCAGGCCAGCTCCACAAGAGAGGTGGTGAAGTCCTGGGAGTCTTGGGACATCCCAGACAATCCTGAACACAGGCCTATGGCTGGAGGGGACACTGCTTGAGCAGGGGTTGATCCCAGAGGTGTTCCCAGCCTCAGCTATCAGGGACTCTCTGGCAGTGCCTTTTTTAAGACAGAAGATCTCATGGTGGCTTCACAGAGAGCTGCAAGCCCTGGTTATGGTGCTGACTGCTCCCCCACTAATATCAGCTGCAGTCTGAGTGGGGCAAGCACACAAAGGTCTTCTCTGAAAAGAGGCAGCAGAAAATGTCTGAGCTGCTGGGGAGTTGTGGGTCCAGAGGGCTGGAGCCAGGAGCCGGGGGCTGCAGGGAAGGCACCCCATGAGGGCAGAGCCTTTGCTGGAAGAGAAGTCAAGAGGCTTTTCACTTGACTCCCATTTCATCATCCTTCCACACACTGAGCTCTTCAGATGCTCTCTAAGCCTTTGGATTACTTTCTGAAGAGGGAAGGATTTGTCCTGGAAAAGGAGCAGAGCGAGGCTGCTGAGGAGAGCTTGTGGCTGTCAGCTGGAAAGAGAGGAGGGACATGGAGGCTCCTCCAGCCCAGGCTGTGGTCAGAAGTGTGAACACTGGATGAGGAGATGTACACGCTCTCCTCCATCCACTGCGAGTGTTCTCAGGTCAAACACGCTTGCACTGCCTGTTTGTACTGTTTGCTATACATGATAAACTGATATATGTGAGTCTGGGGTTTTTTGTTGCCTTTTCTTATTCTGAAGAGAACTAAAGATGGTTCACATGATTTTCTTTTGTGCCTTCTGCAGTGCAGGTAATGCAGGCAGGGATGGAACAACGGCATCTTTATACTTGTCAAGTCTCCATCCACACTCAAGGCACTGCCTGAAGCTCAAAGGTGATTTTCTTGCAGGCTTAGACCACTACACCAGCAGGGAGAACAAGAAGCTCAGTGGAGACCATGTTCCAGAAAAACTGTGTCCATGGTTCAAAAGCTAAATATGGAACCATGGAAGTGCGCACTGCAGAGGTAGTGGAGCTGGGAATGCTGAATGGGGAGGTTTCCTGCTGTTCTGGCACGAGGAACCAGGGGTCTTCTGGTTCTCCATGAGGACCTCTGGTTCTCCATGGTTCTCCCTGAGGACCTCCGGTTCTCCATGGTTCTCCACAAGGATGTGCTGATGCCTTGCCCAGAGCTTGCTGTGACAGCAGGCAATAGTTTCTGGTGGGGCTGCTCTGCTGGCAGGGCCATGGTGTTCCCAGGAGGGCAGGGCAGGGATACTCCTGGCCCAGCAGGTCACTGGGCATGCAGGTGCCACCCTACAGGAAATGCTCCTCCTCTGCATCACCTCCAGGGACAAAACTCCTGTCCTGCTGCATGGCAAGGAGCTCTGCAGAGCCAGCATGGAGGGGACAAGCTGGGCAGCACCTGGGCAGCACTGGTTCAATCATTTTGCCTGTTCCTGCCACCAAAGGTGTGTGCTAGGTGGAGATGTGTTTGGGGGAGGGCTGGCCCGACCATTACCTTGTCAGGGTTTGCAACACTGGCAGCTGGGGAGAAAACTGTTATTAAGTGTAACGTGGCACCTTGGAGATGGAAGCATGGGGAGACAATAAATACAGCCTTCCATAATGCCATTTTATGGTGTCACTCTTCAGAATTTATTAAGACTTCGTTGCAGCCATGCCTGCAGCCTCCTGTGCTGGAATCAGTAAATTGTATTCATTATCTCCAGCAGTTGCTCTGACCTGCTGTGTTTTACAAGGGAGGAGACCCTGGAGGTGTGGGGACACCCCAGCTGCTTTCTGCAGCCATTTCCTTGGTGCAAATCCAGCTTTTCTGGGGTTTGGTTTGCTGGGACACCCCAGGCAGTGCTCAGCTGCGCGGATGGACCCCCAGTGTGACGTGGTGGTTGATGAGAACACTGAGGGACTGAGGATGTGCCAAAATCACCACAGTTCCATGGGGAACAGGGAAGGAGCTGGCCGAGGAGGGATGCCATGGACACCTTGGAGCACACTGGCACATTTGTCACTCCACTGTGGGACCCCTTCAGCAGTCTTGGATGTGCTGAGGATGCTGGAGGTGGAAAAGGGTTCACAGGAGCTCCCTGAACTGCAGACAGGGAGATGCTACCCCTGTTTGGTGTCCTCTTGTAGCAGCGTTTTCAAATGAAAACACAAATGAAGCCGTGCTCCTTTCTCCTGCTTTTTGTCAGGGCAAATCCCGGCAGCAGCATGTTTGTGCATCCTTATCCTCAGCATTTAGGTCCAGGATGGAGGAAAACAAGTTCAAGCCCAATCTCCTGATAATTTATTATGTTCCTTGTGCTTAAGGGCAAAATTTAGGTTGCCAAAAGCAGATGTTTGCATGCTCTTTTTTTTAGCTCTCAAAGTACTTTCTGTGTGCTTGATTGATAGATGTCCCTGTTACATTAATAGCTGGGCTTTGCAGGAAGCTGTTATTACCAGGAGAATCTGGTGTGGGTTTCAGTTTTTCTTCTTGCATTGAAAATCTATTATTAATGTCTTTTTGAGGGGAAAAAAAAAAGGTTTCAATTCAGGCATTTTGCTTTGCTTTCTCAGGCTTCTTCTCAACTGTCTTCACTGAGGTGCTTTTAAAAATCAATATTACAAGTGTTCTTTATATTTTACTGGGTGGTTGAGGGTTTCCGCATCTTGCTATTGATTTCTGATTGTACTGCAGGACATTTAGATGCACACAGGTTGCTCTGTGATGGATAACTTCTTATGTGTCTTCCTAATCATCACTGAGTTGCCTTCTGCATGTTCCCTGTTGCTGGATGCTGCTGCTGAGCTTGGAAGGCACCAGGACAGCTCTGAGTGCAATCACCAAACTTGTGACCATTCAATTTGAGCTTGGTTTTCAGTCAGACACAGGGGTCACGTGAGGCTTGTGGGGTCTCCTCTTTTGTGTTGTCTTTGCAGAGTTCTTCTGCCCTGGCTTCTCAGGCAGCTTTGTGTTCTGCGTTGTAGGAGCGGAACAAGTCGTTGTCCTGGCTTTGTGTGGGAATGGCCATAATGCACCTTCAGCTTCAAGTACTGACCTTGTCCCTTGGGGCAGCTCTGCTGGCAGATCCCAGCATTTCAGAGCAGCAGAGTCATTGGATCCCAGAATGGTTTGGGTTGGAAGGGGCCTTAAAGATGATCTCATCCCACCCCCTGCCATGGCAGGGACACCCTCCACTGTCCCAGGCTGCTCCAAGCCCCATCCAGCCTGGCCTTGGGCATTTCCAGGGATCCAGGGGCAGCCACAGCTTCTCTGGGCACTCTGTGCCAGGGCCTGCCCACCCTCCCAGGGAACAATTCCTTCCCAATATCACATCTATCCCTGCCCTCTGGCAGTGGGAAGCCATTCCCTGTGTCCTGGCATTCCAGGCCCTTGTAAAAGTCCAAGTCTCAATGAAGTAATGAAGAAGCACAGACTGCACTGGTTAACTGCTGTAAAGTTGGATTTGCAAACAGAGGCTCTTGGAGCACATCAGCACTGATGGCACAATCTGTGTGAGAGCTTGTTGGCACCAAAGGAGCCTGTGAGGAGTGACATGACTGTGGCCAGCACAGGTGCTTCAAAATGCTTCCATGGCTCCAGGGGGGCAGTACCAGGGGAAGAGCTCTGTGTGTGTGGGCACAGTCCTTCCCAGCTCTCCATGCCCTGGCACGGGCTCTCCATGAACCAGGTTCCATGTCTGCCAGGGGCTGTGGCTGTACCAACAGACCAACAGGCAACCTGGGGTGGGCTGGGTGTACCCCAACCTCTGCTGGCTGGATTGGGCTGTTCGCTCCTCGGGTTTATCCTGGCCAGGCTCCTGGACCTTCAGACCTGGAGGCTGCACTTGGCTTCTAAGGAATTGGTTGTTGCAGTTTGCCCATCCGTGCTGGGGACCAGGGCAAACACTGGCAGAGGAGCTGGGCCCGTGTCCCCGGCAGCAGCAGGGCTCGGTGGTGGCAGCGCTGGCAGGGGACACGGCAGCCTGGCCCGGCAGAGCCGCTGTTTGCCGAGCTGGGGAAGGGACAGGGCTGGCGTGCATAACAATGGGCAGGCTCTGACCTTGCTGCTGGAACTCACTTAGCAATTCTGTTGATGTTCTGGAAACGAAAATATAATTCAGGCCACCTTTTCCTCCAAGCTGACCCTGAGAATCTGGGAGAAGAGCTACTGAATAATTAGGGGCCTTTTTTCTTTTTTTCCCCTTTTTGCTGGAGTTACTGCTCAGTGTTGAACTGTGATCTAAAGTGTCATTAGTTCCCTTGAACTTACTGCTCCAAGTGTACTAAGCATTAATATAATTACGTAAATTGCAGTCTCATTAATCACCGGGGGCTGCAGCACATCCCTGTCGTGCTGTTTTGTGGGTGGCTTGGCTGGTGGGAACCCCTTCGCCAGGGGTGAAGGCTGTGGCTGGAGCACTCCCCCTATGCTCCTGTGCCTGGTTTAGCTGTGCTTTGTGTGTGTCTCACCCTGCAGGATCTGGAGCGTTTGCCAGCACTGCCATGATTGCAGGGAGCAGCCTTGCTGCTGCAGAGGACAAAAGGGAAAGGTGGGTTTGTCCCAGGGGAGTTTGGCTGGACCACATCCCTGCTTCTGTCACTCTGATTTGGGTCTGTGGGGTCCTAAAATGCAGAGCCCAGACTTGTGGCTTTGCAGTGAACACCCAGAGCCCGAGCTCTTGTGCAGGGTCTGCTGCAGGGCTGTTCGATGATGCTGTGGCTCTGTCTCTCTGGCAGAGCTCTCAGCCTTCCTGGCAATGTAAATTCTCCTGGCTGCATGCTAAAATTACACTGAGTTATTGATTTATCTTTGAGAGGATTTCCTTCCCGAGGGACATTTCTGGCTGTTATAGTGATTTAGTTTTTCTGCAAGTGCGGAATCCGTAGCAGAGCAGAGCCACCCTCCTGCCCTCGAGTCTGCAGCTCAGGGTCGCGCTCCCTCAGGCTTCCTCTGCAAGCTGATTTCTGTTCCAAGGCTGGGTTGAGGTTGCATGGCTGTTATTCCTGTGTAACAACTGCAAATAAAAGGGCATTTTCAACTTTCCACTGCAGAAGCTACAAGTCTGGGACATGCCTTTGTGCCATGACACCAGCATTATCTTGGGCATGTCTCAAATTCAGTTCCAAGGCTGGCACGTGGGGTGTGTGGAGCCATGCCAGTGTTAATACACTCGGACTCCTGGGAATGTTTTAGTTTCTCAGAGCGGGGTATGATGGGAGCAGGATCATACTAACACTTCTCCCCTAAAGCTGCAGGGTACAGCCTCTCTTTTCTTTACTTTCTATTGACTCATCATGGAGCGTCTCTAAAAACCAGGCCAGAGAAGTTCCTGCTGGTGGTCTTGAGGAAGCAAAGCCAGTTCTCTTCTTCTACCACCAGTTTTCTCCCCTTGGCCCTGAAATCACATCCCACTCACTGTGGCTCAGCTGGTGAGCACCATCAGTAGAAGGACCTGACCCTTCAGGACATGGCCAGATGTTTCAGCTGCTCTGTGGCTGGAAAATGCCCAGCTCTGTATCATGGGGTGCCCATTTGAAGCACGTCCCTGTAGGTTGCTGTATCTAACCCCACAGTGGATTTGGCACCGATCTCAGCTGCACACTGATAAAATGTGAGGCTGCTCATGCATGTGGTGTTATAAAACAGCATCCACCAATGAGGCCCAGGGAGAACGTCAATTTATTTTCCTGTGAACCAAGTGTGGCACAGCTCCTTCCTTTCCCAGTGATCTATCTGTGAGATAAAACACGTCTTTAGTTCTGTCTTAAATACTGCAGTGTTGACAAGTTCTCTTGACAGAAATTAGGCTAATGTCCCTTACGACTGCTTTAGCTGTAGAAACAAGGCTTTAAATTGAAGCTTCGCAAAGCGCTATTCCAATGCACTCTCCAAGGCATCTTCTTATTCCAGCTTTTATTATCCAAATTTGTTCTCACTCTGGCTTGGCAGCCGGGCTGGCAAGCGGCTCTGTCCCATCCATCCTGCTCGTCTCGCAGCCAGGCAGGTCAGATCAGGCACCTTCCAGTGCTGAACTGGGCAGTGTTGGCCAAACGTCTGCGGACGCGGTGCCCGCGGCTCTGGGGGATGCTCCGGGCTCGGGAGCTGCCGGTGCCGGGCCGTGGCTGCAGCCGTGGGCACGAGGAGCCAGCTGACACACATGGAGCAGAGATGAGATCCAAGGCAATCAGCTGCACACCCTGACAGCAGCACAGCGTGTCCTGAAACGCTCCCACTGGGAGCTGGAGCTGGGAGAAGGGAGTTTGTGTTGTATATGTTTTATCCTTTCAATTTCAGCACTGAGTTACAGACTCAGAAGCTGAGGACAGGAACAGAGAGTGCTGAGGCCTGGTCATGAACACCCCTTCTTGAGCTTCCCAGCCCTCCCCTGGAAAATAGTTTTCTTTTTTGCTCCTTTACCCTCCCCAAGTTGAGCACTTTTAACCAACTCCTTGTTTCCAACCACAGATTAACCATGGCCATTTTAAACCTCCTGATTCTCACACTGGTATTGCTCCTGATGGATTATCCCTCCCTACTGTGTCCTTTCTGTGCCTCCACATTGCCAGGTTCTTTGGTGGCCATCTAGTGAGTCCCTGAGGGAGGAGAGGCTCTCTGAGAGTGACAGATGTGGGAGACCTGATGGTTGATAATGTTCTGGAGCTGCTAATCTCCATCATAGTAAAGAAGCCTCTCTCAAAAGGTATTAAATGCCTAAAATTCTACAAAATTAATATCATCCTCAGTTCCTCTTGTCAGGTTCTCAATTCTCCTGGTCAGCTGCCTTGTCCTTCTCTGCCTACGTCCTGCATTGATCTTCTCTGAACAAAGCCAAGCCTTCAGCATTCCAGATGGGCTTTCTAGAGTAACAAATAGACCTGAGGAATGACAATTATTGAATGGATTGTAGCATTGGCTTGAGGATAAATAATGTAGTGAGTTGGAGAGGGATTAAAACTGGCTTTTGTAAATAAGCTTCTCATGGATGTTGACTTGGGGACATGGTGAGACAAAGGTCACTGCAGTGTCTCTGCAGCCTGGTGTGCCATTTGAGAGATGAAATATCAGAGTGTGGCTGGATACCTTTGGTCTTGCTGTTTCTTCTGCTCGGACCTTTGTGGGATTAAACTCTCTAAACTGCTGCAGTTCACAGACTTCAAGCCCAGTATCAGAAGAAAAAATAAATCAAGTGCCTTGTATTGAATCCTGAGCACATGGCTCCTGCTGCATCTAGGGCTGTGGTAACTCTCTGCAGTGCCTGGCTTGAAACTGGGGAGAAGGGTTTGCTGAGAAAGTGGAAACACGTGCCCACCCTACAAAAGGACATCCCTTCTTCTTCCTGCCCTGTGATTATTTTTTTTTCCTGGTGTGTTTGCTGCTGTTGCACTGCAAGGCAGAGAAGCCCTCCCAGGAGGGAGGTGGGAGGGCAGAGGAAGAGGAGCTTTTTGCCACAGGAAGCATTTTCTTCTTGCAGCAGCAGATACATCAGCAGATGCTGCAGCAGTGCCTCCATCAGAGGCACTGTATTTCCCTCTTGAGCCCTCCTGCCACCCCTTCCTTCCCTGAGATCCCTCCTCCTCAGGCACCTCGCTGGCCTCCACCTTCTCTTCCACCAGTTCGAGTCTTCCCAGGGGGCCCAGGCACGCTTTGCCCTGTGTGTGACAGCCACTCCTCCTGTCCTCGTGGTGAGGTTTGGGGTGTGTTCAGCAGGCAGCTGGCTCAGCTCTGGGCACGAGATGGGCCACGTGTGCCATCATCATCATCATCATCATCATCATCATCATCATCATCATCATCATCATCATCATCATCATCATCATCATCATCACCTTGGCTGCCAGTGAGGGTGGGTGGCGGTCACAGGGACCCGCTCTAGCACTGCCAGCCAGGGCCCTGCCTGTCCCCGTGGTCCTGCCTGTCCCCAGGGGCCCGCCTGCCCCTCCCTCCCGCTTGCTGCAGGTGCTGGAGGAGAAGCCAAGTGGATTTGGCAGGCGGTGTGAGAAGTGAGCCCAGCCCTCACGGGGTGCCTCCGGTTTGAATAGCAGCGTTTAGAGCACTCAGCACCGGCTGATAATTGGGGGAACATAAATCCCAGTGCCACAGGAGAGCCCTGGCTAAGGGAATTGGGGCAGTTGTGAGCACTGTCCAGCCCAATGTCCAAATGGAATGGTGCTTTCACATCTCTAATCAAGGGTTACTTAGTGGAGAGCCCCTTCCTTGTGAGGCTTTGTTCTCCGTAGCTGTGGATTGAATCACAGGAGGAGGGATTGTGTTCTGGCATCATTGTAAAAACGTTTTCATCTGTTTGCTGAGGGGAGAAAATTACAGAGAAGACCTCTCAGCACTGGGACAAAAGAGTGGCTCTAAAACCCTTTTCATCCAAACAAATGTTTCAGCTGAAGGTCTGATGGATGGCACTTAAAGATGTGGTTATTGCAGCAAGGTTGGCATTAAAAATCACAAGGTGCAAGAAAGTTCTCCCAAGGGTTACTGTGGGAGTGTGTCTCCCTGTAATCCAGGTTGTGAGGAGCCCTTAACACCCTGACTCTACCCAGTGAGCTCTGTGGCATAAGCCACAGGAGAGCAGTAGCACAGCAAGCACCAGTGGGTCACTTCTCGCTTGCTAAATGGGAAACTGGAATGGGATCAGCCCTTTTGGGGTGGCATCGCTGCCTGTGGCAGGAGGGCTGGAACTGGATGATCTTTAAGGTCCCTTCCAACCCAAACCATTC
The DNA here is from genome assembly GCA_013396995.1 of Dicaeum eximium. NCBI lineage: Eukaryota > Metazoa > Chordata > Aves > Passeriformes > Dicaeidae > Dicaeum > Dicaeum eximium. The sequence goes on from VWZP01009297.1 coordinate 297,718, forward strand.
CATAATTCTTTCCCTGCCCCCTGTTCAAATGGGGTTCAAGTCCAACAGAAAGCAGGGCTGCTGCTTTGGGACCTGTGAGGAGTCTGGGCAGGAACACACTTGCTGGAGTGTGGAGAGCTCTGCTGCTCCCTGAGATTTGTCTCCTGGTAGTTTTTAATGATTATTTTATTAGCAGAGAAGGTGCGGTGCCATCAGATAACTTATCATGGATGCTCTGTCAGTGTGATTATTTCAATACTGCAGCACTGCTGGTGTGTTTTGCTGGAACATTCACATATTGATTCCAGATTCCTTTGTTGCCTGTACTAGAAAGAAAGTCCCTTTTCCCTCACTCCCTGCATGGAGAGAAACAAAGAGTGAAGGAAGGTAGATGTTATCTGAGGCTTGCTCACATACCGAGGTAATTTTTGAGAGCTGCAGAGCCACTTACTGACTCATAACTGGGGCTTGTTTTCAAACCCTTGGTAGATTTTTGAATTTTCTTACAATGGCAAACAAGGATGCTCACTTGGGGACAAGCTGAGAATCTGCCTCAGCAAGCTGGATCACCTTTGTTCTGCTTGCTCCAGCCTTCCCAGGAGACATTCCTCTGCCATGGGAGACAGAGTGGTGCTGCAGGGGGAGAGTCTCATGTCCTTCTTGAGCTCCTCTTGATGGGCACACAGTGGCTGGCAGCTTTGTCCAAGGGGTGGGGATGGGATGGGATGGGATGGGATGGGATGGGATGGGATGGGATGGGATGGGATGGGATGGGATGGGATGGGATGGGATGAGATGGGATGGGATGGGATGGGATGGGATGGGGAAGCCACTGCCAGAAGGGCAGTGAGTTATTGCACAGCCTTGGTGGGAGGTTTGCAGGTCAGTGTATGATGTGCAACTTCCCTGCCTGTAGCTGTGCAGTGAGTTGTGTTCCGTGCTGGAACACAAACCCACTTGTGGCCAGCAGCATGTGGAATGATGTGCTGGAAAGGAGCTGGGCAGGATGAGACCTTTCTCCTTTAGTGAGGAAACACAGCTGGTCATTTGATTGGTCTAGAAAAAGAGAGATGGGGTTCTTTGGATATCACTGCATGCTGCCTATTCCACACAGCAGCCCTCTGCTTTTAGTGATGTGGTGCACAACATGCCTGATCCTCCCTCACTTGTGAGCCTGGTGGAAGCATGTCCTGTTTTCCATTTGTTTATTAATTTATCGTCTTGTTTTTAGCCTCTGCAAAGCCGGATATTGGTATAGAGCCTGAGAAACGTGCACAGAGCAGAGTAACAGATAGTTGTGATTTGGTTACAAGGCAATAATTTAAGTGGACAGGTTTAGCTGATAACATAAAGCACACGAGAGAAATCGCTTTGGTTTATAAATGTCAGCAGAGCCCCTGTGAGTGAGCTGCTGCCTGGTGCTGCTGCTCCATCCAATACATTACAAGGAGATATAAACAGATGTCTGAAAAAATCTGGCTGACTAAGATTAAAAGAATGGGGCTATAAATTAAAGTCTTCCTCGGCGTCTCTTTAAGCAACTTTATGGGCAGAGCGCATCCAAATGAACGCGTGCTAATGCTCAGAGGGATCTCCTGGTGGTTTGGGCTGCAGAGGCTCGGGCACGTGGCAGCACCCAGGGGTGGGAACGGCTTGTGGGGACAGCAGTGTCAGTCAGAGCTGTCCTGGTGCTCCTGCAGCTGATAAAGGGATTAAATCAGGAACAGGAATAACACCATCCCTGTAATGTCGCCACAGGATTTCCTGCTTGGAAAATAAACCCTGTCACTCTGCTTTGACATTTATTCTCACTAAAGACTTTGTCATTTGTGCAGTGACAAGGGTTTTATCCTCTAGGAGTGCTTTACCTGTTGGACACTGCCTTTTTGGCTGCGAGGCAGCTGAGTGATTGAAGGGCAGGTGGGTGGCATGTCCCCAGCAGAGGCACTGGGAGCTCTGCTCAAACCCTGGGGCTTTCTCTTGATCCATCATCCCAAGGCAATGCAACAACACCTATTAAAATGGAGAGTGGGTTCAGATTGGATATTAGGGAGGAATTCTTCTGTGTGACGCGGGCTGCCCCTGGATCCCTGGCAGTGCCCAAAGCCAGGTTGGACAGGGCTTGGAGCCACCTGGGACAGTGGAAGGTGTCCCTGCCCATGGTAGGGGGTGGCACTGGATGAGCTTTAAGTTTCCTTTCCACCAAACCATTCTGTGATTCTGTGATCTTATTTATAATTGATTTTAATTTATTTTAGTTGTGGTTAAAAAAATCCCAAGAGTGGGATATTTTTTAAGTGGTAAGGGGTCCAAACCAATTGTGGGGGAAGGAGTTTGCTGTTTCTCCTCCAACCTTCTGTCAGGTTTGTAGAGGGGATTTCACAGCTATTTCTACTCACTGGGTAGTTGATTTAGAGCTGGGAAATTAACTAGAATGGAAACTCTTCTTTCCCTTTATGAGGAGCAAGGGATGAGGTCTGGCAGCTGTAGGATTTGCAGCTCTCAGGGAAGAGGGACCATTCAGTAGCACATCTATGCAGTGCCTACCTGTGGATACACATCTTTTATTTGTCTGAGGTGTCAAGGAGAAAAAATGTTACAAAATGCCATAAATAAAAATGTATTTTTGTATTTTTTAATTGAGTTTCATTTCCCAAATGCAACTTAATGCAAACAATAAGTAAAAAATTAATTTCTCTCGGGAAAAAGCTATTAACAGAATGATTCTGTTTTAGCAGCATGTGAAGCTGTGTAATTGCTTACACATGTATTGCTCCAGTGTGTGCTCCCAGTTGTTGAATAGTATCAAATTATAGGAATCAAAGAGAATCAACTATTTTTAAGGGAAATATTTAGAAGCTACATACTGAAACATGATTAAAATTCAGGATTTCCAGCTTACTTGTCTAAATCAGCAATTTTAATCACATTATTCAAGTCAACCCACCCTCAAACACACTTTTGACTTCAAAATACCCCAAACTAAATAAGACAGAAGACCTTCCTTCTAACATTTTTAAGTGTCAATGTCAATCTTTTTGTTGGAAACAGAGATGTTTTTCATGGTTTATTTATTAAAGCAGCGCGTTTGTCCTGCCGTGCCTGAACCTGGGCTGCTGTGCCGAGTGGCGAGGGGAAATCCCTGGAGCACCGAGAGCAGCTTAAACACATCAGGGCTGTGAGTTTTGCTCTGGGGTTCGGATGCTCTTGGTTAAATCTCGTTGAGTGTGCAAAGCAGGAGCAGGAAGGGTTTGTGTCCTGGCTGATGCAGCCTCTGTAATTTGGCTGGGCTGGGTGCGGAGCTGGTGAGCACCAGTTTGGGTTTGGTTTGATTTCCTGCTTGCTGAGGATGGAAACGGGAGGGCTGGTCCCCCTAGCCAGCCGGCCCTCCTGAGCCTGCTCCTGGGCCTTCTCTTTGGGTGATTCCCTCGGCCAAGGCCATCCGTCTCGCTCCTCTCCCCTGGCAGGCGGGAGGCTGAGTGCTGGACGCAGCAGGAGCAGGGCTCTGCGCTGTGCTCCCCTGGCAGGGGCCATTCCCGGCTGTGTGACGGCCCAGAGCTGCTGCACCGCTGTGGGGCTGTGACCTGGCCTGCCCAGAGCCGGTGACACGGCCAGGAAAGGCCTGGGGGGAGGCAGCCAGCTGGCCCCCGCTCTGCCCCCAGTGCGTTGTCCTCCTGTGTCTCCGTGTGCAGCACACGATGGCATTTCATCCTACAGCAGGGCTGGAAGGGACCTTAAAGCCTGTCTGGCTGCACCTGCCTGCCGTGGGCACGGACATCTCCCACTAGAGCTGGTTATCATTTGCTGTGTTTTCCTTGCTGGCACAGCCCTGTCCTGGTGCTGCCCGAGCCAGGGACAGGAGATGTGCTGTTGCCCTTTTCATGGAGATCCTACAAACTCCTTTCTGACCAGCACGTTCCAGCTCCACCACCAGTGAGGGGCACAGATTGGTGATGGCACCAAATTCCTGCAGAGCCCATCTTCTCAGCGTGGGAGGATGCTCCCGTAGATAGACAGGGATTAAAGGTCCTGTGTATCACAAGTTTAAGGAGCAGGAGGAGGTTGGGATCTGTCCATGGAAAGCGTTCCAAGTGTGGAGGAGGCACATCTAGCCTGCCCTCCCATAGTTTAAAATCAGGAAATAATCACACCTGTCCTCTCACATATCCAACCAATGCAACTTCCAGTGGACAGGACTGATGGAGAGTAAGAGGATCTACCAGAAATGCAAGCCTTGTTTTAATAGGAAATCCTTCAAGATGGATTTTCTTGCATTTTCTAAATGCATTTATACCTACTGGATGACTACAGGCTTTGAAATGTTTCTGTCTGAATTGTGACAAACATCCCAGCCTTATGCAGGAAGCACCAGGTCCTTTGATCAGGGAAATGTCTCTTTCGTCTTGAACAGGGAGGGATCAATCCAGTTGTTCCTGAGACCAGAGCTTTTTGTCTGTGAGTACATGTATTTATTGTACAAAATAATTACCCTTGTCTTCTCTTCCCTTTGGTAGGAGATGCTCCCTGTCTCCTGCAAGCTGTTACTCTCTCTCAGGTATCTTTTTAGGTAAAAGGAAGAGAGAAAAGAAAGGCTGAATAGGTAATCCTCCTCAGGAGGGAGGAGGGTGAGCAGCTGTGGTCTGTCTGTCCATCTGTGAGCAGCTCTGTGGCTGTTCAGCTGCAGCCTCACTGTCCTGGGCAGGCAGAATTCCTGCATTAAGAGAAGAAGAAATGCCATCAAGAAGTAGCAATCATATATTGCCTCCTCTTCACCCCAGTGCTAGGCTGCCCATTGAGATGTGTTTGTGGTGAACTGGTGAAAACCACTGAATTTCCTACCTTTTCTGCATTTAAAACTGAAGCTTAATGTATTCTGTGTATTTTTGTTGGCAGATAGTAGTGATCATAAATTCCTTTTAATACAGTGTTTCCACACCAGCACAGCCTTGATGTGCAGTGTACCTGGCTGTACTCTGCGGGATGCTTTGATTTCCCTTTGGCAGCTGCATTTTATTCTGTCTGCCCCAATCAGCAACAATTCCCCTTTCTCCATGTAGCCTCCAAATCCACTCCTGGTATGGAGTTTTAGTGCTCTCCTAGGACCTGGGCTGGAAGGAAGGAAGGAAGGAACCAGTGTCTGCTGGGCTCAGGCTCCACTGTGGATCAGAGCCAGCCTGGCAGCACAGGGACACCTTTGTTGGCTCAGGGTGGCATTTCTGGGAGGGAAAAGCAGCACTTTAGGGGTGCTGCTGGACAGGAGGGGGGTCAGTGGTGGATAACCCACTCCTTACTGTGTGGGATGAAGCTTTTCTCCCCTTCTCCCAGGGAGGAGCATGTGCCTTCAGCTCCCAGTTCCTCCCAAAGCTGGAGCAGTGCACATGCTCTGAAATAACGTGACCTTTGTTTGTAGGTCAGGCTGTTCCTGCAGGGTCACACGTGCGGCTGAACCTGCAGACAGGAGAGAGAGAAGCCAAGCTCTCAGACAGAGAAAATGGGGAAAGCGACACGAGAGAAGAGAGAAGAAGGAAAAGGTACAGACATGCAAGGCATTGGGCTGGGTGGGCTGTGGGATTCATGCCTTTATTAGAGGCCAGGTTCCCTGATGCACGCAGTTACTGCCTCTTCCTTAGACTTAATTGCTGGGTTAGGAGCTCAGCAGTACTGAAAGCAGAGCCCTGTCCTTTGTGATCCCTTTGGGATGGCGGTGGAAGTGCCCTGAGTGCACATTCAGAGGCACCTTCATGCTTCTTGTGCCATGACACCGAAACTAAATTGGCAATGTGGCTTCTTTGAATGACATTTAGTCCTTTGAAATATCTGCAGCAACTGGTCTGAAACTGTTTCTGAGCCTACCCCTTGGGATCAGCTGTGAGGGGCTGAGGGCTGGCCTGAGACAAGTGCTGTGTCCTGGCTGGGAGCAGCCCCACAGCCTCACCTGCACACCAGGCACTGCCAGAGTCTCTGGAGATCACACCTTCCCTGCACCCACCTTTTTAAACATACTTGAAACATCAGCTGGTGCTGCCTTTCCCCTTGGAATCCTCTGAACAAAGACTGGTTTAGTTACTATAGGGAATTTCTTTCCTGAAACACGTGGGATTTCCCACTGCCACCTGTGATGGGGATGCTCAGGGAGTTTAGGGCTTTGGGGGCAGCTGCCCAGGCAGGGGCTGAGCTTGAGCCCCTGGCACGAGCATCCACAGGGCCCAAAGCCCCCCACCCCCTGCCCAGCACAGCCTGCCCTACCCCTCCAGCTGTCACTCGAGTGGGGGGACAGGGGCCAGTGGCTGCTGCCAGCAGCAGGAATGCGGGCAGGGTGAGGATCCCCTCGCTTGGCTTTTGTCTCTTGAACAATCCAGGCACAGGGCAATGCAAAGCAGGCTGGGAAGCAAAGCCTTTGGAGGCTCCAAGCATTAAACATCAGCCCCTGCAGCACCCCAGATCCAGGTCCCACAGTTCCCAAGGCTGTCATGGCCTTCAGAGGATGAACGGGGATTTTGCATCCCTGTGGCCTGCTGCTGGCCCTTGGCCCAAGTCCCTGAGGCCCCAGCAGCAAGGGTGGCAGAAGGTTTCCTGCCTGCTCTGGTGGCATTGCTGCAGGGGCCACTGCTGTCAGCCCCCTCTCTGCTGGTGACAGCTTTGCTCTTGGGGACACCCCTCTGCCCCAGCCCAGGAACACGAGCAGGGCCCAGTGCCAGGAGCGGTGTCAGTGGGCCCCCCCTGTTCACAGGGACCCCCAGCCCTGGGATGGCCATGCCAGCACCCCCCGGGACCATCATCCCCAGGAACCCAGAGCAAATGGAAACCATAATTGTGCAAATGGTGCCTGTGCCCAAAGGAATTGCAAAGAGAAGTGGGATTTCAAAAATAAATAGTATTTATTTACCAAAGATCAGAAAACCCTAGGATTTACAGAACATTTCATTGTAAGAATCCTTATAGCAACAACAGTCTATAGAACGTATTTACATAGGAGCCTAACAGTAGACTAACAATCTTCTAGTAGTAGACTAACAATCCTCAAAACATATTTACAGAAAACCTCTAACATGTAGAACATATCTACAGAGGGGCCATATCTGTGGCCATCATGTCCATCAGTCCTGGAAGAAAGGAAGCAGCAGAGCAGGACTCCAGGACTCTGCCACCAGCAGTGAGCCGAGCTGGGCTGGGAGCCAGGCCCCAGGTGCTGGGACAGGGCTGGCCTGGCCCAAAGCAAGCACAGGGCAGGCCAGGGGTGCTGCTTGTCCCACCACAATCCAGGGCCTCCCCAGGTACCATGTCAGTGAGTGGGGCCAAACAGCCCAGCCCCAGCCTGGTGGCAGGGGACCCGCTCTTCCTGTGGGCAGGGCAAGGGAAGTACCTGAGGCTCCATCCTCATCCCAGGACCATGGGCTGCTCCTCATCCTTCTTGCTGACCACCTTGATGTTGTCCTCCACATCGACCTCCATGTCCTCAACAGGCTCTTCCATGTCCACATCCATCATTTCTTCCATATCTGGCACCATATCCACTTCCATCTCCTCCTCAGTGTCTCTAGCAGTCAGCATGAGCCAGAAAAACCTCACAGTGACCCACACCATCCCTATCCACATGGCTGCAGCCTGACAGAGCAGTTGGGGGGTGGCCCCTCCCTGGCGTGGCACTGCACTTCCACTGGGACAGGCGTTGATATCTTGCTGGGATTGGTGTTGCACTGGAGGCAGCAGGAAAGTCCAGGCAGCAGGAAAAGCTCAGCACCGAGGGACAGAGTGAAGAGTGAGTGAGAACTGACCGCTGGCAGCAGGTGAAGTGTCTGCTGTGCTCGTTTCCAGGTCCTGGACCTTCCACCTGGAGCACTCTGGGAGCTATGATGTCACAGAAGTTTCAGGGCTATTCCACAGTGGGGGATGGGGATTGTAGAATGATCAAATCCTTGAATGGTTTGGCTTGGAAGGGACCCTAAAGATCATCTGGTTCCAACCTGAGCAACCTCCCAGCACACCAGGTTGCTCCAGACCCTGTCCAACCTGGCCTTGGACATTCCTGGGGATGGGGCATCCACAGCCTCTCTGCACAGGTCCCTGTGTCAGGGACAACCACCCTCACACTAATGAACTTCTTCCCATCATCAAATCTATTCCAACTCTCTTTCAGTTTGATCCCATTCCCCCTTGTCCTGTCACTACATTTCCTAACAGAGAGTCCTCTCCCGCTTCCTGTAGCCCCTTCACTCACTGGAAAGGTGCTCTGAGGTCTCCTCTGACTCTGGGTGCAGAGGCTCATAAGGCTCATACAGGCTGATTGCAGAGCCTGCAGACCCAAAATTCTGTGTCGTATTCTCACCTCAGGGTCAGGTGTCTGCCAACTCCATACAGCACTCTGATCCAGCACTCTGACCAATCTTTTCTTGAGCATGGTGGGTTTTTTCATTCCTTTCCTCCTGCTCTTAGCCGTTGCTAGAATGTCACAGTGAAAATAGAATAGAGGCAGTTGTTCACTCATAACTTGTTCTGGTTTGTTTCCTTTCTTCTGCAAGGCTGGGCAAGGTCAATGTCGATGCAAATTCATTCACATCTGAGGAGCTCAAAAAGGCCTTGGCTAAAATGAAGGAAAGTGAGAAAGCAGAAAGGAAGGTGAGTTTCCTGTTTCTAAAGCAATGCACAGTGCAGGGATGTGAACTCACCCTGTTAGACACTGCAGAAATACAATGGTTAAAATGATTGCTTGGAAAACGTTGTGCAAACTAATTTTGTGGTGAATATGGACCTAAAATACTAACCTGTTAGTGATATTGTCCCCTGGTTTTTCTGTATGACTCTAAGATTCTGTGAATGGTTTGGGTTGGAAAGAACCTTAAAGCTCACCCCAGGCCACCCCCTGCCCTGGGCAGGGACACCTTCCACTGTCTCAGGCTGCTCCAAGCCCCATCCAAGCTGGCCTTAGACACTGCCAGGGAACCAGGGGCAGCCACAGCTGCTCTGACCAATGTAATTTATCTGTTTCACTGCAGCTCAATTCACAAAAATGTCTGCAGACCCCAAAGGGAACTGGATTGCAGCTGATGGTATTTAATGAGGGTATTTCCCTTTCACTGCTCTCCTTGCTTTCTGTTTCCAACCTTGTGCCCTGGATAGCAAAACCCAAATGGCCATGGTGAAGCAGGGGCTGAAGTTTCCTTACACAAGCTCCAAGTTGTCCATTTAGTGACAAAGAATCCACAACCTGAAGTAAATAGGTGGGATGATGTGTGACTCATCAGGTGCATCACAGCCTCTTTCCTTTCTCCCCCTCGGCAGCATTTCCTTAACCCTCGCTCCTCCTGCTGCCTTGGTGTTGGCTCACTAAATGAAAACTGAAAGAGGACTCAAGGCTCTAAAATTTTGGTGTCACAGAAAGCTTTTTCTCCCCTTATGTGGCAGCACGGCATGATTTCATTTGCTGGGAGATTATTTCCATAGCAGCGTTGCTGACTGATGGCAGGGCTGCTGGAAAGGGCTGCTGGAAATGAGGATCATTGAAATGCAAAAATTAGTTATACTCTATTAGGTGAAAATAAGCCATATTTTAAAACCCCCTGTTAGAATAGCTTTTGTCCTAGCAACTGGGCTAAAAGCAGCTACATCTAATGGACCTAAAGTATTCCATTTGCAGTCACTCCTGCAGAGAGCAAATCCATCCTTGAAGGCTCTGTGTCAGAGGAAATGGAGTTACACTGAGCCCCTCTGTGCTCTGGCAGAGGCAGCTCAGGGTGAGGAGGGGCTGGGTGTGATACCTGTGGTAATTAATCATTCAATTGACACAGGTTTCACCTCCGTTGCTCACTTGGTTTTCCTCCAGCCCTCGGCTTCCATTCCCTCATGGGGAGCAGGACACATGCAAACCCTCCAGCTGGGGGTCACTCCGCATACAAACACATCTTGGTATTTGTGACAAATCCCTTTCAAAAAGGGCTTTCTGCCTTTCTCCTGTCCTTGGGGCAGCCCAGTTCCAGCCTGACCTCTCTGCTGCTTTTGTTCCCTGCAGCAGGGCCTCTGTCCCTAGTGCCGCCAGTGCTGATGTTCCTGCACCTCTGGAGCTCTCTGAGATCTCTGACAGATCCTTTCCTCCTCACCACATGTTTTGTGTCAGCTCTCTGGGTTCAGTGCAGCCCTTGGGGTGCTGTTACTGCGAGGAAGATGAGCCATGCTCAGGACAGGCTGTCCACTGGCCAAGCCCCATGGCACAGCAGTTCAGCTGTCCCCAGCTTATCACTGCTCCTCCTGTTTCCCTTTCTGACAGCTTCTGTCCCCACACCTCTCCCTGGGAGACAGAGCCATCCTGGAATGTGTTCAATGCTTGGAGTGGTGAAAGCATCTTTGTGTGTGTCCGAGATCTCGTTGGAGTCACTGGGTACTTGGGCTGGAGGGAACCTCTGGAGCTCTCCAGTCTCATGTCCAGTTCCAGAGAGGTTCAGCTGTAAGATCAGGGAGGTGGCTCAGAGCTTTTTGCAGCCAGGTGTTGATAACATCCACTTGCAGGCAAATAAAGAACAGCAGTACTGCTGCCTGTGGGCTTGATGTTGAGCTGGATGAAAACGGGATGTAGAAATGGTGCACAAATGGTGTAGAGATGTAGAAATGGTGTACAAAGCCCTACTGCTCACTCACACTGTGAGTATCTCACAGATAACTGGTTCCTGGGCTTCTCAGAAGGACCCTCCAACCCTGCACCTGCACCTCTGATGCACAGCAATAAATCTATGGCACAGACAGGTTCCCTTTGCAGATTTGGGGCTGGCATTCCTTTCTGTGTCTGTCTTGTCTCTCTTCATCTCCTATCTTCACATCTGGTTTCCTCCTTCTGTTTCCAAGGCCCGAGAGGAAGAGGTGAGGAAGAAGTTCCGGCCCATAGAGCAGCTGAAGGAGGAGTTTGAAAAGCTGAACATGAAGATAGAAACAGATTATGAAATTATGGTTAAATTAATCAGCAAATTCAACAGCTCTGCCTCCACGCTGGATGAAAAAGTAGCAGCGCTTTATGATCTCGAATATTATGTTCACCAGGTAACAAGAATGCCTCAGTAACTACTGTGTAAAATCCAGGGGACACAATGTCATAAATGGGGTTTTATTTTTCTAATCGGTATCAGGTAATACAAATTGCTTAATTACCATAATCCTGGGACAATAAGAGACAGCAGAGGACTAGTGCAGCCTTATTTTATATCCAGGTTGGAATTAATCATCACTTGTGCCAGGAGCCAGCAGTATCCTAGTGATTGCCTGATTTGTTGTCTGTTCTCAGGCTGGATTTCTTATCCTCTCTTTTTCCTCTTTTATCTCCTTAATGTTACAAAATGGGGTTTTAGCTGCCATTTTTGGGTAAGTAGAGTGGTGGCTGCTAAGAAAATAATTATTTTCTCTCTGTTTCTGTGGAAAGCTGCCGTGGTTGATGGTAGGTGCCCTTACATCAGTTTACAGAGAATGTCTTTGTACCAGGGAAGGTGACAGCCACCCAAAACCCCCTATTTTGTCTTGGTGTGAGTAAGCAGTGGCAAGCAGAGCCTCGCCGTGCTAATTAGCTCTGTGTGAGGGTGAACATATTTCCTGGCATCTCGCTTCCTCGGGTTTGTGCTCACACTTTCCCCCCTTCCCTCTGATCTCTCTTGCTCTGCTTTCAGCTCACACATTCCTACCTCCCCTTGGATGCAGCTGCAGGCACAGAGCTCTGCTCCCCTGGGCTTGGTGCCTGCCTTGGTGCTACCCCTGGGAGGGTGTCTGGGCATCCAGCCTCTGCTCTGCCGTGTGGGAAGGGACTTGGCTTCTCCCTGCCCAGTGACTGGGAGAGTCTCGAGTGCACTGGGAGAGTTTCCAGTGGCACTTTGTCATTTCAGAGGGTGAATGGGACAACTCTTGCGAGGTGCCAGTGCAAGCCCTTTCACTGGAACAGCACTTGTTGAAGCAAATGTGGTATTTTGGGGGCAGGTAGCTGAAGTGTTGCTGCTGTGAGAGAGGGAGTCCATGTGCCAGCTAATAGAAGCGTTATTTCCAGGGCTCTTTGTCATGAATTTCCACTCTGAATCGCATTGTGGGCATGCAGGGGCTGCCTTGCTGTTTGTTCTCGCTGCTTTTGTGTCACTGACGACATCTGTGTGACTCAGAGAATAACTGTGAACAATGGGCACCCAAAGAGCTTCATATCTGTACTCAAGGCTAATCTTGCCTGATTAAGGGTGCCAGAGCATCAGGCCAATGTGATAAAAAGCAAACCCCAAACGCCCTGGGATGCCTTGGATTCCAGCATAACTGTCTGGGCTGTTCCAGCAGAAAATCCCAACAGCACAGGATGGGGCAAACAATTTCAAAATGGCAGAGGAGCAGAGACTGGAGCATCAAAGGGAAGCACATGCAGCATCAAAGGGGTCAGAGAGGGGGAATGGCAGGAGGCTGGCGGGAGCACAAGGCTCCTTTGTGTGCCGATCACAGCGCTGCTCTGTGCCCACGCTGTCGGGGCAGATGGCTGGGCAGCACCTTCTCATCAGGCAGGAAGCTGATAAGAAATATGACTTGTCTCTAAGCCAGCATGGCTTTTCCTCCTCTTTCTTCTTCCAGTCAGTTGAATGCATCCAGAGCATTATCTCTGCTTGGGACTGACTTTAGCAGCACTGGCTTAATGTAATTACTGAACAGCAGCCAAAGGACGCTTGTGCCGCATAACCCTGGAAGGGCTGAACTGTCAGGACTCCTCTGCAGTGAGTCACAGCCGTGCTGTGGGAGCAGGGGATCCTTGCAGGTGTGGCTGGCCCAGGTCACGTGTGGGGCCGCTTTGGTGGTCCCACAGCCTGCATCAGAGCAGACCTGTGCCATGGCTTTTCATAACAGTTCAGCTCCTGGCCATGCTGCTGCTGCCTCCGGGGCACAGAATGCCCTGTGGAGTGGAAAATGCCATGCCCTGGAGGGTGTGCAAGCAAAGGCTGCTCCCTGCTCTGTGCCATGGTCATGAGCACCCCAGAGCACTGGGGTGTGGGGCAGCTCGTGCCTCGGAGTGTGCCGTGGGAGCCGGTGCCCAGCCCAGGGAGATGCTCTCTCCTGCCTTTGAAGAGTCAGCCCAAGGGCTCTGCGTTTGCTCAGCTTTTGGTTGCCAGCTCTGGTTTGCTTCTCCTCAGCCACGATTCAGCTTGGCATGTTCAGGAGCCCTTCTTGGAGAAGGAGTAGGAGGGTTTGGCTTTCTGGGTTATCTGTAACGCATAAAACCCAAATGCAAATGTGGAGAGGGCAGAGCGAAACTCATAAACAGCATTCACGGTGCTTGCACAGCAGTGTGTGGAGCCAAGACCCGTTCTCAGGCATTGCAGCTCTTTCTCTCAATTATTTACTCTGCTTATCTTCCTCTCTCCTCTCCTCTGACATGCTACACCATCTCTCTCTGCTAATTTGCTCTCCATCGCGTGCAGTTGACATGCTGCTTTCCCTTGCTCTTGTTTTCTAACGTTTTCTCTCTCACCTTCCCTCCCTATTTTCTTTCTCCTGCTCCCTGAATAGCTGCTGTCATATTTGCTCTTCTCCCATCCTTCCCCTCGCCTGCTTTGCCTGTGTACTTTACTCAAGAGCTCTTTTGATCTTTGGTTTTTCTTCTGTGCCGATTTCAGTGGACAGAAGCGAAGTGGGAGCTGCTGTCTCACAGCATCCGCTGCTCCCCAGAGAGGTTAATACCTTCAGGTTGTTAAGTTTGGGGATTTTTTTAGTTTTAGAGCTGTGAGTGAGGGAAGGAGCTCTCACGACAGACTCTGGTTAAAAAAGATAAACACATCTTCAGAATAAGCTTTACGGCACAATTTATATTCTGCTGTTGCGGTGTCTCACTGACACTGGGGCAGCACAAAGGACTCTGGTGCTGCTGAGGTTACAGCAGTGGCTGGTTTTACCACACCAGGTGCTGGATGCAAATACTGCCTGTCCATACATTCCCTCTTGTGCAGATCCAGCACTAAACCAGTTTTTACAGAGGCTGAGTAATAAAAGGACCCACTGGCAGCTGAAATTGGGTTGCTGCATAGATTTCTTTGTAGACAAAGATGGGTCTGCAGAAAAGTGAGAGATCTGGCAGGCCTAGTTTATAGGGACAGTTAAAAGAACAGCATCTGAAAGGATACAAAAGCTGCTGCAAATCCTGAATCAGCCTCAGCAGACCTGCAGAGAGCAGCTTTGCAGAGGGAGAGGTGAGTATTGTCCCACTGGGGAGCAGAGATGAGCTGGAGCTCCCCAGGTCCTGCTTTGGTTGGTAACGACAGACCTGTAGGACACAAAGCTTCTTCCTTCTCCTAGGTACCTGAAATATCTGACTTAGGGCCAATTTTGATGAAGGTACATGGCTGAGATAAATATAACACTGAGCATGAAATCATTGACTAGAAGAGTGTCCCACATGCCCTGCATGGCTTGTGGTGTTTGTCCTGTCCCGCCCCATCGGGGGGTTGACCTGCCCTGCTGATAACTCATTTTTATATTCTGTTTCCATCTGCCAACAATTGCTGTTGTCTCCCTGCCTTTCAGGGAGGAGAAATGTCAAATCTCTAAACATGATTTTTCTGTGCAGGCAGTTCTGAGCATTCATCAGATCCCCTTTTAAACTGAAAAAAAACAAAATCATTGAATACCAAAATGCATAAATATTACTTTGGACTGAATTTTGTACTTGAAGTAGTTTGTGCTGTTTCTCTAAATTTTGTCTGTGAGCACTCAGAGCCTTTTCTGATCTCCACTCCAAGAGCCCACTGGGACTGTGCCTGGCTAGCCCCTGATCCACTTAGAGCCAGAGGCTGATGAATCCCCACTAATGTGTAAACTTTTCCCTACTGGCCGTTAATCCATTATTGTTTGCTTAGAAAAGTCATTGTGAGGCTGCTCCCTGGGGAAGCTCCTGGCTGACCCCTCCAAGCAGGGACTGGCTCTCTTTCCTTATCCATGAGAAGTTGTTGATGGAACTCATGGAGAACTCCCAGAACTGCCCATGCTCCTCACTCTGATGCCCCCTGTGCACCCTGTTGGTGCTGACAGGCTCCTAAACATCCTGAGTCCTGGTGCTACATTTACAGCATTAATTAATTAACTGCATTTGCAAAACATGCAATTCCCCGGGTCCCCAGTAAAGGCCTGCTCAGGGGAGAGCAAAGAGCTGGGGTTTTTTTACATCAGCAGATATATTGAGTTTTTGACACCACCTGAATTACTGAAATATGTGTCAAGAGCAGTTTTGATAGCTGTAATCAAAGTATTTGGGCTTCCAGCGATGCCTTCTATGTGTGACAATGTCCTCCCACGAGGACACTGTCCTGTGCAGCCATGGCATCGCTGCTCGTGGCAGGACTGTGTGAGTTCAGCCACAGCCATGCCCTCAGAATTTTTAATTCCATTTAAAGCTCCGTGCTGATTAGAGCAGGAGGGAAGGGATGCTGTGGGTGTGAAGGGAGGTGTTCTCCGAGGGCTGGGGGTTTGTGCTGACAGAACCTACTCTCTCTCAGGTGGACAATGCCAAGGATTTCCTGTCCATGGGTGGGCTCCGGCTGGTGATCGAGGGGCTGAACAGCAGCGAGGCCTCGCTGAAGGAACACGCTGCCTTCGTCCTGGGAGCTGCCCTGTCCAGGTGAGACCTGCTGTCAGCTGGGCTCTATGCCTCTCTTCACCTCCCTTGGTTTATTTCTGATAGCAGAGACTGAAAGCTGTGTTGTGACACACCACAAAATTGTCTTGTCCCCTGCCTAGCCCTTGCAACACCCATCACTGCTTCTCCTCAGTGTGTCCTTATCTTGCTCATGGGACAAATCCAGAAGTAATGTGGTGTCAAATCTATGATTGTTTCTTGATTTCCCTGGGCTCCCTGTTTGTACAAAGTCCAAGGGGAGAATAGTTCTCCTTTTCTCCCTTTGACAGCCCTCTCTGGGGGAAGATGTGATGGAGGGTAAGTTACAAGCACCCCAGTGAACACCTTTGTCCTTCCTTGTCCTTGCTCCTGGGCTGCTTCAGGATGGCAAGGTGCTGATTTGAGCAGCTCCTGTGGTCTTCAGAGCGGGGTTTGGGCCCCATGGACATGTGCCTCTGACATCAGAGGGGTGTTCAGATGTGGGGTCAGGAAGAAGGGTCAGCAGCCAGAATGCAGAGGAGACTGACCTGCAGGATGTTTGAGGTTCACGGGAAGGAGCCTGCTCTGCCTCATGCTGGGGCACCATGTGTAGTGCTGCAGGAGGTATCCTGTGGGCTCCATGAGTTTTCTTGGTGCCCCCTTTTTGATTTATGGGGGTTGGGGCTTTGCAGGGGGTGTGTTGCACATTCAGAGGTGCAGAGGCTTTAGAAATTCATTGGATGGGCTCAAACTTCAGGATCAGAAGTGAAGAGTGAAAATTGAAGGTCAGGACTGTTTTATCTGCATATTTCTACACCTAAAAATACAGTCACCTTCTCCAGCATCATAAATTATTTATGGCTTAGTCTAGCACATGGTCCACAGACCTGCATTTATTTGGCAATCTCATATGCAATGCAGTTGGCCTTCAGCGTGTGTGGAGTGATGGGGCCTCATGGACAAGAGCAGGTACCCAGGTTTATACCAGGAAAGGATCCAGCTTCTAGTCTGAAACAGAGCCTGACTTAGTGAAGACAGGAAGATACATCAGAAAAAAGACCTGCTTTTCATATTCTGATGTATCTCAGTTTTTGAAACAATATCGGAGTGGTTTGCTCAGG
Organism: Dicaeum eximium; assembly: GCA_013396995.1. Classification (NCBI taxonomy): domain Eukaryota; kingdom Metazoa; phylum Chordata; class Aves; order Passeriformes; family Dicaeidae; genus Dicaeum; species Dicaeum eximium. The sequence goes on from VWZP01009297.1 coordinate 314,398, forward strand.
TTCTTTATGTAGACTCTTTATACGTACAGAGAAGATCATGCAGAGGGTCTGGAAACATTTGCAGGTAACTTGTGAAATGACAGGAACTGTTAAAGAGCTTCGTTCCAGATTTACCTGACATGACATGTTCAAGACTCAAAAAAAATTCATTGTCTCATGGTATATGACAGTGTAGCAGTGGCCATGAGAGTCACACTTCTGTGTAGTATTTCTCACTCAAGTGCAAAAATCTTCTTTGGAGAGAACCTCTCATCTGATATGGCAACATTAAACTGCTGCTTTGCAAACTTGTGGACCTTTTTTCTTTGAAGGACGTTCTGGCAGATGGTAATTTGGAGTGGTTTGGATGATACATTGTCTGAGAGCTTCCGCTCCAAAATGTGAGGGATATTATGTCTTGGTTTGAGTTTGCTTTTTCTCCCCTTGCTGTGCTTAAGCTTTCTCAGTAGACACCTACATGCCAACTTGTCTGCTGTGTGCTCACTGCTTAATTCGTTTGTTCATACATTTTCTCAGCTTACTCTGTGCTCTAGTTAAACTGTTGGGGGCATTTCAGGTACTTCACACAGCATTTTGTGGTTTTCTGAGGGCTTGTTTTTTATTTCCTTCCCTCATGGTTGTTCCTGGGAGCCTTAGAGAGGTGGTAGGGCTTTCCAGTAAATTCCCAGAGGTGTCACAGCTCGCTGGGCTGCAGGGACATGATCTGCTCTGTGCTTGTGTGCCTGGGGCTGGTGTCAGACCCTGTGCTGGATAATGAGCCTGGGAAGAGGCAATGGTCTGCTGCTCACCAAATGGGTCTGTGGCCACCTCCCAGGTCTCTTCAGCCAGGCTGTGTCAGGCCAGTGGTTTCAAGCCAGGCAAACATTCCCAGAGGGAAATCAGGGTGTGATGACAGCAGCTCCAGAGCCTGGCATGGGCAGTCAGTAACTCCTGGCACAGCTCAGTCTGGAAGAGGGAGTTTGGCGTTGTCTGCAGACAAGTGTTTAACACAGGAGGAAACCACTGGACACAGAGCGATTCCAGACACTCCCCGGTCACATCCAGAACTTTTCAGCTCTCAGAAATACCCAGATCTTCTCCAGATTTGCATTGTCCTTAACTCTGCTCAGGTAGTGAAGGAGGTAAGGGGTGGAACAAGCAGCTGCAGCACCCAGGTCCTGCCTGCACACGGTCCTGCCAGGACCTGGCTCAGAGCTCTGACTGTGCTGGAAGCCCATTGGAATAAAAGGGTTTTCCAGGGGATCAGCATCTTGAGCCAAAAGGCCAGGAGGCTGGCCAAGACTTGGATCAGCAAAGGCAGGAGGAGAAGGCACAACAAGGCCAGCTCAGGATTTCTGCTTCCTGACATTGCTCCTATTTATTTGGCTTAAAGCAGACTTGAAAAAAAGCCATGGCACAGCATGACTGGGACCTCGAGGCACAGGGTCCCAGGGTCCAGCTGCCAGGATCCGACCTCCTGGCATCCATCTGCCTCTGTGAGCCTCTGTAACAGGAGAGGCAGATTTCTTCACCTGACAGGGAGGAAATCAAGGTTTCATCTCATGTTTCTCTTATATGTCCTTCACTTCAGGCATTTGGGTTTTAATTGCTGATTCTGTGACCAAATCAAACATCATTCCATCTGGTGGAGTTCTCTGAGTGGTGCCCTTATTGCAAGTCTAAAACCTCATCACACTCTTACTGTTTTTAAGCCTTTAACAAAATATTCTTCCATTCAGCAGTTTGCAAAAGTAAACTTCATTTGAACAATCCTCAAGTGCTCTGATTGCAAATAAAATTTAAATGCACTAACAAAAATAATTGCTAGGCATGTGGGGTTGTATGTTTAGGTATCCATAATTCACTAACAGTATATGCCCAAACACAGCATTATCTGGATTTCCAGTGATTGCATTAGCATAAAAGCATGTTAGAATTTATCCAGTGGTACTAACATTTAAATATATATAAGTATGAAATATTAAGATCTAGCATTTTGGAGGCAAGTAAAACTACTGTCTGTAAAATGTTCCTGCATATTTTGAAGGTACACTCCAGTATCTTTGCATGACAATCAGCATTCGCACCATTGGGTCAAAACATTACAAAAATGTCAATGTTTTATGCAAAGAGGAGCTATATTAAGTTAAAAAAGATTGCTGATGAGACAAGTGTCTTCTGATGTCCTCGGAGCTATTTAGAGGCAGCATTTCCCTTTGTTCGTGGCCCAGCCAGGCCTCTGTGCAATCTGTATCTCCATGTTTCACAAGACTGGAAATGTTAGCCAGAAAGGATTATGCTTGTGATTAAAACCTCAATTTTTGAAAACTTTACCTACAGGAAACATTTTTCCACCCCAATAATTTGAAAATTTTAGTATTCTGTAATAAAAGGATTTTTGTAATCCGTTTAGAAGGGGAATAATAATTTATGTTGAATGCCTTCTTAAAGCTTTATCCCAAATGCTCCCTGTGCGCTTAAGGATGAGTTGGAGGTGAGGATGGAGAGAAGTTAAGCTGTGGGACCTTCAAGGCAAAGGGAAGCAGTTTGTATTTCATGGGGACAAGACAGAAGGCTCAGAAGTGAGATTTTGGTCTGGCAAAGTGGGGAATTGAGAGGACAGCCACTTGTGCAGCTGCAGTGAGAGACTCATGGCATTTTGGCCAGACTTTTAAAAACCCACCCTGTGGGGTGGCCAGGGACAAAGATGTCCCACTGATGGTCCGAGCTGACATTTGCCATGTGTCCTAGAAGGGCACGGGACAGTCCCAGCACAGCCTCTGCGCACAAGCCCAGCACTGCTGGGCTCTCATTGTTCCCTTTTGGCCTTGAGTGCTAAAATAATGTCATGGGACTTGGTAAAGGTTTGGGAGTGAACTCATCACTGGTGATAACTGAAGCGTGATCCTTGTGTGAGCACAGAAGAGTTTTCCATGGATTGTTGTAGCTGTTTCCCAGAGATTAAACCCCTTAAAAGATGACCATGTGCATCCTGAATATCCCATTCACCATTATTTGCCTTACCCAGCTCTGAGGCTCGTGCAGAGCTTGCCTCACTTTGGTAAAGCCAAGAGAAGCACAAAAGGTGTGTTTAATTCTTAAGAGAAGCCTCAGAAAAGCTCCCTGAGTGATGGGGCTGTCTTTCTTCCTGCTGTGCTGGGGTATCCAACAGAGCTCAGCATTTTGCGGTCCACCTGGTTTTGGTTCTGCTTGTCCATTGTCTTTTCTGAGGGAAGAGGGATGTGGGAATGCTGTCTCCTTGCTCTCTCCATCAGTCCCTTGGTGGTGTCCATTCTCTCAGTGCACAAGACTTCCCTGCTCTGTTGGAAGTTGGAGAAGCAGCAGCTTCTGCAGGACGCTTCTGTCAAGAGGAAAGAGCTTCCACCAGATTTAAGGGGTTTGAGTTAGGTCCAGCTGTGCACTGAAACTGGTTGGTGCTCACTGGTGTTAAATAACACAGAGGCCCCAGCAATAAACCTGGGAAAAGTAAAATTAAAGACCTTGCTTCAATGCTGTCTTGTAAGGACATAAGAATTTCTGTGCAGAGAAATAAATCTGGTTAGCTTAACAAGCACTGTCCCTACCCATTTATTTCCAATCCATCTTTATCCCGTCCTCCTCCAGCTTTTCCTTTTACATCCTGCAGTATTTGCCCATCTCTTTATCCACTTCCCTGATTTTTTCAGTGGCCCTGTGTCACGATCCACAAGGTTGGGATTTGTGATGGTCCTTTTATTTGATCTCAGAGTACAAAAGGTAAACAACACCAAGGACTCAAAACAGCAAAATGCACTTTATTGTGTGCTCATCAGCACTAGTATGTGATAGAGGGGAAAGAAAAGGTATAGAGAGAAATAGAGGGTCAGGGGGATTATAGCTACCAATGCCGAAGTCCGCCCAGCTGTCTGTTGATGCAGGATCTTCTGTCCGTCGGGGAGATCTCAAAGTCAGTTCATTTAGAAAGTCTCTTTATAGTCCATTGCAAAAGCGAGGGGCAGCTGGCCAAGAGGTGGGGGACATCTGCTGGCATTGTTGTGAGGCCTGGTGCTTGGGGGAGCTGGAACAGGACAGGTGTACAGGACGGGTGAACAGGACAGGTGTATGGGACAGGTGAACAGGACAGGTGCACAGGATGGGTGAACAGGAGAGGTGAACAGGACAGGTGTGTATGGGACAGGAGAACAGGACAGATGTGTACAGGACAGGTGAACAGGACAGGTGTGTACAGGACAGGTGTATGGGACAGGTGAACAGGACAGGTGTGTACAGGACAAGTCATTCCTTTTTGCCGCGGTAACAAGGAGCGGCGCAGTCCGCCGTGACCAGCACTCATTGTCTTTAGGAATCGGTTCCCAGTGGGCACACCTGCAGGAAACACCTGGCAAACATCCCACCTCAGCCAGGCCAGGATTCCTGTGCAAAGTCCTTTTGAAGTTTTCAGGGTTTCAGTCTGTCTTTGGCGATGATTGTGAGACAGGTGATGGATCTTTGGACCGTCTCTTACACCCTGTTTGCCTACACCATGTGTTTGCCATCTCCCAGTTGCAGTAATTCCAGCTCCACTCCTTGACTGCTTATAATTTCTTGCTTTGTAGATTGTCTCCTCTATTTTTATTTTGAACTCCTGACTTGTGTGAAGTTATCAGCCTCACTGCACTTAATTTCAAATTAATGTGATTGGGTCACTTCAATTTTTTTTCTGTAATGATAATGAACTCAACCTATTTAGCCTTTCCCCATTATAAATAACCTTAACAAAAACTGCACTGCACTATAAATGGGTGTTTCATCATTGTGGTTAATTACACAGAAGAATAAATCCCTAAACATTTTTCAGCCTCTGAAATCTAACAAGGAAGTGTAATTAACAATTAAAGAGTAAACTGCCATCCTTGTGCTCTCAGGAAGACAAGGAGGGAAAAGTCTAGAATCCAAGGCTTGCTCCTGGGTTTTTGGGGAGAAATTTTTGGGGCGATGCTGATGGCTGGAAGTGGCAGAGGGTGGGGTCAGGTCCTTGTCTCATGCCAGATGTGTTTTCCCTAGGTGCCTGCAGTTCCCGGAGAGTGAACAAGGTGGGATTGACATCTTGGCCTCAGCCCAAGGGACCGGGTTTGGGCTGAGGACGTTGTCCTTTCTGTAAAACATGGGAATTCTGGAGTGAGCACTCTGGGTTGGGCTGGTGCTGTGAGAGAGGTCAAGCAGTGAGGACAAAATGGAAGTGTTTGGCCTCACATCCCACACAGGCAGTGAACTCCCACACAGCTCCCCCAGCACTGGGCTCCTCTGGGTTCTCCCATTACCTGGGGCTCAGGCAGACAGCCTTGTCCACCCAAATCCTTCACACAGCAGTGGGTGCTCCCAGAGCCTGCAGGGCTCCTCAGTGCACAGCTGATGATATTCTGAGAGCTGTGGGAGGTGTCCTGCCCCGCAAACTCAGCCCCACAGAAGAGCCAGTGCTGCCCAGGGCTGTGTCAGGCATGGGGAGCACCAGGAAGCTGCTCTGGCAGAGCTTCAGCAGGGAGGGAAAGACTCATCACAGCCAGCTCATGCATTATATAAAACATGTTGTTTCTGTCTCATCGTGTTTAGTAAATGCTCTCTGCTAAAGCCTTTGAGTTATTGTGGTGGTTTCCGTTTTAAATACATGTTCAGGCTGGTTACCTAATCACTTTCTGCCAAAAAAACCAGCCCAAACTTGCTGTTTCCCAGTGCAGACATGGTTCTGTAGCTGGACACAACATGTATTCCTCCGTCTCTTGAGCCACTATTTATTCATCCTTGCTCTCTACAACTCCCTGGCAGGAGGGTGGAGCCAGGTAGAGGTCGGTCTCTTCCCTCAAGTAACAAGCAGTAGGACATGAGAAAACAGCCAGGAGAGGTTTAGATTAGGGAAGTTTTTTTCACTGAAAGGGTTGTGAAGTACTGGAACAACCCTGGAGAGGTTGAAAAGCTGTGCAGATTTGGCACTTAGGGACACGGTTTAGCAGTGAACACGGTGGTGTGAGATTAATGGTTGGGCTTGATGATCTTGGATGTCTTTTCCAGCCTAAATGATTATGTGATTCTATGTTTTCTGTTGTCTTGGTTTGAAAAGACAGGTGTCTGATAAAGAAGGCAGGAACCTCTCTTGAAATGGAAAATGTAAAGCCCCTCCCTCTGAATTATTATTACAGTTTTGAAATTAAGAGGCTCTCAGGCAAAGACATGGGAATAGGAATAACAGTTTTTTACTAGGAAAATTAGAAAACACAAATGCAATAGTACATACAAAAGAAAAAAACCTACTGACAGTCAGAATATCGCCTGACACTTTGTTGGTCAGGGTGTTGGTGGCAGTCCCATGAAATGGTGGCTGCTCCTTCTGGAGTGGCAGATGTGGTTCTGCTGAAGCACTGATCCTGTAGAAGGTGGAGTTTTCCTCTGAAGGTCCAGTGCTAGTGTAGATGGGCCTGGTCTTCCTCTGGAAATGCAGTGGAAAAAGGCTGCTCTGGTGTCCCAAAATCTCTGATTATATGCAGGTAGGAATGCCTGGCTCCTCCCCCTGGGTGGGGCATCTCACAATGGGATAATGTAATTTTATCAGTCATGCAGTGAGGCTCGATGGCCCATTAACAGAAGATATCTCTCCCCGAGGGAGGATTGGTTGTGGAAGAGAGAAGAAAACTGCCCAATTAACAGAAGATAACTGCCCCACCTTTAACAGATAGCAAATAGAATACACACTTATCTTATAATCCAGGAAATCTGTTTATCCTTTTTACTATAGCCTATACACTCTGCTAATGGCTTCACAGGCTTAGAAGATTTTCCTCCCTAACCACCTACATTATTTTCCTGACGAGCTGTGACTTTCCTAGGTCTTGGCATGCTCTCTGCATTCCCTCCAAGCAATAGGTGTAAAACACTCACCAAGAGGAGGCATCTGCATCTGCTTTTCGCTCCAGGTGTGCTGGAGGCTGTGGCAGCCCATTGATGTGTGTTTCAGAAGGGAGCTTGAAAAAGTGCATTGAGTAGAACAAAGGGAAGAATGGGAGACTGGGAGATGAACAATAGGAGTGGGAAATGCAGGATCCAGCCTCAGTGAGGACCTGCTCCCAGCAGGGTTTGGGGTGGACAGTATTGACCCTTATGATTGCAGACATTGTCTGAGCCCCTATGGGAGGATGCAGATCCCATCTCTTCCTCTGCAGGTCCTGCTGTCTGCACCCTCCTACCCCTCCCTGATGGTGGTTTTTGTTGGATTTCATTGCCAGCTGGCAGAACAGTGGTGTCAGAGGGATACTGGGTGGCTGCCTTTGCCTCTTGTGGCCTCTCTTCTGGATTTAGCCATATTTTCTCTCCCACTCCTCTCCTTGTGCTGAGGAGAGGACAGCAGAGCTTTCACAGGAGACAAAATAACACAAACCAGCAACTGCAGGCTCCCTTGGCATCCAAGAATGGCCCTTGGCTGTCCTGACTGAAGAGGGATCAACCTCGTTTCCAGGCTGGCATCTTCCAGCCTACCTGTTCCCTTAATACAGTGCTTTGATAAGTTTTCTCTCATCTGTCTATTCATGTGCTTAAAGATTCATTGAAACAGGTGATTATTCATCCATGCAGACAGTTCCTCAGGTCTTCCACCAGATTGCTGCCAACCTCAGCTGCTTCGAGGCTCTCCAGGTGTTTGAATGGGATATGAGAGAAAACAACAGCTTACTGGAAATTATCTCTTTCTGAACAAACTCCACATCTCTGTTAACTACTTGCTTTTCCCTCAGGTGCTGACATTCTCTGTCTTCTTGTGAGCTGGGTTTTGATGTCCCTTTATTTTAGATGATCTTCTTTCTTCTTGAAAGATGTCCAGCAGAGGCCCTCAGAGCAGCCTGGCATGTTTTGGGAGGGGATGACTCCCTGACTTGGCTGCCTAAGCAGCTGTGCAGCCCTCTGAGCCCTGATGCTCAGGGCAGCTATCTGTGGCCACCTGATGTCCCTGGGGAGCTGGGCCAGTGGCAGCCCCCTCCCTGAGGGCAGCTGGGAGTCCCCACACGAGCTGGAGAAACACTCTCGCAGCCACTTCCCACCGAGGCTCAGCCCTTCGATGCCACTGTGGGAGCCCTGAATTGATTTGAAAACTAATCTGCTGCTCAGAGCATCAATAGATGTACGTCACTTGTCCTTTCTATTGCATTTAATGAGTTTCCAAGGTACTGCAGCCAGTTCCAGAAGGCTGCCATCAAAGGATCTTGGCTTCCATCAGAATCCTCATGCCCCTCAGCACTCTGCACTTCTCACGTCTTGTGTCTGTTATGAATTCAATGCAGAGCACATTGTATAATTTCTTGCAGACGTCCTTTCCAGACTCTCTCCTTTTTTTCTGAATGCCTTAAACACAGGGGATGGGAGAGAGGAAGGGCTCTTCCTGCAGTGAGGTGGTGTTAGCTGGAGCCCAGGCGAAATGTGGGTCATGCTAAACATCCTGTCGCTGCTGCTCTCCACAGCCATGACTCCCTCAGTTATTCCCTCCCGGTGCTCACTGTAACTGTTCCCTTCTGTTAATCATCCTGAAGCTGGCTTTGGGTATCCCAGCCTCAGCTGTCACCATGTGAGACAACACCTCCATGTGGGTGAGGAGGGAGGGGACGCACCAGTGCTGCCAGACTGACAGCCAGGGGACAATGGGCACAGCCCTGCAGTGGCAGTTCCAAGGGACAGGTCATTAATCCTTAGCTGCATCTGCTGAAATCAATAATTAGGGCTGTTGTTTTGTATAACCCACCAGATCAACATGGGAATTGCCTTACTCAAGTGGATGTGCAGGCCTGGCTGGCTGGAAAGGCCCCGTGGTGGGATTGCAGGGGAAGGAACACAAAACCCAGGTGCTAACCGTGTCCTGATGTGTGAGTGAAGTTTCCCTTCAGCAGCTCAAACCTGCCATACACGATAAACCACAAGGGTTCTTGGGTTTTATCTATTTCTGTCACTGCAACAGGGAGGGTTGGAGCAGGTTTCTGGGTGCTGGTTTCTGGTCCATGACTGTGCAGCAGGGTGGCTGCTGCCAGCATCCCTCTGCTGGGAGGATGCACACGGGAGCCTGTGTGAGCTCCTCTGCATGTTCCTCCACTCCTTCTGGAAGCAGGTTGTGTCATATTTCCATACATACTTTGTCGTAAAAGCCCCTAAATATGATTTTAGTTTGTTTGCATATCTTGCAATGAGCAGGAACTCACTTGAGTTGTTTTCCAAATTAATACCCCGCTGCTTTTACTTAACAAGGTGTTTTTCCAAGCTGAGAACAGTAACGACTCTGAGATTTCTTTTTAAAAAATGCATTTTCTTCTCAGGTACATCATATTGAAATCTGTCTTAATTTCAGTTCAGCTAGTGTGTGAAAACACACGGTGAGGCATTATTAGTCCCTGAAGGAATAAAGACAGATGGAGCCCAAAATGGAACTGGCTTTATGATTAATTGAAACCTTCAAGAGTGCAGTGGAGTCAGGGCTTGGTCCTACCCTGGCAGCACCTGGGGATCAATTCAGCTGGCATGAAGAGCTCAGGGGGAGACCTACAGATGTCACCTGGCAGAGCCACCCCCTCCCAGTGGGACCTGTGGCTGGAGGAGGGCAGGGGTGGCCCAGGGGTGAGTCGGGGTGAGGGAAGGATGGTGGCGTGTCGGGGTCCTGGCGTGGATGAGGTACTTGGGTAATGAGCTGCCATTTCTGCCTGAAGCCTCCCGCAGCTGTGCACAATGGCTGTCATGTCCCTGCACACAGAGCTGAGCAGAGAGCAGGGGAATGCTTTGAGGCATGCTCCAAATCACTTGGGAATGTGGAGGTGTGGGAGTGGCATGGGGTTTTGGGCTCTGCTCTGGGTTCCTGCTCCATGTGTGACTTGCACAGTTTCCTCAGGTTTCCCATCCTTGCCTGTGAGAGAGAAAGGGAGTAATGAAGAAACACCAGGTGGTCTTATGTGTGGTGGCTTCAGCATTAGTGGATATTTCTGGGGACTGTAGCCACTGACATGTACAGCATTTTCTGCTGGATAGGAGGAGGAAAAGGTGTTGCAGAAAGGAGAGTTCTCCATCATGCTTTGGGACCCAGTCCTCCCTGTGCAATGTGGCTTTACTGCTCATGGTGGTGCTTTCATGGTCAGCAAGTCCTGAGCAGCTCTGGAGCTGGGGAGGAGCAGCAAGTGAAGGCAAAGTTGCTTTGCAAAGGCAAATCAAGATCTGTTCTGGAGCTGTGCCAGCACTTCTGTTTCGAGAGAGCATGAAGGGGATGGTCAAGGGCAGTGGTGGCAGCCTCAGGGGATTCCCAATTTCCCACCTGGTGATCACTGCTGGTCTGGCCTCTGTGCACAGGTTGTGCTGCCATGGCCCACCTGCCAAAGAGCACCTGTGGCTGCCTCCCCCTGAGGCAGCTGAATGGGGCTGAGTGTTGAGAGCAATTAAAGGAAGGTTTTGGCGTGGGAAGTTGAAATTGGCTGTGGGGATGATGGTTTAAGGTGTGGACATGGCCGGGGGCCCATGGCTATCGTGCTCGGCAGGTATGTGTGCACTGAACTGGTTGTGCTGGGGCAAACTGGAAAACAAGTGGCATCCATGGGTCCTTCAGCTGGGAAGAAGGTACAGGGGACATCTCCCAGATGCAGCCAGGACAGTCTTCACAGGCACCAGCACCCCTTCCTGTGGTACAGTACTGGGACCTTGCTAATTGTCCTGATGAGTGGGAGCACTGCTGGAAATGAGGTGATCCTGCAGATCTGTGGGGAGATGAGCTAATTCCTGGGACATCATACCTAGCACCTCACCAAACATCCAGTGTTCACTCACTCTGACAACTGCAGTTTGATTTTTGTTATTCCTGAGCCTCCCTAGGATGGCAGTAAGTTTGCTGAGGTGAGTTTTGTACAGGGAGGAAGGCTCTGTAGCTGAGCTCTCTCTTCAGCAGCTGGCCAGAAGTTGTGGAGAGATACTATAAGGCTGCTGTGGATGTTCCTTTTTTTTCCCTGGGGACTCGGGGGATTACAGATCAGCGGATTGTGGATTAGCGGATCAGGAATTAGAAATGCACTTTTCATTCTTATGTTACACACTAATGAACTGACAAATTTAATTTCTTTAAATCCAGCTATTTCAGCTGGAATTGGCGAAGTTGTCTTCTGTCTCTTCTGGTACCTTGAGAATGGCTGAATCCTGATCTCTCTGGGGTCACATCATCCACATTCACTTCTTTGTCTTTAGCCCGTGGCTGTTTCAGAAGTGCAGAGTGCTCTCCAGGAGAGCCCATCCCTTGTGGGTGGTTGCAGAGTGGAGCAGGGTGTGCATCCAGGCACTGCTGGGGGCTGTGGCTCTCTGCGGCCACGTCTGCCTGTGCCAGTGCAAGGAGAGGAGCTCAGCCCCAGGGAGCAGGGCTGGCACCAGCCTAGGGGCTCCAGCTTGGGTGCCTGAGTCCACTGGTAGCAACTCAGGTGTCTCTACCAGACAGACTCTGTCAAACCCAGTGCCATGGCTCTGCTGAGTGCCTTCATGGTGCAGCACAGAGTGTTTGCCCAGCTCCAGGTGTGAGGTGTACTTGCCTTACATCTGGAATCAGAATAGGGACCCACCAGGATCACCCTGTCCAGCTCCCGGCCCTGCCCAGACCCCCAACAATCCCCCCTGTGCATCCCTGGCAGTGCTGTCCAAAGGCTCCTGGAGCTCTGGCAGCCTCGGGGCCGGGACCATTCCCTGGGGAGCCTGGGCAGTGCCAGCACCCTCTGGGGGAGAACCTTTCCCTGCTCTCCATCCCAAACCTCCCCCTCCAGCCGTTCCCTCCTTCCCTGAGCTCTGCCCTCAGCTCCTCTGCTGCAGCTGAACCAGCCCAGTGCCCTCAGCCGCTCCTCGGGTGGCCCCTGCAGACCCTTCCCCAGCCCCGGCTCCCTCCTTTGGGCACTCTGGAACAGCTTTGGATCTCTGATCTTGTGGCACCCAAAACTGTTTCAGAACTCAAGGTGAGGCCACTCCAGTGCAGAACAGAGCAGGACAATCCCCTCCCTTGCCTGGCTGGCAATGCTGGGCCTGATGCCCACCAAAAAGGATGAAAGAAAAATCTAATAAATTTTTTTCCCTTGGGCTCGTTTCTGTGAATGAAGCTGAGATCCTCCCCTGCTCTTTTGCATCCCTCCATGGGGAGGGTCCTGGTTCCTTGGGCAGCCCCTCCACTGTCACAGGCTGGAATTTGGGTGATGCTGGTGGCTGTGCAGGCTGCAGTGGGCTCCATGTGCCTCTCCTCCAGCTGCACTGTTCTCCAGGTCTGAGGTAGCACCTCCCTACCCAAAACCTGTGCCAGGGACAGCAGAGAGCAGAAAAAGGCATTTCTGTCCTTCAAAGCCTAACGGCCTGCGCTGTGGGACCCCGTCGGCGGGGAAGAGCAGATCCATCATTACCCAGTCACTCCTCAGAGCTTTCAATGCGGACTAAACCAAACGGCCCTGGCTTTCCAGAGCAGGCCTTTATTCCTGCATTCTGTGATGCTGAAAGTGGGTCTGAAAGGCGGCCACCTCACCATGAAGCCCGGCAGAGCCGTGGGCCGTGCTGCCGGGGCAGTAGCAGAGCCCGGGACATCCGTCACTCCCCGTGACTGATGAACGGGTTGGGGGCTGTGCCTATAATATCTTGATTAACAATTAACATGATGGAACCGGGAAATACATCTCATTCCTCGCCCCAAGCCGACAGGTGAGGATGGATATATGTTGCCTGGTTGATTGCTGTGCCTTGTTAGAGCCTATTTAGGGTTGATTGAAAAGCAGAGGCTTTGTGTGAGGAGAGACCTTTAATCTCCTGGCAGAGCCAAGTGCGTTTCCCATCAGGAAGCGTTCCTTTTCTGCTGCTTATCTCTAACCCCGCTTTAAACCTGAGCCTGGTGGAGACTAAAAGAAAGGCAGGCTCAAAACAAAAATAATTGGGATCGCTGGCTTCCGTGGGCAGTCTTAACCCATTATTCCTACTTATCAGCTAGTTATTCCTATATAACTCTTGCAAGAGACAATTTAGCAGTTGCGGCATCTCCTTGATGAAAAGCACTCCAATGAAATAACCATGGCAACAGTTGCTGAGGGCTGGCATGGTGAGGGATGGAGATGTGCTCTCCAAAGGACTTTGGGCCCCACTGCCCTGACAAACGGCACTGCTGAGCACCAGGAGGTGATGTACGGAGAGCTCTGTGTGCTGGCTGTCCTCCTGGTGGGGTCCCAGCTGTGCTGGGCATGCAGGCTGCCCCAGTGGACCCAGTTACAGGTCACATTTTGCTAACCATGAGCATCTTCCCCTCCAGATGGAAGGGGACCTCCTAACCTGAAAGCTGAGGGGGAATCATGAGGACACTCAATCAGGAAGGAAAGGCCAAGGAGGGGACCTCAGGTAGGGACACCACCTGTGATCCCAAAGCCATAGAGGATTTCCTAGGGTTTGGATGCTCTGGGAAAGGCTGTCTCTCTCTGCTGTTGGTGTCAGAGATTGGTATCAATAATAAACACTTGGCATGTCTAATTTCAGAGCAGCTTCTTTTTAAACCAGCTCGAAGACTGTATTTGATGCTCTACAGGAGAGGTGACAGAAGCCATGTGGTGTTGTACATGGAGGAGTTTGGGCATTTGCCTTGAAGAGCTGGCCCTTGGTGCATGGCAGGAGCCAGCAGAGCCTGGACTGAGCCTGGAGAGTTTGTGCCAAGGGTCCTTCACCCCTGGCTCATGCTCCCCCCCCACCCACGGGTCTTCTGAGTGCTCACTGTTAGGACCACCCATGTCCTACTTCTCTCCAAATGCTCTGGTCATAATCTTGGCTGGGGAGCAGCTTATCTTATGGGAGGAAGGCCTCTCAAGTAGCTTTGTGGGCATGGTGGTGTTTTTGTTGGGCACTATTCTCTCATTGTTGTCTTCCTTAATTGGACGTTTATAAGCCTGAAAAGTAAAAGAAGGAACGTTCACCAGAAGAAAAGAGGAGCCTGCTGAAAAGCAGCATTTGTACAGATTTCTGAGAAAAGGACAGTAAATACTCCACCTCTCCTTAATAATAATAATAGGCAGACTAAGTATCTCTAAAAATATAAAAAAATGTGGGTCTATTTGGAATAGTCAACATCCTTATCAGCCTGCTGCCATCTCTGCTAACAAGTTTTGCTAGAGATTCTGGGCATGATTTTCAATGGCTCAGAGCAGCTGTAGCTTCTTTGACTTCAGTGAAAAGTCTGAGTGCTTGGCACGGCGGCAAACCAAGCCTCTTCCTTTCTGCTTCAAATTGGGGCTTGATTCTAAGTGAGATGAATTTTCTCCTCCTGATAATTCTGTGCATCTGAAGTGATTACAGCTCCGCGTGAGTGCTCTTTTAGGAGATTTCAATGCAGCGTTTTCTTCCGTCTTAAAAAGGTTCCTTCAAGCCTTGTGATGCTGGAGAAGTGTGGGGGGGAAATAAATCCTGGTGGAAGCCGTTACATCGTCCTATGCAGCTGAGAGATTAAAACTTGTATTTTTATAAAACACTCACGGGGGCTAAATCGGAAAAGTTCTCTTGAGGCGAGCGGGTTTTGGCTGGTGGGAACGTGCTGCTAAATTCTTATCTGGCGATGGGGAGGCAGAGCAGGGAGTGGTATTATTTGGAGTTCTTAGAGAGTGAGCTTTAATGTTTGCTTAACTCCACTAAAAATAGACGCCACCCTCTTTTCCTAATAGGCGGCATTTGTCACACTTGATTCATTTCCTCTCCCAAACTGAGCTCCTTCATGAATATTCATCTCTACTCCCCAGGAATCTGCCTGTCCTCAGAAGTTGTACTCGCAGCGACCGTGCCGTAACAATGCGAGCCAGCCTTCCAGGGCTCCCGAGTACCTGGCCCGATCCTGCAAAATGCGCTGCTAGAGACAGCTCCCATTGATTCCTGCCTCTCTCTGAGCCGTGATTGCTCGTTATCCCTCTCCATGAGACCCTTAACGAGTCTCCCGTTCCTGTTGTCATAGCAGCGCCGCAGCGCCCGGTGTAGCGAAGTCTCCGTGGCTGCTAATTGTGTGATGGGAGGATCAGTTTGGCAATTTTTCTAGTGGGGATTAGGCCAAAAGGTCCCTTCTGAACTGTTATGAATGCGGCTTCCTTCAGAAGACACTAAAACTCGGTAGTTAGAGGAGATTTCTGACGAGGGAAGTTTTCCACAGCAGAGAGGGAGAGCAGTCCTTACAGAGCTCCTCCATACGTGGTCTGCCGCTGCTTAAAGCAGGAGGAAGCCAACCAGAAATGCCAAAGGAGGATGTAAAATGGTTGATTCCCTATTAAGGAAGTCTGTCAGTGCCTCAGACCTTCTAAACTCGGGGGTCCAGAGCATGTGGAGGGTCCCTATTACTGTCATTTGCTGCTGGAAAGGGAAAAATCTGCTCCTGCCTGGTGAGCACTCAGGAAGCAGGGATCAGTTCCTGCTCATTCCTCTAGTGCCATTGCTTGGCACCACCAAGGAGATTTTCAGCCACCTGCTAGAAGAGTTTTATAGGGGTTGCTCTGGCATTGTGGGTAAGAAATGTGCACAGCAGAAGGAATGATCTTATCACACCTTTCCTCCTGCAAGCCCAGAACAGCTGCGTGGCAGCCACGGTTGGTTAAAGAGGGCAAAAGAGGCAGAGGGATGTTTGCTGCTCAACCCTGATGAGTGATTTATCAGCCAGGATGCTCTTGTTAACTGGTAAGACCTGTGCAAGGCTCAGCATCCCTGTCCTGGCATGGAACAGCAGCATGAGGTTTGCCTGGAGCTGGAGGGCCAGCGGCTGTGGCATCCCCAGGGATGGTGGCTCATCTGCAGCTCACTGCTGGCTCAGCATGGAGGCAGGAAGGGCTGCAAACAATTCACTGTTCCCACGTGCCAGGGGATGGGGATCAGCTGTGCCTGTTCCCAGGGCCCTACTCTTGGAATACAGAGGGCAGATTTGTCCCCTGTGCCTCTCACTGGGTTTATTCCACAGTGCTGAAATGTAGCCAGGACAATCTGTGACCTAAACGTGGGCATGAGTGGTGTTTTTAGAGAATGAAAAGAGAAAAAATAAATCCTCACCCACCTCAATTTCTCTCCCCAAATTAAAAACTCCCCTGGCCAAGCCCTGCAAATGAGTTTTTGTTGTTTGTGCAGTGAGGAGCCAGATTTTTAAAGGCTGGCTTTCAATTTTACGGCCGTTTATTATAGGCATGAATAATTGCTGGCACAGTGCTACCACTGCTGTTGTTTGCTCTTAAGGTTGGGCCAATTACATATGTAAGCCCTTGATTTACAAGCAAAAGCAGAACTAAAGTAGCTTTGTGGCCTACATTTCAAGAATGAGTGATGTGTCCACAGTCAGCTGTGGGTTCCCAAATTTGTGCTGTGAAACACAGAGGTCCATGGCCATAAATGTGTGGCCCAGATTGTCTGAGGCATCGTGTGACACGACTGTCACAGCACAGTGTGAAGGACACAAACAGGGAGCAGCATGTGAGGCTGGGGAACCTGCCCAGATTCATCCCGTGGCAGGAATGCTGAAAGATTGTGCTGCATTTGAGGAATTCACAGTGAACACACAGAAAGAGATGTAATTGGAACTGAACATAATGGTTCTGCAAGATGGACTTAAACAAAGCCTGTCCAAGTCCTGTTTCCCAACATGAGACCTGGTCTCTCTCCAGCTCCTCTGTGCAGTCAGCCCTGCTGAGAGAGAACCACAGAATCCCAGAATGGTTTGGGTTGGAAGAGACCTGAAAGCCCATTCCACCCCCTGCCATGGGCAAGGACACGTTTTACTGTCCCAGGCTGCTCCAAGCCCCATCCAACCTGGCTTTGGACACTGCCAGGGATCCCAGGGCCGCCACAGCTTCTCTGGGCACCTCGTGCAAGGGTTTAATTTTCTTCCCAATATCCCATCTAACCCTGCCCCTGTCAGTGTGAAGCCATTCCCCCTTGTCCTGTCACTCCAGGCCCTTGTCCAAAGTCCCTCTCCAGTTCTCCTGGAGCCCTCTAGGCAGTGGAAGGGGCTCTGAGGTTTCCTCAGAATTCCATTGTCCACTCCACCTCTTTCAGCCTATCTCCAGAGCAGAGGTGAATCCATGGAATAGCTGCTATCCACTCTGGAACTTAAAAAGGCTGACTGAGATCAAACAGAGGATTTTTTCTTGCTTTTGCACAATAGGCAGAGAATGGGAAGGAGGTAGCTCAGTGTGATGGTTGTTCTCCCACAATTGCTTGGATTCTGCATTGCCCAGCATGGGGAAGGTGTCACTGCTGTGTTGGTGCCACCGGGTGCCATCAGCTGTGGGGTGAGATGGGGAGCCAGCCCAGTGTGAGGGAGAGTGAGGAGCTGTGCTCCTGTGCCCTGGCCTGGCAGCAGGCCGGTGTCCTTGCTGCTGGGGGAGCAGGAAGGCAGGATGTGAGTAAGGGCAGGAGCAGGCAGGATGTTTGTGGGCGCTGATGTCATTGCCACAAATCAGTCCTGGATGTTGTCAGTGGGAGGCAGCGGCAGCTCGGCTTGGGAAGAGGCCAGCGTGTCTGTCTTGGTTTAAAAAGACAGGTGTCTGCTAAGGAAGAAAAACACAAACCCCCTCCCTCCAAATCACCACAATTTTTTGAAATTAAAACACTCTCAGGCAAAAAAATATGGGGATAGGAATAACAGTTTTTACTAGGAAAAAAAACTAAAGGAAACAAAGGTACTAGTACCAGCAAACAACAAAAGAAACAAACAAACAAACAAAAACCTTGACAGAGTCAAGATATGACCTGCCACCCTGGGGCAGGGTGTGGATAACAGTCCAGTTGAGTGGTGGCTGCAGTTCTCTTAGAGTGGAAGCCACGGCTCTGTCAAAACAACAGTCCAGCAGAGAAGAGTGTAGGCAGATGGGTCTGGTTTTCCTCTGGAAATCCAGTGGAGAATCCAGGCTGTCTTCGTTTCTAAAAGTGTCTCTTTTTATTCCAGTAGAAATGCTTGGCCCCTCCCCCTGGGCAGAGCACCTCACAATGGGAATAATGTAATCTTATCAGTCATGTGGAGGCACTTAATGGCCCATTAACAAAAAATGTCTTCCCAGGGGAGGTATTGTTTGTGAAGAGATAAGGGAAACCTGCCCAGATAACAACCCCATCTTTATCAGATGGCAAATAGAATATCTTATTTTAACAATCCAGGACAGTGTCACACCCCAGGGGCTGGCCAGAGAGCATGATGCACTCATGTCCTTACTCATCACACAGCAGGTGGCTTCTCAGCCCCCTCCTGCAGGGTTTATGTGGTAAGCTGGCCACCTCCCTGGTGCGCGTGGCCCGGGCTCAGTCTGAGTTCTGCGGATGGACGTCGGCACAGAGATGCTCTGCCCCAGCTCAGCACAGGCTGCTCCCACGTGGAGTCACGGACATCCATCTGGGCAGGAAGCATTGGTGCAGAACCGGGATTTCTGAAGTGATTTCCTGAAGCTTCTATAGGCAGAGGCAGGACCCGATCCCCCAAGGGCTGGCAGAGCCCGTGGTGAGCGCTCTGCCCCTGCAGACCCCGTGAGCAGCAGAGGCACGGGGAGGCACAGCCAGATTTGTTTACGAGGCTGCAGTCGGCCTGGCTTTTACATCCCAGCAATTACTGGCAAGCCTTGGCTCCTCCTGCGCCTTCGCAGCACATGTGTGAACTCCTGGTTGTGTCACCTCCCTGTCCTCTCCTAGCGGAGTCTAGCAGTGGGAAGTGATCATCACAACTCACATTTGCCTGGCGTATGTCTTTCCACAGTTCCAGAGCGTGGAATGAATTGAACCTGCTTCCTCCTTCACCTTCGCATTCAAGCTGTTCCTGAATGCCGGCAGCTCGGCTTCCACAGCCACACTCAGCTCTCGGAGCTTTCTTCTGCCCTGGGGATGGAGCCCTTCTCTCCTGCCTGGCAGAACCTGCCTGGGTGCTCCCCCTTGCAGAGATGTTGTTCATCTCGCCATCTTTTGGGCTTTTCCTAACCCTTTCCTTGCCAGGCTGGGGCTTTCTGTCCACTCCCTCCTCCACTGTGACTAAGGAGGGCTTTTTGTCTTTGGCTTCAGGGTCATTAAATCTTAATTAGCACGTTGGCTTTCTTTGTCAAGGTATCCACTCTCTCCATCCATCAGTGATGTAGGGTACACTGCTGACATTCTCTGCTTCCTGCATAATTATCTTATTTCACTGCATCTTTTATGCAGAATCTTCCCTTCTGAAAGTGCTCTTCTCCCTGCTCCCATTCTTCCTGAGCATCCAGTTCAGCTCTGGTACCTGCCATAGCCTTATTTCTTACACCTGCATATGAATTTTTTGAGTTATTCCTGTATTTTATTAACTACCTTGATCATTTTGGCTCTTTGAGAGCTTGATTCAGGCATTCATAGGCGTTTCCTTCACCCTCTTTCTGAAGATGGGATCTGTGTCACCCAGCTTCAGTGCTCCCACATGAGTGTCCACCTGGGCTATCCAGGCTCCCTCTCTAGCCAGGGACAGGGAATCCTCCAACTGGCAAATCATTCCAGCTAAGGCAGGAGTCAAAGGCAGCCCCATCTCCCATTAGACAAATCATCTTTTCTGCTCACTGCTGCTGACCTTGAATTCCTCAGATGCTTTTCAGAACAGATGCAGCCCCCTTTAGAGTGACCCTAAAGCTCTGGGCAGTGGATTTGCCTCTCTGGGTTAGCCAGGGCAAGTCCCATGGAAAAACAGACACAGGGTCTCCAGGGACGTGCAGACCACAGGTCAGGACATGTTACTGAGGGAGCCCAGGCAGCTTTTATGGGCTAGATGTCTTAATTGTAGCTGTCTGATGTTAACAGAGATGAATCTGACACTTGTAAAGGTTTGGGGAAATGTTTTCTTCTTAATTTGTATTTATGAAATGTAAAGGTATATAGTGAATGTTTAAAAACCAACAGCAACAGTAATAACAGCAATTATAGGTGGGCACGATTTTCTTTTATCTTTTAACTGAAGTTGCTAGAAAAAATGACTGCTGTGCTGATACTTGGCAGGGACACTGATGTGAGTACCCACTTGTTTCTGAAAAACGCTGTGGGATTTTTAATGACCATCAGCAGCACAACCTTGATTTTTAAATGTCATCCTAAATGTAGCACTTACAGCCTCCTCTGCCGTGGCATGTGGGTGGGTGAGTAGGGATGAATCAGAAAGCAGAAAGAATTGCTGGTGCTTTCTGTGGCTCCCAAGTTTTCCTCGAGGGCTTCCCACCTAGGAACTGGCTAGAATCGTCCGTGGGTTGTGTTGCAGTCCCTGGTCCCGTGGCATCTCCTGCTGTTGCTCTCCCCTCTGTTAATCCATGATTAAGTCTCTTGATGTAGAATGAGTTCATCAGAGTTCTTCAGGAGCTGGTATTCCACAGGATATCCTCTCTGTTTATCAAAACAAGATAAATGAAAAAAAAGGTTTCCTAGCTTTTGCAGATGCAGGTTTTCCATTCTCTCTCTGGCTGGAAACATTCCCCAGGCTTCACTTTTGGAGCTGAAATCTGTGCTTGGCATTTGCAAGATGGTGATTTGTTTTTGTAAATGGAGCAAAGTCTTGGTTTTGAGTCATGACTCAGTGAAACAAATCTACTTTTATCGACTAAACCAATCCTAATAGCACCATTAAACCCGGTGGGACGGGAAGAGCCAGAGTGACACGGCAGTGGGGTGGATCCAGCATGTTCCCTGCCCTGCCAAGGAGTGGGACGGGCCGGGATGAGGCTCGGGAGCAAGAGCGGATCGGTGCTTAGGGAGCATCCCGTCCCGCCGCGGTACCCGGAGCTGCTGCGGGGCACGGCCGCAGCCGGGCGGGTGGGAACGGAGGGAAGGCTCCGCTCGGAGCAGCGCTCTGCCTCCCCGAGGACGGGAGGAGCTGCGAGCAGATGGCAGGGTTAAAATAGGACAGAGCTGCGCCGAGCTGTGCTGCAAGGGAGAGGAGTGAAATGCCTGTTCTCACACTTCGCTTTGTGTCTCGGGGAAGAGCTGCGGAGTGCCTGCGCTCCGCTGGCATTCCCAGCAGGAACGTGCCAGGCAAAGGCTTCCTCGGGTTTTTGATATTATTAGCACTTGTCTTAAAGAAAAATCAGCTCAAATGAGCAAGCAAACAAATAAAGCGAGTAACAATGGAAGGGCTGAGCCTCGGGCCCCCTTTAGCGTCTCTCAGGATGATTAGTGGGATGTGTCACATCGGCACCGGAGAGCGGGAGCGTTCGGAGCCCAGGCTCTTGTGGTGCCTTCACACAGCTTTTTGCAGTGTTTTCATCTCACCTAAGGCGTGTGAATAGGTTTTGTTGAAATATCCGAGTGACTTGGCGTGCCTGGAATGGTACTCAGAGTGATTCAGCATGCTCAGGGGGAGAACTCAGTGCGAAGCTGCCCCACTGCAGGGTCTCAGGGGCTCGCTGGGGTCACGCAGCAGCAGCAAAGGGCTGGGAAGGGCCTTGGCTGTTCTGCCACCGTCCTGGGCCACTCCAGATCCGGAGCCGGGAGGATGGAGGCGTGCAGAGAGCAGGAATGTGAGGAAGAGGAGGAGCAGGGAGGCAGGAGCCGGCACTCACACTCGCACCCTGACGTGGCTGCTGACACTCCTGGAACACTTCAGTCTCCGTGTCTATAAATCAGGGGGTGCTTTGAAGGCTCTGTGATGAACAACACAGGATGAGCTCGAGGCTGCTATTAATCCTGCACCATTGTTCTTGTTTCTTGCTGCGTTGGGATTTTTTTAAAAAGAAATCAACACAATTTTTGAGGGCTCTGGCTAAAATGGCACAGAAATAAATGAGTTCTGCTCACACTTGGAGAGCATCTCCTCATTTTTATTAATGTAGCCTCTGATGAAACACAGCCCATCCCTCGGCACCGATCCCTGTCTGACCTACAGTAAATACCAGGCTTTCAGGAATCCATGGGAAGTGTTTTGTAAGTGTGGCACATAGAGCCGTAAGGTTGATTTACCCTCAGAAACAAAGCATCAGTTTGGGTGATTGAACACTGGGGGGATTTCCTGGGATGCCTTTCTCTGTGCACTGTGGAGCACTTGCCTGTACCTACCTGAAAGGATCAATCATTCACCATGCTGAGCTGGAAGAGAGTTCATGCCATTCCTGTGACCACTGCAGGTGAGACATGAGTCACCTAGTCCAGCCCTGGTGTCACAGAGGGGTGACAAGCCCTCAGAGTGGCCTGCACAGCCCATCCTTCATCATCAGAACAGAGAAGTCAGGCTGACCTTGATGGTGCTGACATGGGGATGGCAATCCTGAAAATCCCCAAACATTTGCATTTTATCATAAAATAGTCTGTGGGTTGTTGATTAAACCCACAGAAGCTGAGCTGTCAGCTCAGGCTCCTGAAGCTGCACCCCCCACTTGCCCTGGTGTCTGTGGGAGCTCCAGGTGCAAATCCCCTTTGGAGCATCCCAGTTAGGGCTCAGTGACAGCACTGGTGTCCTTGGAGCCAGGGGTTGTGCTGGCACTGAAATACAGCTCAGAGCTGGCAAAGCCAAGTGTCAGGAGAAAAGAAGGGCTCTGGGGGTGTCCTGGGAGGCCTCACTCCTGCTGGGGCAGTGAGATTCCTGCCTGGGCTTGCTTTGGGGCTGTGTGTGATCTCCTATCTGGTTGTGTGGGACCATTTTTTCCTATGGCTATAAATAGAGCCAGTCAGTTTGTTGTTTGTGTGTGTTCAGCAGAACAATCTGGTGTGATTGGTTTTGTTTTGGCACCTGAGATTTTACTGCCAGAGTTGGTATTCACCCTACTCTGCTCCCTAGAGAGGTGAGGAAGAGGAGGGGACTCAACTCAGTCCCCGTGTTCCCATTGCTTTCTCTGTGCTTTGGGCAACTCCTTGAGTCTGCTGACTCACACAGTTGCCCCAGCTCCTGCATCCCACACCTGGAATGCTGGGTCCCAGCTGTAAGGGCTTTCTGCAGCCCTGAGAGGTGTCTTGCTGCAGCAGATTTTTTATTCTGCATTTTTATTTAATTACTTGCTTTTACAGCTCTTTGTATAAATCTAATTGTCCATCTGTTACACTGCATTAGGGCACCACAGCTCCTCAGATTTTTTCCTGTTCTAAACACTTAACTTGCTCTGCCCAGGCTCAGGTGAGCTGGGTCTCCTCCCTGCAGGTCTCCCAGTGGGTCCAGGGTTCCCAGTGTCTCCTGACCACCTCAAGCTCTGCACTTCCAGCTCAGTGTTGTGACTGCAAAGAGCTAGAAGCTAATTCCCACTTCCATGGTGTGGCTGGAACCCGAGTGTTCCCAGTTAAACCTGATGTCACTGTGTTCCCAGGGAGCCTGGTGCTCTTGAATGGGATGTTACAGCTCTCCTGCTTTCAGAGGGGATGCTGTAGGGCTCACAAGCTCGTCTCTCTCTTGCCTGGAACACAGATCCATGGTTGGAAGCCAAGCAAGGTTCTCCCAGCTTTTCCCAGGTGCCTTCCACACTATTCCTGCATCTCTGGGATGATTCATGCTCCCAGGTTTGAGTATCACATCAGCCCATCAGAATCACAGAGCCGTGTACTCAGCTCCAATTTATTCTCTGCAGTTCTGTTCTCCTCTTAGCAACAAATACTCCATAACCTAATTGCTCATTAAAGGCCGTGCTGTGTCCCTGCAGCCCTGGATGTCAGAGGCAGCCGTGCTGCTCTCCCAGGGATGCCACTGCTCCCCTGCTACAGCGGCCAGTGCCTGGCTTGCTAAAAAGTGAGAAGGCAGCATTGCATTGAAGTGGAGATTTTCATCTTCTTGGGGATTTTTTTATATCTCTCCCATATTCTGGGCTTTTGAACATCTAACATCTCTTTCATGCTTCACATCTTTAATATGAAATTGTTGTATTGTGTTGCCTATTGAAACCTAGTTTTCCTTTTGTCAGGTTTTCCCCCCTCACCCCTGCTTTCTTCTCTGCTGTGTTTTGATCGGTGTAACAACTTAGGGCTCCATTTTTCTGGGTGGTTTTTAATCTCCTTAAGTCAGCTCTGAAGGCCTTTGTCTGTGATAAACTCAGGTCGGAGCTGGTGCTTGAAGAAGAGGATTTTTAGGCCAGTTCTGCTGCATGCAGCCCTTGGGGGAGGCATTGGGGGTGACTGTGCCTCATCCCTCCTCCTTCTCCCTTCAACAGTCACAGGCAGCCTTGGTGGCATTTGGGTTATTTTATTATTATCCTGTATCTCATATTGTGCATGCAGATGTCCTTTTCCATAGCCTGGGACTGTGGAAAGCCTCAGTTAAATGTGTGTTTTGTCATGGATTCACCCACCCTTAAGTGTCACTTACTGGCAGAGCCAGGGGGTCGTTTTGGAGGGCGAGGAGGCTGCAGGGCTGTTGATATAAGTTGTGCCGGTTATCCTCCTCCTAAGAAGGAAGCTAGGAAGTTTGGAAGGAGATGTGGATACCCGGGAAGTCATGGATTCAGAGCCATCTGGCTCACTGCAGCTGCTCCATGGTCATTTCCCACAGGGATAGTTCATAGCCAGAGCTTGGAGTGCAGAAGGAAACCGTGCTCTCCTTTTGTGTCGCTTCTCACTTGAACTGTTTTAATGCTTTTGGGTTTTTTTATTCTTAAACCTGCAATCTGAAATCCAGTCATGCAAGTATTAACGAGCTGCTGATCACCCTGCCTCTCTTTTCTGCCCTTGTTCAGAGCCTCAGATTTACAGCTCTAGTTCGGGCTGGAATTACTGACACTGTAATGATCTATTTCATCTCTCTATCTATTATTTGTCAAATAATTTTAACATGACTGTGCTTACAAGAGCTGTCAGAAATCCCCCAAACACTGAGAAGAATGAAGAAGTCATTGGCCTTTTCAAATGTGACCCCAGTTGTGTTGCTTTGTTTCCAGGGCTCACAAAAATGACCTTTTCCCTTGCCTGTCAAATTGTGACCTGGATGTGAGAATTTGAGAGCCCCAGGAGCCAGACAAGGCACATTTCAGTCCTGTTGGTTCACTCTTGTTTTCTCCATTAACAAAATTTTGGACTGAAAACCGGGGAGGGGAAGGGAAGGAGGGGGAGGGCAAGGTAAGCAATGCTGCCTCGCTGCCTGTTTCTGATCCTCAGGTTACAGCACAAGCTAAATAGACTATACTAAATTTTTTAGGCTGTTTCACAGACTTACAGACTTTGATCCCCGGGTTTGATTTCCCAGGCGGCACCGCAGAGCGCTGGTTGTGAGCAGAGAAGAGGCCCATTAAGCCCGTCTAGCCCGGTGATTATCATGCCTTTGCACAAGCACCGGGGCTTTCATCAGAGCTCAGCTCTGCAGCCTCGGCTCCCCGTGCCTGGGGAGATGCCAGGGCAGGACAAGCTCTGTGCCAGCACCCAGGCAGGGGCAGCCCCTCCATCCCACTCCCTTCCACACCCCTGCTTGGTCCTTCCCCACCTGGCTTCAGCGGGATGCCCAGGAGAGGAGGTGACCCTTTCTTTCCCAAGGTCTTGTGCAGTTTCTGCAACAAGCGGGCCATGAAATAAATATTCTGTGTTTGTCCTTGTCAGAGCAGTAGAGATGAGGGCATTTGCCTGCCTGCCCTGCTCTGTGCCTCCAAGTCCCCAGGTCCCTCCGCACCACTTGGCTTGCAGTCTTTTTTTTTTTTTAATTTCAATCTAATTTTGCTGCCTTATTGTAAGTTCCCACCCAACTCCAGAGCTGCTGTCGCCTCAGGGCTGTGTTGCTGCTTTTCAGTCTTCCCACACCCATTGCATGTGCAGTCTGCAAAAACTTTGAGAAGTCTCTCCTAAATTTGTGCACTTGGGGTCGTCCTAGGAGGACTGGAACAAGGGTGTCTCTTAGCAGAAAGTATTCTTGAAAAACCCCTTTGTCTGCAAAGTGAGAACTGCTTCCATGCCAGGAGTTGCCAGTGAAAATGCACAGAATGTGGGCAGCATTGCTGGGAGGCACAAGGAGCTCAGATGTGCAGTGAGGGCCACGTCTAGAGGGGATGTGCTGTGACCCCACAGCCAGGCTGGGTCCCCTCAGGGCCAGCTGGGGCTGTTTAGCACCCAGGGGTCTCTTTTGGGAAGCTGCATGGGGCTTGTGTTGAGTCCCTGCAGCCTGTGCTGCTCCTCCCGAGATAGGGGCTGGTTAATCTCGTCAGTGCAGCACACCCAAATCTGTGCCACCACCGCAGCATTATGGGATGTCACCATAGGCTGGCCCAGGCCCGGACCAGCCTCAGACTCCTGTTTCAGTGAATTTTGTTGCAGATGCCACCATCCTGTCTCCATTAATAGATTAGCACGGTTGAATTTCCCATGTGAGCACTCCACAGTCTGTCTCATTGTGTTTATTTTGTTCAGCCTGCTTTTCCCTGGGCTTGACAGTGTAATTTGTACAGATCTCTGCTGAGTTTTCCAAACCTTCAAACAAGCTTTTTTGTTAGCTGGAAGCCAGGGCCATTGATAGCAGAGACAGAGCAACAGGAGCATTGAGAAGTGAGCGGCACACCCACCAGCCAGGAAGGCTCCCTCACCTCCGGAGCTGCTCCTTGGCAAAAGCTCCATGGTTCAGAGATTTTAATTAGATCAAATCCTCCAGGTGACCAGCCAAGCATTAAAGGCATACCAATTTCTCAGTTGTGTCTCTTGCTGTAAGAGTTTTTATTTATTTATTTTAGAGAGATGTGACAAAAGTGCTTGGATATCCCAAATGTGCCGTTCTCCTTGAATGGCACCCAAAGGTCTCTAGCCCAGGGGATTGTCCTTTCAGTGCACTTCTACTCAGCAAAGTGCCTTCCTCCAAGCTGCTTCTGCACGTGCTCTGGTCTCCATTGCCCAGAGGGACTTGCATGTGAAATGGGATCAGAATTTTGGACCACATGCTGTTGGGGCCATGGCTGTGGCTGCAGGTTTGGCTGGAGATGAATGAGAGCCCCAGCTGTGAGTTGGGGGAAATGGCTTTGGGCCCGGGAGTGGTCTGGGGACAGCTGAACTTTTAGGGCTTGTGCTGTTTGCCTCTGTTGACTCCCCAAATCGGGAGCTCCAGCTCATTCAGAGATGCCATTGATGGGTCATTGCACAACATATTGGGGTGGAAAATCCCATCCTGTTTTTGCAGGAGGAGACTCTTCTAAACCTCCTGGCATGGGGAGGTTGGGGATGGACTCCTCATGGTAGATGTGTCAGGTCCCACCTGGCCCAGGCACTGCAGAAGCTGGTTTGCTTCCAGAGATCCTGCAGGGCTGGTACATGGGGGCCTGAGAATTGTGCTGCAAAAATCTCATTTGTAGGAGGATCCTGGAGCTCCTTAATTTCTTCTTTCTTCCTCCTGCCCTGCCTGGGCAGGTCACAGATGCCCCCACCTTGGCAGGGTGCCTGTGCCATGGCTGTGCCTGGATGTCTGCAGCAGCAAGTGGGTGAGGAAGGAGAAATCAAAGGTGGCTTTCAACAAACCCCCTTTTCCTGCCCTGAGGTCAGCCTGGTATTGCTAGCTGGGAAGTCCCACACCAGATTTGCTCTCAGCCATGGTTTTGACTCCAAGCTGCTCCTTGCCCAGCTCCATTTGTCTCTGGTTTTGTTTCTTTATGACCCTGCCAGCCTGTGTCTCTCTTATTTCATGGAGGGGCTGGGCCGTGGCTGCTGCAGCAGCTCTGGGAGCAGTGAGGGGTGCTGTGCTCCAGCAGGGCCAGCGACCTTTGCTTGGCACAGTGCAGGTGCTGCTTCAGAGCCAGGCAAAGGCTGAACTGCTGGAACTGCTCCTGGAGCGTGAGAGCACCGGGATCAGGGATCAGACAGCTGGCACACCGTGCCCTGACTGTGAAAGCCCTGCCAAGGAGGGAGCCTGGAGCGTCTGATGCCTCCACCGCCCTCCAAGATGCAGTAGAAGTGGGCTTGCAATGAGTCAGCGGGGGTGGGGGGAATGGGGTGTGTGTGTGTGTGTGTGTGTGAGTGTGTGTGTGTCTCTGTGTGTGTGTGTGTGTGTGT
>VWZP01009297.1:343452-413454 GCA_013396995.1 Dicaeum eximium
TGTGTGTGTGTGTCTGTGTCTGTGTCTGTGTGTGTGTGTGTCTGTGTGTGTGTGTGTGTGTGTGTCTGTGTCTGTGTGTGTGTCTGTGTCTGTGTCTGTGCCTGTGCCTGTGCCTGTGTCTGTCCCTGCGCAGCTGCTGACATCCTGACCTGAGGTTTCAGCCTGTCCTGGCAGGCAGAAGGGTGGATTCATGCTCAGTAGTCCTTGGAGAGGAGCTCTTGCTGTGAGGGGTGTGTAGGTGATCAGCACGATCAGCAAGCGAGGAAGTGGGGAAGCAGGAACTGGAATATGAAGGCTGTTCAGGAGTGAACGTGATGTGGAATGAGAGGATTCATGGAACCAGGGAGCCACAGGAGAGGGTTCCTTGCCAGGGGAAGCCAGGTGGGATGGGGGGTGTGAGGCCCAGTGACGCGGGGTGCACTCTCCAGCCCTGTTGCCTTCATTTCAGGTGTGTTTGAGGTGGCTGCAGGGTTTGCACATTCTCCATAACCATGAGCCAGGGTTGGTGGGAGCTGTGGGATTTTGTTTTGGGATCAGGCTGGATTGACCCTTGTTTATGTCCACTGTGGGCTGGAAATGTAATTAAATAGAACCATTTAATTTGGAAAAGACCTCCCAGACCATGGACTCCAAGCTGTGCCTGATCCCCACCTTGTCCCCAGCCCAGAGCACTGAGTGCCACCTCCAGTCCCATCCTGGACACCTCCAGGGATGGGCACTCCAAACCTGGGCAGCTCCTCCCAATCCCTGAGCACCCTTTCCATGGGAAAATTCCTCCTGATGCCCTCCCTGAGCCTCCCCTGGCCCAACCTGAGGCCGTTCCCTCTCCTCCTGTCCCTGTTCCCTGGGAGCAGAGCCCGACCCCCTCGGCTGTCCCCTCCTGTCAGGAGCTGTGCAGAGCCACAAGGTCCCCCCTGAGCCTCCTTTTCTCCAGGCTGAGCCCCTTTCCAGCTCCCTCAGCCTCTCCTGGGGCTCCAGCCCCTTCCCAGCTCCGTTCCGGCCGTAGACACATTCCAGCTCCTCAATATCCTTCGTGCTGTGAGGGCCCAGAACTGGACCCAGCCCTTGAGGTATGACCTCAGCAGTGCCAGCACAGGGGACAATCACTGTCCTGGTCCTGCTGCCACCCCAGTGCTGGTACAAGCCAGACCAGGGTCCCTCCCACCTTGCCCTGCCCACTCTCTTGGTGACCTGCCTTTTGCTTTCGTCCCTGCAGCAACCCCAAAGTGCAGATCGAAGCCATCGAGGGGGGTGCCCTGCAGAAGCTCCTGGTTATCCTGGCCACAGACCAGCCCCTGGCTGTCAGGAAGAAGGTGAGGAGTGGGGCTACACGTCCAGGGAAAGCTGGGTTTGTGCTGAGCTCCATGTAAACACCCTCAGGACATCACGGCCATCTGGAGAGTGTGGGACCCCTGCTGCTCCCCAAGCTGGGTGGGCTTCACTCCCAGGGGTGCAGAAGGGGGGCCCTATGTACCAAACCACTGGTGCAGCACTGGTGGAGCCTGCACTCCCCTGGCTCTGTGGGTGTCCCCCCAGTGCCAGCAGTGGCACTGACAGTGGCTCTGCCAGCCCCGTGGGGACAGGGTGTGGTGCCACAGCTCCTGGGGGGCACAGGCGAGGGTCCCCATGGCAGCACAGCCATCACAGGCTGACAAACACGGGAGCTGACGTTTGGAGGAGCTAATTGCTGCAGCCAGCCCCGTGTCCTGCCTTTGGCAGAGGCTTTGGAGCAAGGAGCAGCACCAAGAGCCCCAAGCCAAATGTGCAGCGCTGTCCATCGGGCTGGGGGCTTCCTCACCCCCTCCCTCCCTCTCTCCCTCCCTGCCTGCTGTATTCCCTGGAGCATGAGATCCCATTACCCTCACTTTAGTGTGCGATGCCACCTCTGTAACACCACCTGGCTGCTCCCAAACCCCCAGTCCTGTTTTCCACAGGGACCTCCTGCATGAACGGTCCAGCAGAACGGGGGGAACCATTGCCTCTTCCATTCACCTGTAACAAGCTCCCTAAAATATGTTCCCCTTTAAACCTGGTAAGAGCTCTCCAGCAAGTGAAAGGCACAGGAGAAGGCTGTGGAACCCTGTTTCATTCAGCCATGGATGTGAGGAGATCCCACAGGATGCTCCACGCTCAGAAACTCCACCCAGGAGTGCCTGTGGCTCAACCCAGAGCTCCTTTTGGGGTAGGGAGGGATGGCTTGGCACGCAGGGGCTCTCACAGCAGTGCTGTGAACCAGAGGAATTCTTTCCAGTGAACCTGAGTGCATCGTGCTGGCAGCCCCTGCAGGAATGAGAGGGGTGGGCTCAGCATTGTCCACGTTCACACACAGCTGTATGAGACCCTCCAAGGGTTGAACCCACTTTTCCAGCAGATCAAAGGTTTTAATTTCCAGTTCCCATGCAGCGTACAGTGTCCTGCGTCTCCAGACTGGATGCCAAGGACAGGCTGGTGCCCCAGCCCCTTCCTGCACAGGGCAGCAGCCCCGGGCTCCCGCTCCGATGGTTTTTCCGCCCCGGTGCTCACAGCCCCGCACGGCAGCGAGGCCAAAAGTGCATTTCTTCCCTCCACCGTGCTCTGGCCTACGAT
This sequence comes from Dicaeum eximium, assembly GCA_013396995.1. Taxonomy (NCBI): domain Eukaryota; kingdom Metazoa; phylum Chordata; class Aves; order Passeriformes; family Dicaeidae; genus Dicaeum; species Dicaeum eximium. The sequence goes on from VWZP01009297.1 coordinate 346,039, forward strand.
TAAAAAGGGAGACAGCAGCATCTCAAATTCACCAGCAGCAACGTGGAAAATGGAAAATAGAAACAAATGGGAGCAGGGAAGACATGGCTGTCAGCTCGGATCTGTCCATGCGGAGCAGGCGTGGGCCCAGCCCTGTGTGTGAGGAGCGGTGTCCCCTGCCCCGGGCCGTCCCTGTGCCACCGCGGCTGTCAGAGCCAGCCAGTGTGACAGGCAGCGGGGCTGGGCTGGCCCCTAATTGCCTCCTTGGCTCCCAGCCAGGCCCCTGGGGCACTGCTGGGTGCTGGGCTCTGGCTGGTGGCATGTGGGGCTGCACCCTGACAGGGCCTGGGCCGGGCTGTGGGACATCATGGCCTTGTCCTTTCACTGTGGAAGCGCTGTGGGGACATCACCCTGGCATCCAAATCACCTTGTAGGGATCAGGCCCTACTGGTTGGTGCTGAACACTCCTCACCCCATCCCATGGCCGGGCTCTGTGCCTTGTGGAGGTGAACAGGGAGAAGTGGTGGGGCTGGGTCTGTCAGGGGCTCGCCATAGGCCCTTCAGTGACAGCCCAGACTGGGGTTTGGATGGAAGTACCCAAGATTTGGCATCCTCACAGTGCTGGGGAGGATTGGGATTGCAAACAGGACCGCTGGAGATGTCCCTCAGGAAGGAGAGGCTGGGATGCATTTTCTATGGAGTTCCACACAGATGGGCTGGAGCATGTTTTTTACTGTCCCATGGGGTGCCATGAAGAGGGGCCATGCCACATGTGGTGGCCATGGCCTCCATGCTGATTGCCCTCTCTCTCTCCACCAGGCTCTCTTTGCTTTGTGCTCCATGCTGCGGCACTTCCCTTATGCCCAGCAGCAGTTCCTCAAGCTGGGCGGCCTCCAGGTGCTCAGGAGCCTCTTCCGGCAGAAGGGGATGGAGCCTCTCCATGTCCGTGTGGTAACACTGCTCTACGACCTCATCATGGAGAAGGTGAGAGCTGGGATGGCACCTGGCCAGGCACTCCCCACCTTCACCCCCAGACCCAGCCAGGCCTGGACATCCTCACAGGACGAGGATGAGGAGGAGCCAGCCCAGCATCAGTGGGGATGAGTCCCCTGCAGCCCTTTGGCCAACACCACACGAGTGCCTGGGGGAACCCAGAGGAGCAGAAACCTTTGTTTGCCTTCAAGTCACTGTCACCATTTCCTTCTGAGGGTGTTTAAATAGCAGGACACTGAGGACATGAGTAGGGAATGCTGGCCCTGGGCTGTGGTGTCCAGCCAAGGCCAGGGGACAGGCCAGCACTGCTGTGTCCCTGCCTGCCAGAGGGCCCTTTGCCTGCTGCACGTCCCTTGCTGGAGCCCAGCCCTCCACGTTCCGTGTTTTATTTTCAAATACCCTGGATTACTGCTGTAAGTGTCAGTTTAAAGCCTGTCTTTCCTTGCCATGGCTTGTTGTTCAGTCTGTGCGTTTCCCTGACTCCAGAGAATGGGAATTAAATCCACTCTGGCTCAGTTTATGGCCAATTTGCCCTGCGGATTATGGCTGCTCTAATACCTGGGTTGCAGGCACGGCAGAGCAGCACCTCTCTGTTAAATCAGTTATTTTCCAGGAGACTTTGTAAAGGTGCAAATTATTTTAGCAGGTCTGAAATCTTATCAGGTGCTGACTCTAACATGATCCTGTCAGCTCCATGGGAAAGGAGCAGACAAGGGCATTTTGACACAAACCATTCCCATTTGATCCTCCTGCCTGCTTCCCAGCTCTCCTCTCTGGCAGCCCCATCTGTTCCTACCTCCGTGGGTCTGGGGCAGGCACAGTCTGGCAGATTTTTGGGTTTATGTTAAAACAATGATTTTTAGGTGTTCTTTGGATTGGGAATACTGTCTGGGTGCTGGGGGGCTGCTCTCAGCTAGGATGGCAGGTTTGGGATGGGCTGGATGACTGTCAGATGGATTGGTTTGGAATCATAAAGCCTCTTGGAAACTCTCAGTGCAAGTCACAGGGGCTCTGAGTGGCTCCTCCTGCCACATTCCCTCCTTTTCACCCCAAATCCTGCCTGTGCTTCAGCAGGCAGCTCTCAAGAGGACCAGGAGAGGGGAGGTCTCCTTGGTGTTGTCCTTCCATGTCCCTGTCTGGAAATTTCATGCTATCAACAGCCTCTCCACCACCTGAGCCCCAAAGGGCTCACAGGGTGATGTGGGGGGTTTCCCTTCCTCCCCCTGGCCCCAGTGCCCCTCTGGGCTGGTCTCTCTCACTGCAAGGGATCCAGCCCCCTGCAGAATTTCAGTACTGGGGTTTTATGGACCAGGCTGGGAGGGAAAGGTCTGGCTGTGGCTGGAGGAGACTAAGATCCCCATCTCTGGGAGGAGCAGCACAGAGCCAAGTGATGATGCTCATTAGGTGCTGCAGGCACTTGTCAGCAGGAAAAAGTATCAGACCAGAGACTTTACAAGTCCTGCTGAGCTTCCTGCCGCTGAGTCCCCTCCCAGGCTGTGTGACACAGAAACCCCCAGTCCCTGGGAGTTTTCCAGGGTGGACAAACAGCCAGTGTGGCCAGGGAGCCAGGACACAACCTTGGTCTGGTCTTCTGTGGCAAGTCCCCATCCATGGCAGGTGGTACAGGACGCGCATCCTCCTCCACTGTGTCACCTCTTGGGAGCAGTTCCTTTCTGACAGGGACATTAATCTGTGTTCCACCACTTGCCACAGATGCTGCTTGAGGACTCCCAGCACGGAGAGCAGATGGAGGAGAAAATCCAGCAGTACCGGCAGGTCCGGCTGGTGCCGGCGGTGGTGGAGCAGGGCTGGTGCTCCCTGGTGCCCAATCTGCTGGCCATGCCCGAGCACGACACCCGTGAGAAGGTCCTCAAGCTGGTGGGGGTCCTGGTGGCCTTCTGCAGGGAGCACTACCAGGGGGACCCCACCCTGGGCACCGCCCTCAGCCTCCTGCGCAGCGAGTACGAGGAGCTGGCGGCCGAAGAGCAGAGGGAAGGGGACAAGGATGGCTACTTCAGGGAGCTCCTGGGCTCTATAAACACCATCATCCAGGAGCTGAGGTGAAACTGTGGGTTCTGTCCAACTCCAGGGAATTCAGGGTGACAACAGTTTGGATGGCACCAGTGTAGGTGCACCTTGGAATAAACTGCTGGACTAAATGAGATCCCAGCACTGTGTGCCAACAACTTCATTATTAAAATCCACTGGGGTGTGGAGAATGTCTTGTTTTCATGGAATACTGCTGGAAAAATGGAGGTGCACAGTGTAGGGAACAAGCTGAGGGCTCAGCTGGGGAATTTGGGATTTGCAGAAAGGGAACAAGCGGTGTTCTTGTGGGGGCTGTGTTTGTGTCACTCCCAGGAGGGGATGTTTGAATCCCTGCGCTTCCTCCAGGCCTGGCAGAGCCCAGCTGGTCCCTTCCATCCCCCAGTCCTTGCAGGGCTCTGCCACCACCAGGGATGGGCACAAATGCCACCAGATCCATCCCCCCATGACCCTGCAACCACTGTGCTTTGTACTCAAATATTTGTGGCTCCCTGATTTGTGACTCACTGATGTACAGTGTGTCACTTGTCACTGTTCAGTAGCAGAGCTAATTATAACTATTGATTTTTTAAAAAAAATCTTTCTCTTTTTGGGGTTTCAGGCTGTTTTGCTGGCATTAATTTTTTTTTTTTCTATTTTCATCTGAAATGCATTTCACAGCCAGCCTTGCCAAGGCTTTGCTTTGTAGGTTTAAAAAAAAAAAAAAGTATCTGATGGTAACAGCCAGGACAAGCATGGGAAGGGGTTTTTCTGCTGGAAACCTGAGCCTCTGGAGCGATGCCAGGTGAATCAGGGATCCAGCAGAACTGGAGGGGATCAGCACAGGGATTTGTCAGGCCCTGCCTAGCCTCGTCACTGTGTCACAGCTGGATTTAAGGTGAGGATTCTCTAACACCTCCTTAGGAGATGAGCCAGGGAGAAAACCACCAACAGCCCTCCCTGTCTAACTCCAAAGCCAAAACCCCACTCGCTCTTCCTAAAAGTCTTAAGCCTGACAAGTTTTTGAGCAGGGGCTCACTGGGGACACCTGTGCTGGCCCTGGGGATGGAAAGTTGCCTGTGGGCCTCCAGAGCAGCTCGGGAGGAAGCAGGTGACGGCTCCTGGTCAGTGCCACTCAGTGCCAGCCCTGGGATGGCCCCTGTGGCCCGGGATGGCAGCAGGAAGTGTCCAGGAAGGTCCCGGTGACACCCCTGGGCTGTTTCCTGCACACCAGCAGCGTGACACAGCCAAGGACATGGAGCACTCAAAGGAGGCCAAAAAATGGTAACAAATAACGATTTCCTGGCAGTGCTGCTCCTGGGGCACTGGGCCCTGCCAGGGCTTTCATGGGGCAGAGGCTGTGTGAGGTCCTGGGCAGTGCTGGCCTCAGGGACCCCACACCCACACCCTGTGTCCCCCTGCCCAGAGGGCTGCAGGCTCTGCAGGGGGGTCAGGACCCCAAGGAAGGGTGGCCAGAGGGAACCCCTGGGCTGTAGCCACCTCCTCTCTGCAGCTCCTGCAGGTGTCAGGGATCATGTCCGAGCACTGGCAGTGGCACACGGAGGTGGTGACAGCCATGGAACCTCGGAGGGCACCAAGATCTGCACCATGGGCAGCTGTGGCCAAGGCCCAGCCTTGGTAGCTGCAACCCAAAGAGGGGCATCCTTCCTCTGTGTGCATGGCCCTGTGTCCCCAGAGGGTGAGAGAAGGGCAGGCGAGCTCTGGGCTGCTTTCCCTGGCCATAAATGCCAGCCCAGGCCGGTGTCCCCACTAATGACAGCTTTGTGTCCCAAATGGGGACCTGGTCCAGAGCCCGGGGTAAGGACAGCTGCAGCTGCCTGGCCCTCCCCGGGCGGGGCCGGGGCCAGGGCCAGGGCTGAGCCAGTCCTGCCCCAGACCCTGTGCAGAGCCAGTCCCACTGTGCTGGGAATCCCCCAAATTCCTGCAGCCTCCCCCAGGCATGGAGCAAGGCAGGGCTGGAGGGTCCTGGGGCAAATGGAAACCTTGGGTAGGGCTCACCGGACTCCCTCCCAGTGCAGGTCTGGGAGGTGGGATGGGCACTTCTGTCCTTAATCCTGGAGCTAACAGGGTCCCCCCATTCCTCCAGCTTCAAGAGGGGGTCAAGCGTTAAGCGCTGGAGCCACACAGGTGGCCAGGCCAGGAACAGCTCCCACTCCTTCCCTTGCACCCACAAGAGCATCAGGAGGGCCACGCTGGCTCAGCCTGAGTTCCCCAAATCCTGGCACCCTTTAGACAGGGAGCGCTTCAGAGCAGAGCCCACGGGCTGTGTCTCCCTGGGACACTCCCCAGCCTTCACCATCCAGAGCACAGGCGGGGCCTGAGCCCTCAGCACTGGAGCAGCTGATGTGCCTTAATGGATTTTCCCTTTTCTCACCCATTTGTTGGGGTTTTGAATGCACTCGCCTCTTCCCACCTTCTCTGCTCTCTCCTCAAATTGTGTGTTTCAGGTTTGGCTGCCGTGGCCTGGTTTGAACCGAGCACCCGTGTAAGCAAACACAGCTCGGGGTGCCCAACTCCTGCCACATCCCAAAGGCGGTGGGAGCAGGGAGAGCTCGGAGCGCGCTCATTAACGGGCATTAAATCGTGGCACGGAAACTTCACACACAATTAAAGCGGCATAAATTCAACATGGCTCCATTCACCGCGGAATTGAATTAAGAGCACTTGAAATCTGGAATAAGACTTATCTCCTGAGGATTTAATGTGGTTTCACTAATACACTTTAGAAGATAAAGTGGGTTCATCTTCCTGAGATCCCTGCACTGCCAGGAGTGCCGGGCTCTGGCACGGCCTCAGCAAAGCTGCTGTCCCACTGCACTTCACTGAAAAAAACCCCAACAACAACGAAACCCAAACCAACAAAAAACCCCCCACGTAACAAAAACAACCAAACAAAAAAACAACCAACCAACCAAAAAACCCCCAAACCCAAACCTCTTCAAATCACTGCAAAAACCCCCAGAAGCCCTTCACATACTTGCGTGTTGCAGGCGGTGCCTGGGGAGCAGCCGTGGGGAGCCGGGTAGGGAAATCCCCCAGCCCTTCCCAGCCCCAAGGCACGGCGGCTCCCCCCCACCTCCGCGGAGGGCTGGAATTGGGGAGGGGGGGTTCGGCTCCCCGCTCACCGCCGGGGAAGGGGCTGAAGCACCGCCGGAGCATCGCCCTCCGGCAGCGGGAGCGACGGCACGAGTCCTTCCCCAGCGCTTAATTACATGGAGCAGTAATTACTGCAATTCTCTCCAATTGGCTCCGTAATAAAGTCACAGCTTCGCTGGCGGCCGGACCGCCTCGCTGAGCTGCTGCTCCAGCGCCGCTTTCACACGCAGCGCTGGAATTCCCTGCCACGGCGGGATCGGCGCTTTTGGGTTTTTGAACTCCCGACCCACGCGGGCCTTGGGCTGGGGCTGAACAAGCCGGAGGTGCCGGGGCAGCAGGGCCGGGGCTGGGGTCGCTCCGGAGGGGACCTGCCCTGCCCCGCTCCGGCCCCAGGACTCGCCGCTCCCCAGCCCCGGTGTCACCACCACGTCCCCAGTACGGAAACTGCGGTTCCATAACACAAAATCCCCCCTCTTCTAAGGGGAGAGGCGTTTTCTCCCCCCGAGCCGCTCCACTCCTGAAAGGAGCAATTAAATGTTACACCAATAATGATTCACCTCGAAGCCCTTCTCTGCTCCAAACCCAAACGCAATTCCCGGAGGAGAACAGCAGTTCTCGGGTAAAAAAGAAATGAGTTGAGGTTTTTTGGCCTCCCGTCCCCATCGCGTTCCTGCTGCTCCTGCACCCCCTGGGGCTGTAGCTTTCACCAGGGGAACCACTTTTTAAATTTCTTGATGTTCAGTGTTTGTAGCATAAATTAAACTAACATGTATTTAAAAGCTACGTATGTGTACACTTGTCTGTACATCTTAAAAAAGGTTATTTAAAATGCTCATTAATAGATTGTGAGAGGGGGGAGGCATTGGATGTAGTCCCTGAACAGCCCAGGGAATGTCACCTTTAAGACAATACCAGGACAAAAACCCCCGTATTGTATAAATTCAGTTAATAATTATCTCTAAAAGAAGACCTACAGCCTGTTAACCCCCAAACGGCAGTGGAGCACAGCTCCCCCTCTGAGCCTGTTTACATGTTAAGGGTGTATGAAAATAGCCCATCATTCCACTGTTTAATAGCTGTACTCAAGAGGCTAAAATGCTTGAAAACATAATACATTTGGCAAAAGTATCTCAAAAACTATTTAGCTTAATTCTGATCTGCATTACAGTAACATGACAGCAATAACCTTAATACAGTCAATTATGAGTTGATTGAGATAAATAAAATAATAACATTTCAGTGCCAAGGCTCAGCTCTAAAATGGAGCTACATTTTAGACATTGACTCCAGCCCAGGCTTTTCCAGCTCCACAGGAACAGGCACCGCGGTGCTGCCCCGTGCAGACACCGCTTCCCTGCACACGACGAGGACGTGTGAAACAAACTGAAATTCATAAAATTTAAATAAGACAGCGAAATTATACCTTGTAGCTATAGTTATCACAAATAATGTACAGTCTAAATTGCAGCCTGAGCAAACACGATTTCCTGGGTGCCTCTGGAAGCCCAAGGCGGGATGCAGAGCAATTATGAGGAATGAGCACAAAGCTGATTTGCATCTGAATGGCGAGGGGGGGGCGAGAGGAGGGCTGGGCCCGCTCCATTCAGAGCATCACAATGCACCAGCTGGGAAAAGCAACTTTATTAGTGTCCCGCAGCAAAATACATTAGTAATTTGTAACCAGGCATTACAATTCCCGTCCGTGTCGCGCAGGAGCGATCGGCCGCCCACACCAGGGGAGGTTTCCGCAGGGATCGGCCCCGGGAGCTCCCCCGGCAGCGGAGCCCCTCCGGAGGGAGCAGTGCCAGGAGCACAAAGAGCTGCTCAGAGGGCTCCGGAGCAGCCCAGGAAAAGCAGCATCGCAGCCCCAGGGCACCACCGAGCCCAGCTCCAAACACGATCCTCAGCAAAGCCCAGCCCAGGCATGGGTGTAGCGTTTTTCCAGCTGTTCTCCAGTGGTGCTCACACAGCTGGTGCCTGCTACAATTTCAAACTCTGAGCTTGCTCCCTCTCCATCCCCACAGCAGAGATACACTATCACATACAATACTTTCATTAATTTTTTTTGAGTAAAAAATCTAATTTTTCTCTCTTGATCACCATGATAAACCGAGTCTCTTGAGTATCATGATCCAGTATTAATTAGAGTTAACCGTTAGTGTTACTGTAAAATCCTCTTTGGCTATAGAATATTTCATTTAAAGCAAGATTATAAAAAACAGTTTCCAGCTAGAAATCCACCCCTGTAATCTAAAAGCCAACTAAATTACCACACTTCTGCAGGCTGAAGATATACTGATAGGACTTAGAAATTTGAGTATCTCCCCAGGTAATCTAAACAAAGTTATCAAAATTATATTAAGTAAATACATTTGGAGCAATAGTAAATTTTTGAAAAATCCTTAGGGTATTAAAAGTAGAGTTCTGGAAGTAGCAGTAGTGGGCTAGAGAAAAACACCCTCGAGCCAGAGCTCTCCTCTAGATACTCTCCATGGCCTTGAACTCGCTGAGGGCCTGCACGGGGTTCACATGCTTCTTCTGGGATGCCCTCTTGATTTTCGTCTGGGTCTCGTCCTGTTTCTCCCTCTTGACCAGGGGTTTCTTCTCCGGAGCCTTCATCTTCCAGGAGACGGCCGGGAGGTTGAGGGAGGCCATGCCCTGGGACTTCTGGTACTTGGTGGACGCCACGTAGGAGGCCTTGACCGTCTGCACCACGGCGTTCATCAGGTTCTTGGCTGCCTGGATCAGGGACATGGCACTGTCCACCTGCCAAGGAACACAGAGTTACACACCACAGAACCCCCAAACACAGCGTTCCACTGTGACAGGCCTGGGGGTAAAACCACTTGAAGACTGATTTATGTGACTGATTTATATTTTTCCTTTGAAACCTGAGGCTCCCAGTTTGAGGCAGGATTTTTCTTTGGATGCTCAGTGGTTACAAACCTGACTTGTGCCACAGACACAAAGGCAAGGTTTGCCCCCCTGTTTGCATTTCCCATATCAATGGCAATGGGAACCATTTGTATTCTGCCCTTTGCTTTTGTGACTAAGCTTTAACAGTTGCTTATTCTCTAATGAGATTAATAAAGCTGTAGTAATATCTTAATCACCGATAATAAATATTTAAATCGCCCTAGAATACTAAGTTGTATTGGGAAGGAAGGCAAACAATTGCATCACCAGCCAGGCCTGGAGGTCTTTCCTGGCTGGTTCCTGATTTACAAGAGCATCAAAACAAGGAAGAACATGAACTCGTCAAAGCTGTAGGGCACAGAGGGGACAAAGAGCTGAGACCAGGGCTGGGTGGAAGAGAGAGGGGTGGTCACCTCAGCTGGGACCCCCTTTTCCAGGAGCCAGTTTCCTGCTCTGGGAGGGATCCCCAGCTTGTCAAGGCCAAATGGGCTGGGACAGGGGTTTGATCTGGGGCAGGGTTTGGTTCTGGTGGCTTTGCTGGGACCCCTCCCTTCTACCCTGCTGTACCTAGGTGCCACCATGGTACCTCTGGCAAACCCCTGTGTTCTGACCTCATCATGAGCCTGGAAACCACTGTGCTGGAGTGTTTCCATGAATCCTCCACAGCAGGAGGAATCATTAAACACCAGGAGAGCAGGGAGGTGCTTTTCTGAATGAACTGTCAGACTCTGAAGGTGCCAGCTCTGCCCGCCTGGGCCGTGGCTCTGCTCTCACAGCACCCTGGTGCATGGGCAGGGCGTTAACACTGGACAGAATTTTCCTTTCAGAGTGGTGATGCCTCTGGACTGGCTGAGGCCTTCACTTGATTATCCCATGGAGCTGAACACTGCTGCTGGCAATCCCCAGCCCCAGTGGACAGGCTCAAGGAGAAGGGATAAAGCCAGGCGATCGGACACAGATGCCAGGCTGCTCTATCACTAATTTATGGCAGAGGGGATGTAAATCCTGAAGACACTGAGTAACTGCACTGAAGCCCTGGAGTACATATTGCTGCACAGTAACACATCTCCTGCTTTGACAGCACCATGCCTGCAGCCTCCCAGCTCCCAGGACATGAACAGCAGCACATCCCAGCACAGCCCCTGGAGCTGCTCTGGGGGCTGGAAAGGGAGCAGGGGGGGCTGGAACAGCAGCAGGAGGGGTGGCACAGCCCCATCACCCCCACATGGGCTCAGCTCGTGCAGGGGTATCTATTGCTGACTGCTGCTGCTGCTGCCCCAAAGCTCTCCTTCCACAGCTCTCCCTGGTTTTTGGGGGGAAATCTGTGCTACTAAGTTTAAGCAATTGAAATATCAAACAGGGTTTCACTGGAAAATACCAGTGGCAGAGGATGCCCAGGGGAACTGTGGCTGCCCCTGGATCACTGGAAGTGTCCAAGGCCAGGCTGGACATTGGGACTTGGAGCAGCCTGGGATAGTGGGAGGTGTCCCTGCCCATGGCAGGGGATAGCACTGGATGAGTTTTAAGGTCCTTTCAAACCCAAACTGTTCCATGATTCTGTGGTATCAAAATGGCAGAAGGTGGGAAGTTTTTTCCCATTTGCTGATCAGGATTCAGGGAGCAATGCTGGACTATCAGCCAATTCTGTCCCTTCTTCCAACCTCCTTCCTCAGTCCTGACACAGCTGGGCAAAAGCACCAGTGACCAAACATGCCTGTGCAGGGCAAGGAAGAGTATGCCAGAAGAAATTAAGAATTTAGCTCCACTTCCCTCCCCCCAAATATCTGTCATACAGAATCCTCTTAGGAGGAAGCATTCCATGAACTACAGTGAAAAAAATTATTTGCAAAGTAATGGCTGGAATAAGGAATCAAGATGGCCTGGGGCAGCTTCCAGCTGTCAGAAACCAGAGCAGCCACTAAAAATCCCTGCACTCTTCAGGGCACAGCCATCCTGAAATATTAACGTCTCTGGAGCATTGCAGGACCCCAGCATGTTCCAAGGCTGTACAGAGACATGGGGCAGGTTTAGCTGTGGTGATAAAGTGATTTAACCTCACTAAGAGTGAAAAGTAGTCTGGAAAACAGATTACACTGAGGTGAAGTGAACCTGTCTACAAACACCACAGAGTAAGGAAATGTGAAGTCTGTATTTTCACAGCAAGCATTCCTCCCCAGAACAACGAGGCAGCAACACAAAACTGCATACATTAGAACTCTGAATGCTCCAGCATCTCCAGTCCATATTCTGTGGTGTTTAACCCAAAGCTCAGCGTGGAATAACCGCTCCCTGTGGGAGCAAAGCCGCCTGAGGCAGGCGTGTGCCATACGTACCCCGGAGACGACGAGCTCCCCGCCCAGGTTCTGCACCTCGGCCTTCACCTTGCTGCAGATGTTGAGCTGGTGGCAGTAGAGCGCGATGCGCTGCAGGTAGGCCAGCAGGTCCTGCTTGCACGCCGAGTCGGGGCACTGCGGGGCGACACAGGGCACGTCTGGCTCTGCAGCACCACGGCCGGGCCAGGAGCCAGACAGAAACACCGGGCACCTGCCCCTGGAGCAGGGCATGGGCCGGGACAGCGCTGCCCTCCATACAGAGCGCTGGGCTTTGAGACAGCTGAGCCGCCCGAGAGCCATCTAAAACCCAGGAGCCATCAGCAGGGGCAGCACTGGACAGGCTCCTGCTAGCTGCCCTCCAGCAGCCCTCCCAGGGAGGAGGAAGAGGAGGAATAGAAGGAAGAGAAGGAGGACTATTTACCCTCCCCAGAGCAGGTCTGTCAGCTGTAAAATGTCTTTCCTGTACTGCACAGGACACAGCAGCAATGGTCTGACACCCAAGATCTCAAGCTGCAACCAGCAGATGTTACCAATTCCTCCCTCAATCCTCAATCTTAAGTATTCCAAGCTCGAAAATGATAAACCTGACAGCGACTCAATTACATGCAGCAAACAGAGATTTTCCTGACTTCTGCTTCCATTTTGTAGCAGTGGGGAAAGCAGGTTTCTCACCAGGCACAAAATGACATTTTTAAGGGGCTTGCTGCAGCACTCATCTGTAAGAGAAAGGTAACTTTTTCAGCTTTGCATAAAAGGCTCTGCAGAAGTCCATCTGTGCAGTTCGGGAAGGTGGCATTTTGTGGGACAGAACCAAAGAATGAGCCATGGATGAGCCAGATTTAGGCTGGATTTCCAGACCAGAGGGGAGCCCAGCTGAGGAGCAGCCACAGTTCAGAGCAGGCTCTACAGGACAAAAAGGCTGTGGGAAGGATTCTGCTGCCCACACCAGCCCTGCAGCCCCTTTAGGAGCAGCAGCAATGGGGTGCCACCAGCAGGTCCCTCATGGGCCACCTCAGCCCCAGGGGCACCCCACATGTTCACACACACACACAACACCTGCAGCTTCACATCCATGTGATTTACATCACACTGGGTCACACCCCATGTTGCTTAAGCCCTGCTCTGAACCCCAGAGAAGCATCACTTGTTGTATCCCACAGACAGCTCCTGCTCTTTGTTCCATGGAAATGGCCACTCATCATCTCATCTTCCCACCCAGCATTCACAGGCCTCCTGGACAAAACCACCATCAGACTCCCACTGATCCTTATTTTCTGCTCTAAGGCAGGCTGCACTGTGCACAGCATTATTTCAGCTATAGCAGTGGAATTCATCTGGCATTACCCAGGGACAGGACTACATCCTGCAGGGATCTCCAGCCTTCCAGACAGCTGCACCCCATCCAGAGTGATTTAAGAGCTCTTTTCCACATACCCCTGTTCACAGCAAAATCCCATTTCACCCAAGACCCTGATCCTGTGCAATGGACCATCTGATGAAAATTCATAATGGACATGACATGACTGGAAGATTAATCTTCAATGTGGCACCACTTCATTACTTAATGCTTCATTCCAGCTGAGAGTTGCTGCACTGGCCATGCAGCCTCTCCTCCCCTTTAGGGCAAGGTAAAAGTCCCCTCCTGGCTGTGAGCAGCAGGCTCTGAGCCCTGATTCTCCTTGCAGACCTTCTCTCCGTAGCTATGAGATGGAAGCAGAAACTTCTTTGTATGAAAGAGGAGCAGATCGTGGTGCACACACAGGGATATGCAAATAGGGTCCCACTTACATGGAGCATTTCCTTCCCAACAGCACCTGATCTGCCAGAACAGGCATTTGCCTCTGCAGTGAAGGTGAGTGCAGCTAATACATACATTTGTTTTTTCCCAAGGCCAGAACAAGTGGCTTTTTAAGGCAAAGTGGTCTCTGTGCTGAGCAGAAGTAACTCAGGTGCTGCAGTGATGTGCACACACAGCTCACACACACACCCACACACACCACACAGGGGCACTGCAGTGGGGGATCTGCATGGCTTTATGGGCATCTGACCCCACCAACAGACATAAAACCACCTTCTTAGTCCCAAGGAAAATGATGGAACACCCAAAGTAATTGCGACTCTCAACGTGGGCACGCGGCTTCCATCAGTGCAGTGAAGCCCTGCCTAATGAAGCAGCAAAGCTTGCAGGTTAATTTTTTAAGCTAATCAATATTAGTCAGCAGTACAAGATGTTTAAGAGCAAGTCCACAAACAGCCCTGGCCAAAGAGCTAATGAAAAGCCCAAATTACCATTTTGGAAAGTGCTCTCCATCTCCCAAAGAGCTCATCTAACACAGCGGGTGGGCAGCACAGCAGTGGAGGGGCTCGAGGGCTGACAAATGCCCAGTACAGCATGTCAGGGGGATGGCTCAACAGATCCAGCTACTCTGTGGGGCTGTGAAACTGTTCAAGGAAAGACTCTCAAGGCATGAGGCTGCTGCAGATCACCAACAGCTGAGGAAGGCAGCAAAACCTTCGTGGAACAGGAATCATCACTGGATTGTGTACATCAATATGGTGTGAGATGAAAACCCAGATCCTCTCCTGTATGTGCTATTTCTGCGGGCAGGATCGAGGACTCAGCTCAAAGACAGATGAGATTTAAATGGAGATGCAACACAAGATAAAAAATAGCATCAACAAAAGGCACTGCAGGCGCCTGCAGGAGCTCTGTCCTTTCCTAGGAAGGAGTCCTCGGATAAAAATCAAAAAACCCAAAAAGCAACAATTTGAACACTGATCAAGAATGATGACATTATTGGACTAATCCACAGCCATAACCCCCATCTGCAGAGCTGACATGAGAGGATTCCCACAGCACAGCCCAGCAGGGAGTGCAGTGCAGATGGAAATGAAGGTGTTGGGGGACACCCCACCTTCCCAAATCCCCCAAACTGAGCTGCTGCCACAGACTCAGGGAAGATTACTCGCAAAAGCTAAGCTGCTTGCTCCAGGTCAAATCCAGGGTCCATCCTGGACACAGCAAACATGCCCCTCTTTCAGTTCCTGCCATCCCAGCTGAGCCTGCAGAGAAGCAGAATCACCCTTTTCTCTCTTTTTGTGGAGAAAAGGGGCAGGGGAAGACAGCAGAGCCCTGGTGGTGTGTGCTGATGGACACAGCCCATCCCCAGCAGCTGCAGAGGAGAGCCAGGAACCCCAGAGCTTCTTCCTCCCACTGCCTCTCCCTTTGGGAATGGGCCCTGCTACACCAGGAATTCCCAAAAAGTGTCCCTCAGCCCCAGGTGCCAGCTGGGCTGAGCAGGAGCTGCCAGCAGCTGTTTTGGGGAGGCAGCTCCCTGGCAGGATGGGCACTGACCACGTGTGCCAGCAGCTGCCACCAGCCTGTGCCCAGGGTCCCCACCCCAGCCCCCCCCAGCCAGGGACCAGTCTCCCCAGCAAGAGGCTGCTGGAGCCTTTTACTGGGAAGTGGGGCAACCCCTACCCTCACCCCCAGCTGCTCCTCACTTGATGATCAGAACTGATGTAACCTCCCACTGCTATGAGAGGAAAAAAAGAACAGAAATTTCCTTCGGCTTTGTAGGTGTTTCAACATTGAAAAAATAAATAATAAAGAGAACCCTTGCTGCAAATCATTGTCATCTGTGTTGTGCTCATAACTGCTTCATATTCCCCTGTTCCCAGTAAACAGCAGCTGCTTGGAGTGAGGGATGGAAACCTCAGGGAGAACCTGGGGCTGATGGCAGAACTTTTCCCAACAGACAGGGAATTCCTGGGAGAGCAGCTCTTGGAGTACCAGAGGAATGTGCTGCAGAAGGGCAGATGGCAGAGCTGGGAGCTGCTGGCACGCTGAGGGGTCACAGCTCTGGTGTCACCCAGCACACAGGACACAGCCCCTCCGTGTGCTCCCAGCCAGCAGCAGGGACAGCAGGAATCAGTGCTTGGAGCTGTTCCTGCTCTGTAGCTGTCACACTGTTCCACATTAACATGTTTCTGAAGCGTATGGAAGCACATCGAATGAAATATGCAGGCTCAAAGTATTAGCAGAGTATGGAGTCAGGAAAAAGCTATATTCTTGTCAAAATTACTAACTGTACAGTGATGCTCATATTTATCTTCAAATATGTGCTTAATCTGTTACATTTTTAATGACCTTACTGCTACTAAAAGTAGTTTTCTTTTATATTTTCAAATGGCTTGGTACAGAAAACCATATACCAACTTTGCATAAAACATGTGAATTAAAAAAAAAAAAAGGCATTGTAAACCTTCAGCCCAAGCTCCCCTGAGACCTTGAACACAAACTGTTCCTTGCTTCATTTACCTACACCAGCAGCACACCTGGTTCTTGCAGAAACAAGGCTGTCAAAGTGCTGTAGCAAGGAAAGCCATTTGAAAAAACACTTCTCAAATTTATCTCCCCATTGAACATTTCTCACTGCATCATTAATAAAGGAGGGTACAGGCAAGCACCTCTGAATGCAACATTAAAAGAGAGACCTGCACTGCAATGATTTACTTTCAAAGTGACACCGCTTCAGTTAAAACCTTGCAGTACAAATTTCCATCCTGAAAAGGCCTGAAAAGCATGTGACAACTGGAGAAAACAAAGTTTAGTCCATGATCTCAGACTTAACCTCCCTGCATTTCAAAGTCTCTCTTGAAGGTGGAATATTATTACTAATGTTGATGTTTCCCTGCTATTTGGGTGTGGGCTGAGGCCAAAGGTGCTCTTGCTTGGCCCAGTTTCTAAGTGGCTCAGGACAGGCATTGCATAAATAAATTCCTGAGCTGGCCATGCTCATTCAATCCTGTAAGAATTTCTTCCAAACACTGGGACAGCATAGCCATGCTCAGGTCACTGCAGGCCTTGCTCCAACTCTTCATCAACTCTGACTGGACAGTGAAAAAAACACCAGAGAGCTTTGACACCCTCCCCTTCAGTCTGTGTCAGTCTTTCAGGAGCATCTGAAAATTGTTAATTTTAAAAAGCTGCCTCAAAACCAGTTCTAAATGTGCAATAGGCCAGGTACCATTGTGCAGGTGTGGTCCCTGCAGTCTGTGCTTTGGGAAGCACCAGGAGTGCTCTGGGTGTGACGTGAGCCCAGCCTGGGTCCTGCTCAGCACTGGCACTGCCCTGGCTCTACGTGACCTGAAGCAGGGCTGGCACAAAATGCCAGGTGCCTGATTCCAGCCAAGGAGCTGCTGTGTCACTGCTCAGGGAAGCAGGAAAGCAGCTGGAAAGAACAGAATTTTGTAGCAGCAGATCTGGAAAATCAGTAAAGCACCCCAGAACCAAACACATTTTCATCTGCTCATCATGCCTGCAGTACTAACAGATCTCTTGCTCCTTGGTGCTGGAGGCTCACGGGACTGTGACTTACATGGTCAGCAATGGTCCGGCCCAGCTTGTCCATCCTTGACCCAGCCTCTGCGATCTTCTTGGCTGCACTAATCACATCTGATGTGTTCTTCAGTGGACCTTTGCCCCTGCAAAACAGAGCAGACGCTCCCTCCTAGCACCAGAAAACCACAGCAGTGAATTCTGTGTCCCTTTTCTCCTTCTGTTCCACACTGTGCTGGCAGTGACTCCTCACCCAAAGGGCAGGAGAAGGCAGGAGCAGCCATTACAGCACATTCATTTTCAAGAGTTACCCCCTTTCAGCTCTTCCCCACATTTAGCTTAAATCCAGGAATAAAAACATCTTAAATTTTACTGCTTTGAGCAGCTCAATGATGATAAGAGATAACATTTTAGAAGACGGATTTGCAATTTTTATGGAATGGAACATGAAGTTTAAAAAACAGCGTTATATAAAATCTGGTAAATTAATTTCAAAAGGCATCAAAACCCCTCTCTTTCCTCTGCAAATAACTGTACTAGGAACTATTTCTGCAGTACGGCAATATTGAAAAGCCCATAGAATTTAATGCTGTAAAGAACTGAACAAATATATATATATATATATATATATTCCTGGGGACAAGAATGACCCTTAAGAAAGAAAGAAATAAAGAAAGACAGGCAATAACTGCTGTGTATCTGTAGATCAATTTAAACAGTTATTACCATCCAACTACTGCACAATAATGCATCTCCCCAGTTAATATGCAGCTGGAACAGGGCACCATTTAAAGGGAATGATAAGAAGTGAGACTCTTAGGAGAATTTGCACTGTGTCTCAGTGAAAGCCCAGCAGCCCAGGCAGCTCGGAGTGAGAACAAATTAAAAAGCCTCACCTGGTGAAGTCTGTCATTTCCATCATAATCATACACATCTGTTTGGCCAGGACAATGATGTCATTGCCACTGTCGTCCCATTTTGACACTTCAGCGTCCAATTTACTCTTTTCCTCCTGGAAGCTGGCAACCTGCTCAGCAATCTTGGCTTTCTGCTCTTGAGGGAGCTGAGCCATGATAGCCTGGAAGAGAAGAGTTTTCTCACATGGCCTCCTGCTGCCTTGTAGAGGCTTTTTGGAGCATTTCACTAATAACAATTTCAGTCATGTAGATTGCTCTTTAATAGCAATCCTCTACCTAGAGGCTTTACAGAGCCATTTGCTTCCATTTTGAATCGAAGTTTATACTCTATTTTTAAGAAAAAGTGCCCAGAAAGACAAGTTGACAAAATACAGACTTTTGCATGATAAAGCTGTTAAGACTCCAAACAAATTTGCCACATATTACCATCCCTCAAAATAAAACTGCTTGAAGAAGTAGGACTTGTCTTTTACAGAAAATATCAACATTTTAAAATTAAGTTCCACTTGGGTATTCAGGATAATAAGAAATATTACCAGTCTCTTCCCTGCAAAAAGCTAGCTGTACTCTTTTGAAACATGTCTGCTGAGGAAAGAGTAAGTGAAAATAAAAGAGTATGTGCTTACTCCCAAATAAAATCTCTCAGACTGGGTTTATAGCCTGTGTAAGACTCCGTGGCCTTGCCTTCATAAATACTGGGAGCACAGATGCCTCCAGGAGCAGGCAAAAAGGAGCCTTTGGTACTAAAAATCCTCTGGCAGTAGCTGTGCTAAGAGGTAAATGAGCAATGTCTGCATTTAAATAGAAGGGGGCGAGGCTCCAGGCAGAGAGAATGCTTGTGCAAGGGAGGGGAGCATAAAAATACTCCCAGCTGGTGTAATTCCCAAGCCAGTGTGGCCAAAGTTTGATAAATACGGTCTGGCTACTTCTTGCCTGGCAAGAAGAGCCTCCACAGAAAATCTGCCATGGCACTTTCCCAAGAGTGTAAACTGTTATTGATCCAGAGGGGCCATGTCAAATAAAAGCAATAGGTAAGGCCTGGTTTCCTTTCAATGCACTGATTTTAGGGTTTCACCTCTTAATGATTATATATTGCCTATCAATGCTTTCATTTTTGAGTCACAGAAAATGCAGTTAGTTGAAATTATTTCATTTCTGAGTTCCTCTCAATGTTGTCTTGAAAAATGCTCAGTGACCAAACACACACCGGCATGTCTGTGAGGAGACATTTTGGGAAGATCTTTTTCTCATAAAGTCAGTGTTTGTCTGTTGAAAATAACATTAATCCAATGGAGTAATCTGCCCTGTACCTCCCTGCAGAAGCTCACCCGACTACAATGTCTGTGATATCAAAATGTGACGTAGTTTCTTGGTACTAAAAGAATTTTGATCTTTCAGAATACCCAAAATACTCAAAATAAAACACATTTTTCTCATATCCATCAGACCAATTGCATTTCACTCAACCTCCTTTTCAGAAGAATGCTGGAAACAAAGAATGCCAGTTTTCTGATCCAGCATTTTTATCACCATCCCCTGCCAAATTTAACCTGGGTTTTCAAAGGAAGCTGAAGTGTTTCTTGTAGGCAGGTCACACTTTCATAATGCTGGGGTTTGTGCCTTACCCTTGCACTCTGTCCAGCAATGAGCTGATCATCCTCAGTCTGGATACTGGTTCTGCTTCGGACGTCGAAATCCTCAGTCTCAAAGTCAGAATCATCCAGCTCTTCAGGAGTCTGAGGAAAAAGTATTCAAGCAGAGTCAAACTACAGATTTCATGGCTCCAAAAACCAACAATAATATTATTTTTCAAGCAGAGAGAATGGAAATCAGTGGAGGTAAAAATTATTCCATGTTTTCAACAAAAAGGTAAATACAGGGAGTGCATCCAGCTCTGAACACATGTGATTTTATGAGCTTGACTGCTCCTGTTAAACACCATAGGGATCCCCAGAATCACACAGCAGTAACTAAACAGCTGAGATTTGTCAGGACATTAATGCACTCAGCATCTGAAAGACAGAAAAAAGTTCTTGCAAAATGAACAGTGCTTTTCCAAGTTGATTAAATGTAAAAGCTTCGCTCAAGATTCTGAAGCTGGAATTACACACAGCTCTAAGGGCTGGTTCAGAAGCACAGACAGTGTCTTCAGCACAATTACGAATCAAAGCATTGACTAAATTAACAACAGATAAAATATCTCAAAATTTATCCTTATCCCTCAGGAAAAGCTGAAAAATTTCAGCTAGTAAGGGCCAGCTTTTATACTCTAGGCTAAACACATCTGACCTAGTTCCTGCTTGCCTAGGATTTATTTTTGCTACTGCCAGTCTGTAGCTGGCAAACTTTTTATAAAGCCTATCAAGTTTAAACAGCATGTTTGTCAAAATACTACATCTTAACTGAAATGGCACTTCATGACAATTCTCCAGAGCTGGGTCAACAAAGAACTTCATGATAAATGCAATAAATTGTGATTAACAATTAATTGAGATAAGATGAAAATAAAGTCCCTGTTCTTTAGATTTTTTCCCTATTATGTGAATTTCACAGACTTGTCTTCCACCCCAGACACTGTGTGATACAGTGAAAATAGAGATGGACATGCAAAATAATTGCCAAAAAGCAAAGATGAGTAGGGTGACAATCAAGACTTTGGGTATTTCAGCCTCCTCTCCAGGCCCTGGAGAACAGGCTATAGCCACAAAATCAGCAGAGGGACACACACTAAGAAGTAGCTCGGTGTATCAATATTTAAAAAATGAAAAAGCATAAAGAAAAAAGTTCTGCTGTATGCGATTCTATCTGTGACTCTCCTCTGCCCATCCCTCCCAAAGCCCAGGGACACACAAAGTGTAACTCTGCCTTTCAAGTGCCACCAAGAGCAGAAACTCCTCTGGGGTGATGAGCCTGGGCAGCAGGGAGGGGGGAAGAGCTTATCTTCAATAAAGACAGATATAGTGAGATGGTAGTTTTGAAAATACCCTGCATAAACACAAAAATGAGGTGTTGCAGTGGCTTTTCCTGCTGGTCCCTGTAAAGAGCAAGAGCGTCTGGACAAAGCTGAACTGAATGAGCCCCTGTGAGCAGGGTTACACCATGCCCTGGAGAGCCCTGGAATCCACATTTGGATGGCTCTTTTATCCCAAAATAAACTCTCTGGATGGCAAGTGCTAATATTTTCACTTCTAGGTGGCTGCTGTGTGGTCAGGGAGCTGCTGCTGGCTCCTGACAGTGGAGCTGTGGCTCCCTGGCCCTAGAGCGAGGCACGGGGCAAACCCAGCGTTCTGGCACTGCCAGCCTGGGTAATTGCTGCTCCCTGTCCTGAATAACAAGGGCTTCAGCAGGGGGGAATCACATCCCTTTGTCTGCACAGCAGAAAGGCTTTGATATCTTCATCTACCACTGGCTGTCTATAAATCCTGACCTTGTCTGAAAAAAATTCCATGGGGAGCATAGATGTGGTTGTCAGCTTTTCTCCTGGTTTCTCATGTGATCCTTTGCTTTAAGCAGCAAACATGGAAGATGCCACTGCAGTGGTTATTGTAATCACATATCTTCTGGGGCTGCTTAATTTACTGACCACCAACCTGCATCTGCCATGGTCACCACTCTGAAAGATCAGGGCAATTTCTCAGAGTCAAAGGAATACAAGGAAAATAATTAAAAAGTAATAAAACCCTTATATTTGTCTTTGCTATGTCTGGCTCCTGCTCATTTTTGCCCCAGTGAGATCCAAGAAATAGGTCCATGGACCAGCTTCAACCAGAACTTCCTTTTCTGCATCCTTTCAAACAACTGTGCCCTTCTGAGTCTGGCCTACCAGAAATTAGGGCTCCACACCCACTGCAAGCACACAGCACTCAAGGCCTCTGTGAGTTGCCCCTGTTTACCCAGGTTAGCCAATTAACAAATTACATGCTCTAGGAACTACAGACCAAACTCATCTCAGCTTCCTTTTAACTAACTAACATTAATTCTCAAAATTTACTTAATGAAGAGCCATTAGGGTTTATTCCTAAGCTCTCAAACCATCAACAAGCATCTACAGTTCTGAATTAATTTACTGTTGTTAACTGAAAGGTCACTGATTTTAGCACATTAACGAGCCAGGCATTACCATGAGATTACAAAAGATGCGTGAAGGGTATTTAGCATCACAACTCGGGCCATCGTCGATGCTCAGATCTGGTTAATGAATCTGAATCCAAACGTACTGCTCTAGTGCTCCACAGCGATTAGCGCATTTGAAGACTCTGAATGTTAATAGGAGCTAAATGAAAATCTCCTCCTGTCTGCTCTCCACTATCCTGAGCTGTCAGTTCAACAGAGGCAGGGAAAGCTGTTGGGGGAAGTTGTGCTCACCCGGATCATCAGCACGGCTTTCCTGATGTCCCGGATGCCGTCGTACACCAGCCGGGAGGCGTCGATGAACTCGTTCTCATCCATGGGCTGGGCAGGGTCGGAGCTCAGCGCTTCCACTGCAGCTTCCACTTGCTCCGTGAAGCGCGGCATGACTGAACCCAGAGCACAAAGCTGGTCAGTCCCATGCCGAGCCACTCTCTGCTTCCCACTCCTGCCTTGCTCTTAACTATCCTGGAAGCTGTGCAGTCCTTCCATTGAAATCACAACATTTGGTACAGGAGGTGAAGTCTTAATCCAGTGCTGTTTCTGCTTATGCTGTTGCTGTTTGGTGTTTTCCCCTTGGACAGTAAGGTTTATCACACCCTTCTAAGGGACAAGGAGAAAACACCCGGGGAAGGCCCTAGAAACTACGGGATAAAATATTAATTGTTTGATGTTCCCTGCAGATGTACATAATTCTTTTGGGGAAAAAAAAGTCATGCTACCATCAGGAAGCTCAAGTTTAAGAAGCACTAGAAGGGGGCAGGTTGCACTGCTGCATTTCAGTGACTCATGGTGCCCCAGGAAGAACATGCTAGAACCAGTTAGAGTCTGCTGTTTCTTCAGTGCCACCCTTGATTCTTCATCTAAGTAATTAAAGCAAAACCAGCAACGAGTGGCTGCACTGAAGCAGCCAGAATCACCCCTCACCCTTATGAATGTCACCAGTAGTTCATACGGAACACCCTGATTTGGTGTTTATGTGTGGGGCACTACAACCTACAATGCCCTTTCAACAGTTGTGAAAATATTTTACTAAATTTATCCTCATTATTACCCTAAATTTATTCTGCTGGAATATGGAATGTGATCTTCCTTCTGGACCCTGAACAGCTGCAGAGCCTGATGCAATACTTCAAGATGAGCACAGCACAACTTTCAAGCCTTCAGTCACGTCTGGGACTCATTCCCGGTGTTTTTGCTTCCCACAGCCCAGCCCATGACAGCGAGCAGACCCAGGGACACCTTGTGCACCGCTGAGCTTTGAGCCAGTCAACACAGCAAAATCATACTTCTCACTTTGCAACAGCTTTGCAAACAACTCCCACTAATTTGTATTATAGCAAATTGAGTCTTCAACAGATTTCACAGGTACACTGGTACCCAGCTGCCCACAAGCTTTTAAGCAACAGCAATTAAGGGCTCCTGGGAGTAAGCGACCCTTACCTGTGTTGGACAGTAAGTTGGTTGCTTCCAGCACCTTCTCAGTGTACACTCCAGGTTCGTAGTTGTCCATCTCCGAGGTGACCACGTGAATGACCCGAGCGGCGCGGCCCCGGATCGCACCGGCCGTGCGGTCTAAGCCATCCACATCTTTTTCTTGGAGAGCAATGACACATTTGTTTACATCTTCTAAGATGTGATTCTCTGGAGGTAAAAGAAGGAGTATTTAGATGGTAACGTCTTTTCTGTCGCAGTCATCAGCATGGCAATTGCTCAGCGTGGGACCTGCTCTACAGAAGCTCCATGGAGATGCTGTCAAGCATTAATGTGAAAGTCACTACAACCAGCTAAGAGCTGCCCTTCCACAGGAGGTGTCAAAAAGCTATCAGTCCATCCACCAACTTGCCTCCACAGATCCTGCCCCTGTTTGTACTCGATTTTACCAACAGGAAAGCTAAGTTCTGCTGCGTTCTCCCCTGGTTTCTTTCCATATTTCTACCCTGGACTGTCCTAGCCCTTATTTCAAATACCTGCAAACCACTGCCCTGCCAGTGCACGTGGGGTGATGGGCACCTCCCCAGCACCACACCTACTCCCCTCAACACTCCAACAGATGCTTGGTGCATGTTTCCTGCTTCCTCCAGAACGTTTTCCTACAGCCACACACATTCCATCAGAGCACATTACTGTCAGTCGCCCATTCCCATCTGAGACACATAATGTATGCAGTGAATAATGTGGAAAGCATTCCAGCTACACAGCACTCACTGACTGTTCAGAAAACAAACAAAAAAATAAAGGCAAGACCTCTGTTTGCAATTAGCTTTTTAAATACCCATTTTCTGGTTCTGTAAAGAGATATTTTCCCCATTCATTGAGTCTAAGAAGCCCAAAATGGGAAAAAACCCTCTAAGATTCTGGAAGATGCCTGAAGAAATTGGAGAAACCTACCCTAAAGATCTCCCAAAGTGTATTAGACACTTCCAAACTCTGTTAGAAAACTCTTTAATGTACCAGGACTGATGTTTCGGTATCATCATCCAACACCAGCATTTGGGCTGCTTGGTAAGAAACCAACTTGGAAACATTTCTGCTCTGTCACTTAAAATAGTTTCCAGTGTTAATTACCACTGACTTAATCTTTCCACACTGCCAACCCATGCAAGTGGCTTTTATTCCCTCTGTAGGTAGTAAAACAGCCATTTTGCAAGAGTTTGTAGAGACAAGAAGCTCATAGTGTTGGCTGGGAGAGGATTTGGAGGAACTGCCTGAAAGGATTGCTGCGGGAAGTTATGCCTGATTTACATAAAATTAACACAGCCAGGTGCAGTATTGCGAGACTTCAGTAAGTAACCTGGGCAAAAATTACACTTGTGAAATCCCTCTGAAGCAACTCAGCCTGAGCAGGTTCAGCTGAGGGCAAAATGTGGCCCTGAGAGAGCAAAGAGCAGGTTCATTAGTGATTTGACAAGTCAGTGAGCAGGCACAGGAGCCACAGCGAGCACAGAGGGTATTTAAAGAAGAGACAGCCCTGGGAGCTGCAAGAGCCCAAAGAAAAAGCATTGGCACTAGGCCAAAAGACTATTCAATTCAATTCCTAAATGAATAAATTAAGCCACAGACCATTTAAAAGCCTCTTTGGATTATCTGAACTTTAATAAAAGGCATGGACAAAATGAAGGTGAATATTTAAATGTCTGCTGATCATTTAATGCCTTTTGCATGTGAAGTGGCCAGAAAGTCCCTTCTAGAGGGAGATAATCCACAGGGCAGCTTGCAAAGGGCCCAGGGAAGTGCAGGATTGTCAGGTCTACCTGCTCTGGAGATATTCTCCAGCTGGATGATAACAGATAACATCTGACACAACGCTGAGTTCTTGTAAATACACCCAGTGCTCCCCATCCTATTGGCACACGGAGCATGGGTTCCCCACCAGCATCTCTGGGGATGGGAAAAGGCTGTCCCACATCCAAACCCCCCTGCCCTCCTGCTCAGCAGGAGAAACATCCCACAGCAACAAAACACAGCGCAGGCAACAGCAAAGGATCTTGTCCCACCAAAATAGCTACAGGGAAAATGGTGTGGCTGGGCAACAAGGTAAAAGGAAAGGTATTTTTTCCACAGAAATGATTTTTAGACCAAACAAGGAAATACATTCAACTGTGAAAAGCTGCAGAATAAAAAGTCACCCACGACTGTCAATCCTCAATCCACGCCCACCAAACACCTTCCACCTCCACCCACCTCCACATCAAAGGAATTAAACAATGCTTTTCCAAACAACCCCAGCAGTCTGTGAGGGAGCCTGAGGGCTAAGAGCAATAGTCAGGAGATGAAGTTACAGATTCATAAATACAACTGTGCTTCTCTGCTGCACCTCCTGTGGAAGGTCTCAGAATCATTTCTGTGCTGAACCTCTGCTGCCAAGGGGCACTGCAGGAGCCAGGTCAGACAGCATGTGGAGCAAACACTGGGGACTTCACACACTTGTAAATACAGTGCTCATCCTGGCAATATTCACTGGGAGACTCTTCAGAAAAAACTGTTTCACTGAGATGGGCAATCTGTGGCATAAACCTCTGTCAGCAGCAGAGGAACAGAAGGCAGCAAATGGAATGGTTTTTTAAGGGGATTTCAAAGGAGATTCAGGTAATTTTAGAACATTGAATTTAACAATTACATGGTGCTATCAGCAACTGCTCTAAAGAACAGAGATAGGGGGCACACCAAAACACCCAGAGTGCTTCAGGGAGGCACTGATAAGAGGGATAAGGATTACAGAAGGTACAGGAGAGCTTTGAAATGAGGAGTAATATAACAGGCAAAGACTGTGCAGTCAGGGAAGTGATGACTGACAAACTGCATGGCAGAACTCTGTAGGTTTGCAAACAGCATGAAGAGAGAGAAGGGGAAAAAATCTCTTCACCATCTTTAGTACAAGTAGGGGCGTCAAATGAAGCAAACAGGCGACAGTGCAAAACAAGGAGGCTCTTCACAAGGAGCACACTCCAGCTGTGAATCTTGCACAGGATGATGGAGGTGCCAGCAGTTTATAATGGTCAAAAGAACAACTAACACCAGCCTAAATGAGAAAAATCTGTCAAGGACTGTTCAGGAGATAGCACCTCTGATGCTGGAGCTCCCTGAGCTGCACATCATTCATGGCTGGAAGCACACAGACATGCCTAGGCTACAGGGCTCCTGTGCCATCCATCTCCCATCTTGACAGTGAGCCTCTCTCAGACCCTGCCCTAACTCAGCAGGGCCCTTCTGCTGCTGTACCTGTGAAAATGCTGTCACCTGCAAGATCACCTGCAGCACTGTGCACTGAAGGATCCTTCTTCTGTGATGTTCTGCTGTTACCTAAACCCAGCATCCCTTTCATTAAGCCTTTACTTGTGGATAATTGATGCAATTCTGTAGCATGAGCTGAATGGTGAAGCCTTTACTTCAGCACACCACACAGTAGGGATGTGGGATGGCTTACATACATATTTATATACACACACTCATGTACTCACAAGAACTCCTTTAAATTCTGCTTACATCCCAGTTAGTAACTGATACAAACATCCTAATAACCCCAAACAGCACTTGACATAAATCATACCCGCCACGACTTCATCCAAAGAGAAGTTCAGACTTCCAGCAGATGAACTGGAGTTGTGGCATTTATATGGAAAACATTTACCAAAGTTCAAACAATATTTAAAAGAGTATTTCTTGCTTTAATATTGTTCTACCATCTCTTTGATAACACACACATATGAATAATTACTGAATGCACTTGAATGTCTGGAGTTGTCTCAAACTACATTTCCTTGGCTCCATTTTGGGTGGTGAGCACTCACTCGGGGTGAACTCTCATGAGTCACCATGTGCCACCACCCCAGGAACAAAACCTTCTCTGCTTACTGCCAAGCTCCTTAGAGTACAGCCATGCACCAGATTTGGTTATTTAACCAAAAACCTCAGTTCTATTCTAACCTGCATCCCTGCTGAAGATGGGGT
This sequence comes from Dicaeum eximium, assembly GCA_013396995.1. Classification (NCBI taxonomy): domain Eukaryota; kingdom Metazoa; phylum Chordata; class Aves; order Passeriformes; family Dicaeidae; genus Dicaeum; species Dicaeum eximium. The sequence continues at coordinate 373,239 of VWZP01009297.1, forward strand.
TGTCCTGCCCACAACTCACTTAAGTCTTGTGGTGCTAAACCTGGACTACAAGGGAAGGAAAGTGATTTTGGCAACGCAGGCTGTGTTTGTATGGACTCACAGCTTTTCCTTCTCACACGTTTGTACACTTGTGGGCAAGCTTTAAGTGGAGCCTTGAACTTCAGCACACAATTTCCTCTGAACAGATTTCCCCAAGCCAGGCTCCTCCCAGCTGTGCAATTCCAGCTGCTGCTGCCCCAGTGAGCACCCACGGATACAACGAGCTCAGATACTGAACTGCCCAAGAAGTTTATGCTCACTCATTGCAAAGAGGAATTTTATTGAAAACTCAGGGAACCACAATACAATGTGTATGACAATGCAGGTGACTCATCACAGGAGCACCACTTGGGCTTTTGTTTGGTTTTTCTTAATTAAAAAAAAAAAAAAAAAACAGTCTCTTAATTCAGGACCTTAATTTCTCATCTACATTTTCTACCTATGTTCACCTGGTACTTCTGACTCCACACATCCTCTTCTGAATTCACTGTTTACAACTGGAGGTTTTAGGTCACTTCAGATGCCCAAACCTGCTTGCACCATGGAAATTAGAATCCCAGCTTGCAGTGGTGATATGTGAACACTACTGCAGACACAATTCACATGGTTACATCTCCATGTCCTCTGACTAGAGCACAGTTAAAGGATGCACAGTTAAAGGATGTGGAAATAAAAATGCCCCCATTATTTTTAGGTCACAGCAGCTGATAGTGGGTCTTTATCAAGATGCTGATAAAATGGTTTATCTTGGCAAGTACTTTGCCAAATGTAATTATTAATCTATTATAATGATCCAATCTCTTTTAAAAACTCTTAAAACTTTACTAAAGCTGACATGGTATGAACAGTTTTACTTTAATTAACTTGTACAACCACAGTTTGATAATCAGTTTTGTTTAAATGGCAGAGTCTAAGGTGACCTGAGGGATCATTTTTTTATGCTAGTTCCTACCTTGGACATAAACATGTTCTATTTCTTCTTAACCCCTGAGTTACTGGTGAGGCTTGTTTACAGCAGCTAAGTGTTAATTATCCTTAGATCAGCCAGCAATTCCAAATCTTGGGACACAAAGTGTCTTCTTGAAACCAGATTTCCTGCTGCACTTCACACCTCGCTGGGCACAAGGTGATCCCAGGTGAGATGTGACCATCCCTTCCAAAAGCCTCCAAACCAACCCTTTCCAGGACTAAGCTCTTAGGATGATTATTTCTCAGCCTGGAGCCCTGATTACCTGACACAGCTAGGAAGTCATCGATGGAAGTGATGTCATCCACGGCATCCGTCAGCACACGGACTTGCCTCTCCCACTGCTCCTTGAACAGATCCATGTTTTCTTGAGCCAGTTTGCTTTGGGGTTTAGCAGCCAGAGCCAGTGCAGCATTGATGACCTGTAAAACACCTCTGGATTTTTAAAACATATCCCAACAAAATTACCTCCTGTGTGTTTATCCAATGAACTCAGCATCACACAAAGCAAGTTTAATAAGTTTTGAGGAACCTGATGTTTAAACAAAGAAGTGTTTAATTTTGTTGTTCTCACATCCAACTAGTATCTGCTTCCACGTTTATTATGGATATTTATTAGAAGCAAAAACACTTGTCAAATTTTCACAAGAGCTGGTTTCACCTCTCTTTAGCAGCTTGTGGTAACAAGGTGTTGTTTTCCCAGTGCAGGCTGTGTTGTTCAGTATTTTAGACAGGATGACATTTAGCACACTTAGGGCTGTATTTGCTACTTGGCAAAACATCAGTAAAAAGGTCAAAAAAGGATTAATCTTATACAGACTGAAGAAGAAACAATATGCAAATACAAAATTAAAGATAAATTTTGATTTATCACTTTTCCTTGAAGCTTTACTCTGGATCTTGCCAGTAATTGTTGTAATGACTTCAGATTTCTGCTGTGGCTGTGAACAAGCCATATTAGCCAGGGAACAGGAGATGCTTCTTCTGAATACCTTCTCCTAATTTTCTTCAAACCCCAAAACCAGAATTTACACCAGATCCTAGTTTTTCTTAGCAGAACAAATGCTACAGATGCTGCTGGGTCACAGAGTTTATGCTGTGTCCACTAATTGGTCATTTGAACTACCACAAAAGCCTCTTTGAATATAGGGAGAAACCAGTCTCAACAGCCTGGTCCTGTTCTTGCTGCAGCAGAATGACCTGGAGACATGCAAGGTGTGAGGAACCATCTGCGGCCAGAGCATGACAACCCCAGCCCTGTTCCCAAGTACCTGAGAGTCAGAGCTAATTAACTCACAACTTCAAGGTGTAATTTTTCTTCTCTACTTTAGGATCATATTAATTTCACAAACTTGTCAACCAAACCATGCAAGAACCAGATGTTCCCGCTTTTCCAAAATCTACTTTCTCTACCTGCTTCATTTACAAGTGTCACAGAGCATTTCAAAAAATATATAACTCACTAAACATGGAAATGATGGTGATGTCAAATGTACTGGGACACTGAATGAATCAGGCAGGAGGAGGAGGCAGCTTCGCCCAAGGAATGCCAGGAGTTAGCAGTGACAGGAAAATCCGCAGAAGGGCTGGGCTGCTCTCCATGCTGCCTCTGGAGCTGGGGTGCAGGTCTGGTTCACAAATCCAGCCCAGCTCGGTGGGTTTGGTGACAGTGACAAACACAAGAAGCAGCACCTGAGCCTGAGCAGCATCTGCTCAGGGGACTGTGGGGATGAACATGCCTCTGACCCCTGGAGGAACAGTACTGTTATGAATAAAATTGAAGGTTTCTGTTACATTCCTGTCCATCTTTTACCTGTTTGTATACCTACCTACTTTTGTTAAACACCTGTTCATGTTCAAGTTAATGTACTAACTTTTATTTTTTCAAATGCCCATGTTGAGGTTCTCCCTTGTTTTATTCTTTTGTATTTTGGTCCCCTTTGTCCCTTGTCCCTCCCTAATTCCATCAGGAAATCCTGCCGCTGCTCCCCGACTTCCTAAATTCCCAGAAGGGGTTGCAAATATTTACATATTAAAATCATATAGACACTGGTGAATAGAGACCACCCTTGGACAACGAGCCACCTTCAAAAGACACCTTAGAACCACCTACCCAGGATGGGAAAGACTCAGGAGGCAGGAGCTGCCATTGGGAAGCAGGCCAGGCACCCTCACCGTGGCTTCGAGGGCACCGAAGCAGGAAAGCACCCCCAGACCACCGAGCCAGCACGAGCCTCCTGACAATACTGTGAGGACAGAGACTCCAGCCCTGCCACACAGGACAGGTCTGCAAACTCCTCCTCCTGCTCATCGACCAGCTGGGAACAGCGGCGGCAGCGAGCACCCCGAGCTTCCACCCTGAGAGAGCTGATCCTTAATAAAGGCCTTTCAAAGGAGAATTTCTCCTGGCCCTATTTATTTCAGTACTGTCCCTGTCCCAGCCACCACCAAGGGCTTCTCTGCTGCTCCCCTTCTTCCAGCCAGCCCAGGGTCACACCTGTGTGGCACCTGCAGGAGTCAGGATGTCCCTTTGGAAAGTCCCTGCTGCCAGCCATAGTCCCCACCGCTCTGCCACCCTCCCTCAGGGAACTGAATGTCCTGAAAACCCCCAAAAGCCTTGCAACACCCAAGAAAATGATATTTAGAATTTTAAAATCTAATAAAAAAAATAGAAGTTTTAGGGAGGCAAACTGGTCCTCAGCTCCTTGAAAGCCCTGGCTTGCAGTCCAGCCACTGCCACCTCTCATCCCAGTCTGATGGATGTAATGAATTAACCACCTATCAATCAAAATCTAGATATCGAAGGATTCATGAAGATGAATCTGAACAAGTGTCCTGGAAACAGGAGAGATAAACCAGACAATGCTCTAGAAATCTGCTCTCACTTTTATCCTGCTACAAACTGTCACTACAGAAACAGAGATAGTAGCAATGCGATACCAAGGGTCAGGACATTTTCTCTGCTTTTTTCAACCTGCCTTGGCCCATATCAGATGTAAAATATCCTGTAAGCACTGAGACAGGGCAGCATTAATGCTGCAGGAACATATGGCCTGGGCTCCTGTGAGATGTTTGTCTGGACACAGCAGCTGTCTGGACAATTAATCTTTGCCAACAGCGCATGTCAAGCACAGATGCCCATGTTCAGCACCTCGTCACAGGTAAGGGCAGAGCTGTCACACATACAGGGCTCTGCAACTGCTCCACAGCCTCAAACTGTGTGTCCTCACCAAATCCAAAAGCACAGGAGGCACAGCATCACCCTCCTCTCAACAGGCAGCTTGTTCAACCAGAAAAAGTGCATTTTTAAAACACATTACAGCAAACATGTATGGCCAAGGTGAATGTATTTATTCAAATGATCAAGCAAAACCAGTGCTGATCTCCCTCACAGACATTCCTGCAGTAGGGAAGCAGCCAGCAGTGCTGGAGATGAGGAAACCTGGTGGGGATATCAAAGGTTATCCATGGTCACCATGGAGCTAAAGACAAACCTACAGCTCAGAAGAGCCACACAGGTGTGAGTGTGCTCAGGGAGAAATTCAGGGCAGCAGACACATCTCAGCAGTCCCTTTTTATAGCACACACTCCATATCTCCATGTGCAAAGTGGCCACAACAGGCGGCTTTAGCACGGGTGATAAAAGCCTTCACTCTGTGGAGAGTTTAGCATTCAAGTGGGCAAATCATCCTGGGTGTCTCACACCTCTGGTCTGAGGAAATGTCCCAGGGATCACTGACAACACCCTGCATGTGATCTATTCCAGGGAATATACTCTAGTATCCAGCACAGAGTGACTGATGTATTTCTCAACAGATGCTTAGAGAGACATGGGAAAATGACAGGGATGCTGGATCTTAAATAGTCTGTGTACGTAGCAGGACTATGATCCCTTTATTATCTAAAAATAAACACTTTCAGGGGGAGGAGGAAACACATTTTTGTGGGAAGGAATGGACCACAATACACTTTTCCTTCTCCAAAACATGTAAAGCATTGGGCAATTACTTAAAATATCAGTAACTCTCATAGGATGGAGATAAGAGTTAAAACCCCACAAAGATCATGACCAGACTATCTGAAATGTAGCCACTTCCATGTAAAACATTTGGCAATTTCAAGGAAATATTTTGTATTTCAGAGCTTTTCAAGATGCTGCCAGAGCACTGTGATCACAATGACTCACCGAAGTTGTACAAAGAAAAGAATCAAGCAGGGACATTTTGAGCCTATCCAGAAGGAAATGAAGCATGGCAGGAAAACACACTATTTTTATCGGTGCTGTTTCATGTAGCAATTGCAGCGTTGGAGTCAGGCAGCTCCACGCTCCGTATCGCGCTTCCAGCCGCTCCTTGGAGCCGCTCCTCTGCACCTCACAGCTTCTCGTGGCACAGCCAGGGCTTGGCAACACCAAAGGGGGAAGCTCGGCATTCCAAAGATTGGAATGGATGCCTCAATCTGCACCTTGAGTCCTCTTCCCATCCTTTCCATGCGAAGAAGCTGCTGCTTTTCCCTGTTTTTATGCTCCCTGTTGAAAGCAGAGATGTCAGAGCGTGGTTGTGTCCTTCCTTCTTTGCAGGGCAGGGCTCCCCAAGGCTCCCTGCAGTGACTCCTGCTTGGGTTACAACACTGCAGCTGCTTGGCCCCAAAGCTCTCTCAAAAAGCTCAGCTATTCTGGCCAGAAAACACCTGAGCCTCGGATAAACCTGTGGGTAAATTACAGCCACTGGGTCAGTCACAATTAATTCTTTTAGGCTAAATTTAGGATGGCTTCCAGCCTCAGCTTTACAGCACCCCAGTGGAAAGTCAAAGAGGCCAGAAAAAGCTCTTCCATGTGGTGGTATTCTTACAAAGAACAATTTTGAATACTTAGCAGGCATGGCCAAAGGAAGAAACATCACTTTGGAGAGGAAAACTATCACCCACCTATTTGCACTGCAATCTCTTACTCAGTGCACACCATGTATGACCCACACCCATTTCAGAGGATTTAAGCACTTGATTTTTGCCTTAGTCCTTTTGATAAGAAGCTTTTGCTCCTTCTAGGAGAATATTCTTCCTGCAGCTGGTTTAGCTTTTCCTTGATTTCTGTAGGACTGATTTTAGGATGTTACTGTGCCCCAACAAAGAGGAGTTTTTCAGTTTCAGAAGCTCTGACGTGAACCCCCAATCCTTTCCCCTCACTACACACCATTGGTTTACAACCAAAACATCTGCAGTTCCTAAATAACTCACTTGGGCTTGGGGTTTATATAAAGATCTTGACTCACCAGATTTCTTGTAGCATTTGGATAATGATTTGGAAAGTAGCTCTGTGGCCTACAGATCCAGGATATTTGCATTTGTAAAAAAGAAAAAGCTAATAAAACAAGCCCTCACTTACCAGCTCTCATCTCAGGGGCAGAGGAACATGTGGCACACACAGAGAGTGGCCCAGTGGAGATGTGAAATCAGTTTTACTCAGGAATATGTGAAAAAAAGCCCACCAAGCCTCTCTGCCCTTGCCCGGGTGGATTTTAATCCTACATTTTCCTGTAATAAAGAAAGCCTGGCTAGCTTCCTGGCAGTTCATAAGAAGCTCCTCATAATTTAACTTTACATACACAAGATGCCAGAGTTCCTGCAGTGCTCACCCTGCTCATGCTCCTTTCCTGCTTCTCACTGCATTTTGCCCTGAGTGTTAAAAGTGGTTTATGAGGAGGATGTTGAAGTCGCTTCCAGTTACATCCCAGGCTGGGTTTGCATGCCCACATCTGTGTGTGCCAGCCTTCCACATACTGGAGTACAGCAAAAAGCACTCTGCAGGCTCTCATGAGCTGAAATGCCTGGGAGCAAAACATACAGCAGATTGTTTTACACTCTCAGAAGCTCTAATGGCAGTGACCAGCAATGAACAGAGGCTGATGCACCAAAAGAGAAAGGAAAAGTTTCCTTTGATTTCCAATTCTTTGTTCTCGTGTATAAAAGGCACTTTGAGCACTTTCCTTTCCTGCGAGTTACGCACGGAGTGACTGCAGGGATCTCTGCAGAGATATTTACTCATCTTGTGGCAGTGCTGGAACAACCTACAGATCCACACTAACTCAGAACCACAGAATGGTCTGGGCTGGAAAGGACCTTAAAGCTCATCTCTTTCCAATGGCAAGGACACCTTTAATTATACCAGGCTGCTCCAAGCCCTGTCCAACCTGGCCTTGGGCACTTCCAGGGCTCCAGGGGCAGCCACAGCTGCTCTGGGCACCCTGTGCCAGGGCCTGCCCACCCTCCCAGGGAACAATTCCTTCCCAATATCCCATCCATCCCTGCCCTCTGGCACTGGAGGTCCAGTTCCTGCTGCAGAGTCCTTCTCCAGGTTCCTTACAGCCCCTTCAGACACTGGCAGGGGCTCTGAGGTCTCCACACAACCTTCTCTTCTCCAGGCTGAACATTTCCAGCTCTCCCAGCCTGGCTAAATAGGGGAGGTGCTCCAGTCCCCTCAGCACAAAGCCCTTCTCCAGCCCAGCATGTACTGTCACAGCAGTATTTGCTATAAACACTATTTGCATACTGTGTATAGATAATTATCCTATCAACTTTCCCATCCATGAAGAAAGCATTTTCATTTGCAGCTGAGGACTGATTTTGTAGTGCCAGTCCATTTAGAAGCTGCAAGAATTTTGGTGCCATTTATCTTGCTCCATTTTGCATTTTACTGGCTTCAAATGCTGAAACTTTGGGGGTCTCAGGGACTTTGTGTCTTTCCTGGAAGCTGTTCCACCACTGTGCTCTCCAGATCCTGTGCCTGTGATGAAACAAAGGGCCTTTACTCACACACTTACTAACCCACTTCTTTCTACACAACTGAATCCTTCTCCTGCTCTTTGCCTATTTTTATGCACCAGTAACTGTTTGAATTTTGTTTCTTTTCTAGTCAGCCTTGGCCTGTGCTGGCAGTTCTTCCCAGTGAGCCTGGGTGATGCAATTCTGCAACCCAAGTGTTAAATTTTTAGTAAAAGCATTTCTACTCAATGCCAATAAAATGTTTCAAGCACCTGTAATTAAACAGTCTGGAGACAGATCTGCTCATTAGAACATTCAAAAAATCTGACAGTCTTTCAAAGCGATGAAAAAAGGGGACAATTGTTTGATGTAAAGTCTTTACTGCAAGAAAAATGAAGCTCTCTACTTCCCCAACAGCCACCAGGAAATTGGTGGTGACTGGGGACTCAAGGAGAACAAAGTTTGCTGGTCACATTTTGGTTTGGCTGATTTGAGAGGTGGTCTGCAGGGGTTTTTTATCTCTCTAAAATACTCCCAACTTTTAAACAAAAGTTTCTGGAACCCTCCATGGGATTCCTTCTGCTTTGGTATTTTATCTCTGTGTCAGTAGGTGTGATCACATATGAGCCATCTGCCTCATCAGAAATCTATAAGCAGCAAATGGCTTTTCAAGCAGTTCAAAATTGGAATAGAAGGATGTGAACAAGCAGTTATTAAAACAAGATGTTAATATGAGAATAGCCAATTTATTTTTATTAAAAATGTAATTTAATCCAAGAATTCTCTGGAGTCAGTTTGATGAGCCACACGTGTGCGTGGCAAGCAATTCCAAGCACACTCCAGCAGGTATGGAGGGGGTTGGGAAGGACCTGTGCTTCCAGGTGCTGCCTAGTGGCCTCAAAGTTTCTTTGGAGGATGAGCTCTTTGGGCTGTGGTGGAGAAAGGCACTCAGCCCTGCCTTTCATGGGGAAACAGGTCCTGTGTGCCCTGGGGCAGGTCTGTCCTGCAGCCACCTCCCAGGAGATTCTCAGTCTCCAGGGCAATGGGCTCCAGCTTTGGCTGGCAGAAGCAAACACTCAACCTGATGGGAACTCTATCCCACAGTTATTTCTTACACCTCTCAGCCTGACTGCAGTTTGGGTAGGAGTCTATAGATGAACTTCATGGAGGCTGCAAAAACCAAGAAAGTCAATGTATAGCTGGTAAAAGGAGCTTGAGTGACAGCAGACTGTCACATCAAAAGGCTGGAGCATTTCCTCCTCTCAAGAGCTGGGCTGGGGCATTCTCACTGCTGGCTTCTAACACCTACAGCCTGTATGATCAAAAACACTCCAATGGTTTCTGCTCTCTTCCCAGGCATCTTTAATGCAAAATGCTGTTACAAAACAGCCTTTGCAGGCTCCCAAAGCAAGTCCTTCTTGGAAACAGAGCACGGACACCAGAGCTGGGAGTGAGGATCCAGGTTTTTCAGTTGAGATAAACAAAATCTTTTCCTAATTCACCATTGGCAAGCTGTGTGTTTAGCAAGAAGGCAAAGAAAATTTCCCCCCGTGCTCTGTGAGGCAAAGGCAGGCACAGGCAGCTATTCCACGCATTTCACAGCAGTAATTTTCCATTTCCATTAAGAAAGACAGTTTAAGCATTTTTTTTTAAATTTAACTGTAGTGATGGAGAACTTTGCTCCTTCATCTTAATCCCCTCCAGCCTGGCTGGTTCCCCAGCACCCAACGAGGCGGGGCTGAGGCAACTCCTGGAGGTGCTGGACAAAGCTGATTCCTTCCAACACAAAATTCCAGCAATTCTCAAACAAAGAGTTCAGGCAAGCTTGTAAGTCAGGGCTTGAGGAAGAAAACACAGTGATCCACTGAAGCTGCCTTATTTCTGCTCTGTAAACCCAGACTAAAATCACCCAGCTGTCTACTCTGGCACAGCTCATCCCAACAGCTCCTCCTGCACCCTTGAAAGTGAGCTCTAAATATCCCATTAAGTCTTGAACTTCACATTAATTTCTGTGCTAATTGGCTGGGGACCCACGAACTGGAAGGATGATGTTACTCCTGAGGAAGAGCTGATTTCCAGTAACAAAACCATGCTAAATAAATTGACTGCTTGTTTCTGTAGAGACCTTTTGATAAAAAATTTTCCGCATTTTCTTTTTCCTCAAAGAAAATTTTAAACCTGAGAAGGTCTGAACCCAAGGGTGACACTGGCAAGGACTGACTGCTTGTGAATACCAACAAAACTTCCAGGTTTTCCCCAGCCAGCTTGACAAGTTGCATGTTCCTTCCTCCTGCTGCCAGTTCAATGGCTCCTGATGACAAGGGAGTGAATTACAGCTCTATTTGAGCTACAGTTTTTATAATTAACTCTACAGATTGATTTCTGCAGAAATCATTCTTTAACCAGGAATTCCCTACTCCCAGAATGGCTTCTACTCAGATAAACTATTTAAGAGGTTACCTGGGACTCAAGTGCATTAAATTTCAGTTTCATCTTTCAAGCACAGCAATATTTTGAATTACATTTCATACATTGTATTTCTGTATGCTACTGATATCTTGAAGTTTCTGGGACTATTGTAATTACTACTTGACTTGACTCATTCTGAATCCAGCACCTTCCTGGAAAAATACCATCTGAGCCAAAGAAAACCCTCCAAAAACATATAGGGCATATAATGTTGGGTTTAACCTGTATCTTATGCCTAATTCACACATTTGTTCAGCACAGCCACCTCAGAGGATTCAAGAAGCAGCTGTGAACCTCATCAGGAATAAACTACAAAATAAATAGGTAATTGTCTAGAAAAGGAAATAAAATCTCACTTTTCTGTTCCTGATATCGGGAATCTTTTAGAAATTGTGGAGAATACCCAAGGTTTGGGGACAAGCTGAGGAAGGCAGCTGAGGAGGATGGAGAGCTGTGCTGCTTGCACTGACACAAGACGAGCTATTGTTACCAGAAAATACAGATGCCATTTGTAAAACAGCTTAGACAAGTGCCCCTAATTATCTCTCAGGATTCACAACATGTTTAAATACTCTTAAGGCATTAAAGAATCAACCCAAGAGCATGTAATGTAATATAAAAGCACTCTTTCAACTGCTATGAACATCTATAGTGTCATTTACTAATCTCTTGGCAACGACCCTGAAATTAAGGCAAGACTGTGCATTGGAGCATCTAAACTGTAGGCTTGGAAGTTCAGAGATGTGACCTTTGTAAAGCCAAAATCCATCAGTTAAAGCCCTTGTGCATTTATAGATACTCTCAGCTTCCAATGAGTGTTAAATATATTGTCCATAATCCCCGAAGTCAAAGGTTAACAGCTGCACTTCAGGAGATGTGGCTACACTGGTGACTGCAGCTGGGTCATTATTTCATACTGACTACCATGGTGCTTATTTTATCCAGGAGTAGATTTATTTAAATAGGCAGTTAGTTGTTGGAAAAGCAAAGATAGAAGAGTCTGAAATACACACAATTTCAGCAATGGGGAGAGGAAAACACCCCCACAGACTTGGACAACCACCAGAAACATTCAGATTCAAAGCGAACCTAACTTTCTTCAGATGATTATTTTCAAAAGCAGCAGCATTTGTTTGGAACACCCTGCGTTAGACACCCATATTCTGGGAGATAACTAAAAAAAACATCAGCCTAGTTGGCTCCTTCAGGAAAGAGCAAGCCCTCATCTCAGAAAGATGGATTTCTAAAAGCTTTTTCTTCCACATGCTTTGTTCCAACTGAAAACTTGACCTTTGGTTTCAGCAGCCATGCACAGCCCTCACCCCAGGGTGGGGGCAGAGAACTGCTCAGCCAAACGCAGGAGTGGGAGCACAGAGAGCCACCCTGGGATGCCAAAGGCCTCCTTTAGGATTTAATGCTTTGTGTTCAGGGGCCTGTCTTCACCTGTTTAAGAGCACAGTTACCTGCAGGTCATACAAAAGGTAAAACAGTCCTGCTCCTCACACTGCCTTCCCCTATTCTCTCCAAATCTCCTGCTGCTGGGGTGGGTACAGGTGAACATCTCTCTTCCTTTTGACTGGTTTTAAAAAAGACCAATACAGATGGGAAAACCTGGAGAAATTCCAAGTAATCCTGAGACAATACACTTTATTTTCATAAAATGCCACTTTGCCAATTTTTCTAAGTACATATTTTCTGTTAGGTCCTCCTTACCAACAACAGCTTATTTGGATGTTTTCGATCTGAATTTCCTGTTACTTTAAAAAATGTAAATTACACAAATCAACAGCACCCTGCAGTCTTCAGGGGTTCATCCAAGTATCTAGTTGTCGACATTTAAAACACCAGGCTGTCAAAAAGGAAGAGGACAGCCTAGTGCTGATATAAACTTAATTTCCTTGTTTCCATTAAGAAGTTATTAATTAATAGGTAGTCTCAGTCAGGCTCACACTGTTCACACCCAGCCAACTTCCTCTCATCCTACTCCACTGGGAAGATTATTTGGCATATTTATATTCTATTCAGGCAAAAATAGTATTTTATAATTCATCTTACAGCATGCCCAGGAGCAGTGCTAGCACCTTCACAAGGCACCTTCCTGCAGCACAGATGTGCACAGGAAATCACTGAGGCTTCCCACACTTACTAACTTCAGGTTACTGGAATGTCCTGGCCAAATGGAATTAGGGCTATGACATAAAAATGACCCTTTCACATCAGTGATTCCTTTGCCATGGATTTTAAAGTTCCTAAGTCTTGATGCCTACACTGCATTTCATTCTCTACACGTACTAAGGGAAAAAATCAAGTTCTGCAGCAAGTCACATACAGCCACTGTGAGACCAGAGCACGTCCTAAGCAGCACCAGCTGCCCAGCTGGTTGGGTTTGTCTCCTGTTGTAATGCCTTTCCTTACCTGGGGACACAGGGCCTCCAGCTGGCTGGCTGACATGCGAACCAATTTCACACCTTCCTCGTTGTTGGAGATGGAGCAGGCCAAGTTGGCAACCTGTGTCAGAGGGGGGAGGAAACAAAACACAACTGTTAAAATTGGGGGGTATTTCCTTCTGTAGAAAACTTTTGCCTAATCCCAACAGTGACCACTAACCAGTAACCCGACACGGAACACAAAGATTCCACGTTCGTTCTGTTCTAACCAGTTTTGAAACCACTAAGGGCACCTGTTCCTTCTGTAGATGTAAAATCATAACACTTTAGATCATGGAATCCCAGAATGGTTTGGGTGGGAAGAGACTTGAAAGCCCATCCAGGGCTATCCCCTGCCATGGCAGGGACACCTTCCACTGTCCCAGGCTGCTCCAAGCCCTGTCCAACCTGGCCTTGGACACTTCCAGGGATCCAGGGGCAGCCACAGCTGCTCTGGGCACCTTGTGCCAGGGCCTGCCCACCCTCCCAGGGAACAATTCCTTCCCAATATCCCATCCATCCCTGCCCTCTGGCAGTGGGAGCCATTCCCTGGGTCCTGTCCCTCCATCCCTTGGCAATTGTCTCTCTCCATGTTTCCTGTGGCTCCTTCAGGCCCTGCAAGGCCACACTGAGCTCACCCCAAAGCTTCTCCTGTGCAGGTGAACAATCCCAGCTGTGCCAGCCTTTCCTCCCAGCAGAGCTGCTCCATCCCTCTGCTCATCCTGGTGCCTCCTCTGGCCTGGCTCCAGCAGCTCCAGCTCCTTCCTGTGCTGGGCCCAGGGCTGGGGCAGCTCTGCAGGTGGGCTCTCACCTGAGCATAGGGGCAGAGGGGCAGAATCCCCCCTGCCCTGCTGTGAGATCCGCCCAGGGTTTGGGGGGTTCTGGGTCCTGGGGAAGGTCCAGCTCTCACCCCCAGCCAGTCAAACAGGGCAGACATCACTGCTAGCCATGATCAGGGCAATGCCCAAGAGCAACAGTGGCAGCAGCTGCAGTCACAGTTTAACAGCCCAATCCCACCAGTGTGAGAGAGCAGCAACTCCACAGAGCTTGAGCTGTTTTGCTGGTGTTCCATGAGGGCCCCTCTGTGACAGGACATGTCAGGTAAAGCCTGGCAGGTGTTCGTCCAGCCCTTCGTCTGTGCTGCAATTCATCAAATAAAACTGGTACAGGAGATCTTCATGATGCATCCACAGGCCTCCAAAATTTGAATAGGTTCTCCTGTGATGCTAAAAACTTTACTCCACAACTTTGACCTGCTGCACAGCATCACCCTTAACTAGGTCAGCCTAAAGCAGGGACCTCTGTAAACACCTGCCTTTTCAGAGCATGGAGGATGGGGACAGCACAGGATTTTTTTGGTAATTGAAAATACTCCTCATCCCAGAGCTACTCTCAGGGGAAGGAAGTCTGAAATAAGTTACATTTCTCAGCTGACAGGTGAATGACAAGCATGTTATTCTGAGCCATTTGAACACAGAAAGCTGTAAAAATAGCAGCAAGTGAACTGAGACGAACACCGAGTACTGTCCTTCCAGAGGCTGAGCAACCTGCAAAGCCCCCTGTAAATGTGCCATAAAAGCATCACCAGGAGCCAGCAGATGCTCAGTAACACCACTGAACCAGATTTCTCCAGATACTTTTCTCTATAAGCTGGAGAACTTCCATTCTGCCTTTAATGAAACTATTCTTTGTGTTCATGTAAGTAATTTTGAAGTAGTATCTGCAGCTCTACCACATGCTTTTCCCCCTCCCCAAGCCCTTCGCTCACGGCAGATGCTCCCACACAGAATACATTACTGTCCTGCAAATCATCAAGCACATGCCATTACACTTGAATAGCATTTTTCATCAATCCCATGATCAATTTGGGGAGCAAAATCAAGTTTCCACTGCAAAGTACACGACCTCTTCCTCCCTCCAGCTCCAAGCCAAGCTACAGAGGATGGAAAGCAGGGTGGAAAGAAGAGAGGTGTTTCCATCACAGAACAGGCAAGCAAACAGATGTGCCAACACATATTTGGAGGAAAACAAACTGGAGTTGAGAGAAAGACTGAGCAGCATCAACAACACAGAGGAAATGCTGCCAGCTCTCAGGAATATTAGTGTCCTCCTGAAGTTTCTCTTCCACTCGTGTTTGGATTCAAGTCCTACACATGCAGGGGTGAATCACAGGATGTCCCCAGTTCTCTGCACAGTGCTGCTGGCAGGGTCCAGCTGAGCCAGGGCGCTGTGCTCCTCCTCTCTGCCACCACCCCTGAATAGCTCCAGCCCAGCCCCTCTGCATGGCACCCCAGCAAACAGCAGGCCCTGCGACACCTGCTCACACAGGGGTTGTGTTTGAACATCGGGGCGTTTTCCTGTCTATTTGCCATGCCTTGAACCCCTAATTCCCAGCAATCTGCTGGGATGATGTGAAAGTACATCATGCTTTTGTTTAGAGGGTCACGTGAATCAAAAGACAATCAGATGCCATGATTTAAAAGTCAAATAAAGATTTTGCTGTTGGCTTAAGCATACGTCATATTTTTGAGAAACACTGGTTTGCCAGTATTTTTTATGGTCCATATTTCCCTGTCAATCCTGCCTTCATAGCAGCATTACAACCTCTAGGACCAAGAAGAACACAAAGCTCTATTGAGTAGGGGCAGAATAAAAGCGACATTGAAGCACCACAAAATCAGCCTCTCCGATATCTGGAGATGTTGTGCTGTCTCTCAAGCCAAGTGTGATGAATCAAGCACACAGAAACGCTGCTCTGTCTGAACACAGAGAGGCAAAGAAGTTAATAATGGAGTGTCCCCACCATGGTATAATGAAAATTTGCTTTTTTGCACAGTCATTTTTGAACAGTCATTTTTCTTCTGAATACCCAACTGATGGCAATTCTTCTTTAGAAAGCACCCGACTGGCACTGCCAACCCTCATGAAAGAAGCGTGTGTGCTTCCCTGACTGAGGGTCTTTGGCAGTTTAAGACAATCCAACTGCTGGCTGCCACATCCCATCCCAGCACTGTGGCTCCAGAGCTCAACACTTCATTTCAGCATGCTCATCCAACAGCCAGCTATTTGCTCTGGCAGCGTGGTCTCTCTGCCAGATCTGCACACAAACTTCCCAGCAAACTCTGTGCTCAACATCACAGCGAGGTAGAGATGCGGCAGCAGCTGAGATTACTTTAGAGTGCTGCAGACAGGACTGTAAATTCACAGCAGTGCAGCATTTACTGCACCCTTGGGAAGGCTCTGTCAAACTACTGGAAAACACTTACAAGCCTCTTAAAAATTGGAATGTAAGAAGAGGTGTGTCTACTAATTAATCAAGTTGTAAATGACATAACAATGAGGTATATAACAATGCTCTCTAACATGAATTCTGAAATTGCATGTACCAGCTGAGGTGGACGGCCACAGGATTAAGAAATTTAATTTTAAAAATACCTGAAAATACTCATCGTCAATAATTCCTGGGTGATCTGACAAATTACTTCAAAATCTCTCTCTCTTCAGATAGGGTACTGCTGGCCAGTCATTTTGCACATACCCATAATGCATTGGATTTTGTAGCTGAGATGAAGATCAACTCTTTCAAAGCCCACAGAGAGCTTGGAAATAATACATTTCTAAAACTTCTAAATTAAATAATGCACCTCAAGGGAACAAAAATTTCCTTTAAATCAAATGTGAATTAAATAGTTTCTCCATGTCTCCAACAAAAGCAGCTGACTGACATAGTAAGTGGTCAGACTTGATTTAGAAAGAAGAACACTTGTGCTTGAGAGCAAAATAGCAATTGAATTCCCGCTGCATTTGTTCATTCTTACCATTCAATATCATCAAGTCCCTTTACATAAGCACTACTGGCACAGGCATCAAAGGAGACAAAACCACGGCAAACAATGTAATCAGCACAACGAGCAATCTCTTGAAAAAAGTTAAAAATACAGTGGGAATGAAGACAGCCCTGAGACCACAGCCTGGCGCAGTTCAGACACCTCTTGCTGCTGACAGACTGATTTAAAAGTAGATTTCAAGGCTCTCTCTGTTCACAGTCTACAGACATGGCCCAGAGATGGCTTCTCAGACCCCAAAAGGCAGGGCAGACCCCAAGCAGCTGCTGGTATTTAGAGGAATGAGCTTAAATTTCCCCCCAGTGACAAATACAGTGCACAGCCCCAGCCATTCCTAGGATGGAAGTAACAGTGCCAGGCAGAACAGCTGGACAGGCTCATCAGGAAAGGGCCCTTCATGCACTGATCAGTTTTTGACACTCAAATCTTACTGTTTTTAATGATGACATCAGCACAATGCAAGATGATTTGAGGTGAGTGGCTCTGGTGGTGGCACAATCCGGGAGGTGAATGGCCCTAAATCCAGGCCAGTCACCAGTGGGGTTCCCTGGGCTCAGCACTGGGGCCAGTCCTGTTTGATGTTTCTGTTGGTGACCTGGATGAGGAGATTGAGGGCAGCCTCAGGAACTGCACAGACAGCACCACGCTGGGCAGGAGCATGGATCTGCTGGAGGGCAGGAGGGCTCTGCACAAGGACCTGCAGGGATCCCAGGCTGGATTCATGGGCTGAGGCCACTTGTATGATCCCAGGATCCTGCCCTGGGATCACAACCACCCCATGGATGCTCCAGGCTGGAGAGGAGTGGCTGGGAAGTGTCCAGCAGGAAAGGCCTAGGGGTGCTGTGCCAGTGGCTGGACATGAGCCCAAGGGTGCCCACTGGGGCAAGAGGCCAATGGCCCCTGGGCTGTGCCAGCCATGGGGTGACACCAGGACCAGGGCAGGGCCTGTCCCCTGGGCTGGGCACTGCTGAGGCCCTTCAAGGGCTGTGTCCAGTTCTGGCCCTGCATGACCAGAGAGACCCTGAGGGGCTGGAGCGTGTCCAGGGCAGGGAACGGAGCTGGGAAGGGGCTGGAGCCCCAGGAGAGGCTGAGGGAGCTGGAAAGGGGCTCAGCCTGGAGAAAAGGAGGCTCAGGGGGGACCTTGTGGCTCTGCACAGCTCCTGACAGGAGGGGACAGCCGAGGGGGTCAGGCTCTGCTCCCAGGGAACAGGGACAGGAGGAGAGGGAACGGCCTCAGGCTGGCCAGGGCAGGCTCAGGGTGGATATTAGGGAAGTTTCATTACCAAAAGCATTGTCAAACCCTGGCAGAGCTGCCCAGAGCAGTGGTGGAGTCACCATCCCTGGAGGGATTTAAAAGCAATGTGGATGTGGCACTTGGTGACAGGGTTTAGTGGTGGCCTTGGCAGTGCTGGGGGAACAGCTGGACTTGAGGGTCTCAGAGGTCTTTTCCAACCTAAATGATACCATGGTTCTGTGCCTTTGGAGGAGGCATAACTTAAGTGGTTCCTTTTGAGAGGCAGATGCTACCTCAGGGCAAAGGGTCAGCTGGGAATATGTTATTAGTAAGAAGGTGTAACTCCAATATTAAAAAAAATATTGTAGCATCTGTCACAGAGTGATTCCATCTCAAATTCTAGTTAACTTTGACTCTTCAGAATTTACTAATATTTAAATCAGGAAAAAATTGACATTTCTAAAGCTGTTCTTTCTACCATTAGTAACAATTTGTGGCAGAGAACCACCTCCCCTGACAAGACACAGGTTGTACCTTTTCCACATGAAATAAATTTCTCGGGTTTTTTTTTTTTTAATAAACTCGGAATTTGTTCAGATCATGACTAAGGTAAGTCTTCCAGCAATTAAAAAACTGCAGCAGCCTCAACTACACACGTTTGGGGTCAGTGTTAAACTTCTTAAATTACACGATCGAACATAACCCAGCAGTGCTAAAATAGTAACACCAAGGTTGTGGGTCTGACCCCCATTCACTTGAAAGCTGGACTTTATGATCCTTGTGGGTCCCTTCCAACTCAGAACATTCTGTGATTCTGTGTAACAATGCTCCAGCTTTGTACTTGTTCCACCTTCTCTTTGCCCAGACTCCCTGGCTTAGACAGAGGGGTTACTTTACAGGGAACTCTTTATTGAAGGACTGGCCAATTGCTTTTTCAACAAGAGACAAAAAATAGAAAAAAGAAGGAATTATAATCACTAGCACTTTAAACCTTCCTTTTCAAGGATTTCAAAGGCTGACAATAAATGTGTTAAAGCCTCTGAGTTGTGTACCTGGATTGACTTCACAGAAGCATCACCCAGGTTTTCCTCCTTGTTTACAGGTCAAGCTTTTAGGACAGCTTTTTCAGGCAGTCAAGAAGGCAAAGTCTCCAAAGTGGTGCTGCTGCAACCATCCCAAGCTGGTGCAGCCCAAAGAAGGATCTGCAATGTGTTTATTGTTGCATAATTGAATGTTGTCAGAGCTGGCCCTGCCATGCAGCATTGCTACAGCCCAGGATTACACATCGCTGTGCAGGAGCCAAACACTCACTAATTGAATTCTCAGAGTCTGGGCACTCTCATTTGAACCTGCAGTTTGCAGAAAGAAGTTTTCTGACTGTCATACACTGAGAAACTTTTCAATTTAACATTAAGCAAAATCTTCTCGTAACCAGTGCTCAAAAACTCTTACACAAAAATAAATAACCCACACCCATGTGTACCCAGATACTTTGGGAATTTCAATGCCACGGAAACCAAGCTTTTCAAAGGTGTTCCTGGCATTTTTATTTCTGATTAAACTTCAAAACTTCAGCTACTTGTTCTATTTTTTTTGCTTTACATTTTACAATTTCTCTGGGAATGCAAATTCCAACTTTTAAGCAGCTTGAAAAAATCACCCATTTTAAAAGCAAAAAAAGAAGGAATGGACAGGCAGCCACTGAACATTTTCCTCCTAGGGATTTGCTAAAGAAAGTGTATCTGATATTCTCACAAAATTCAAACAGAGCACAGCTTATTTCTTCCCCCTCCATGTTAAAAAAAACCCTGTCCTGACTCCCTTCACACTGGTCAAAGCTCAGGAAATTAATTTATCTGCAGAAACAACTGTTCTGGCAAAACTAATGGCAAGTGAGGACTCTCAGAAGAGATGTGTTGATTATGTAATCCCCAACCCTCTCCAAAAAGGCTTTCATTATTCACTAAGTCCATACATTTATTTATTCACCTGTACACTACACTCAATATTCAAGATGAATCTGAGCATTTTAACATCCAGCCCTAACAGGTGCTGCATGAGGGAGAAGTGTTACAGCTATAGATGTGTTAATTCTAACCCTACAAACCCCTCATTTTGCAGGGCAGAGCTAACTGGGAATTACACAAAACAGCTCCACTTCTTTAATACAGGAGGACTAGGGATCAAATCCACTGGGACTGTGCAGAGACTTACCAGAGTCATGCTGTCAACTGCTTTGTGATTTTATATGACTTAAGTAGCGTGTGGCTGCAGCTCCACAGAAGGTACCTTGCAAGAGCTTGTTGTGGGCAACAGAATCCCAAAGTATTAACTGAAAATAGTAAAAGCCTTTAAATAAAACAAGGCACACGCAGACAAACTGCAGACGTAAAGCACCGGGGAGAATGAAGGCTAAACTGAGGGAACTGCTATTTCCAGAGCTCTGCAGCCTCACGCGAAGATGGAACAGTTTTCATTCCAAGCCTGGTTATAAACACAAGGAGGGGAAGTTTCAGCTGGCTAGAACAAAACTGGCAAGCAATGGGTTGGTGTTTTGGACAATGAGGAATGGAGGTTACATGGACTGTTATTTTAACAGGCTGGCAAGTGATGGCAAGAGAAAGGGAACAGAGACAATATGACAGAATCCCAGAATGGTTTGGGCTGGGATGGACCTTAAATCCCATCCCATTCCACCCCCTGCCACAGGGTGCTCCACCCCCTTCCACTGTCCCAGGCTGCTCCAAGCCCTGTCCAGCCTGGCCATGGACACTGCCAGGGATCCAGGGGCAGCCACAGCTGCTCTGGGCACCCTGTGCCAGGGCCTGCCCACCCTCCCAGGGAACAATTCCTTCCCAATATCCCATCCATCCCCGCCCTCTGGCAGTGGGAAGCCATTCCCTCTCGCTCTGTCTCTCCACGCTCTTGTAAGTAATATAATAGTATAAAAATAAATGTATTGTGTACCTTCTGCTCCCTGTTATATTGAGGAAATCAATATTTCCATGGGTAACCACCTTTTGCTTGGGATTACATCTTAATACTTCCACATTTCCAGCTATATCTGTGTGTTTAAAATTTTAATTAAGGAATACAGCTTCACACTTGCCTCTCACCCTGTGCGGAGCTGTGTCCAAAAACCTCTCCAGCTCCCTGGTGCCATTCCAGGTACAGCTGTCCTGCAAAAGCTCTGCTCCACACTGGTGAGCACCTTCCATGCCCTGAGGAAATGTTCTTCCCCAGCAGAGAGCCACCCACGTGTTGCCAAGGTTTCATAGAGAATGGAAGTTTTTCACAGAGCTGGGCAATCCCAGAGTTTGTGCATCAGGACAAACCGGACCAGGCTCCATTTACTGCGCAGCAAGGGCAGCATGGAGACAAATTCTCTCTTGCCAACGGGAAAGGTTTTCAATTAGACAGAAAGAAGAGGTGTTTGAAAGGAATCAATACATCTACAGCATAAACCATACCCACAGCAGGAAAGTGCAGCAATATCCTTATTTCCAGGCTGGTGGATCATCCTCTTTACAGACCTGAGGGAAAGCAGGGCTGCCACAAGAACACCAGTGTGCGACGCGGGCACTGTGCCCCTTGTCGATGCAGCTGTGGCAGCAGATGTAACTGCTGGCACAGGAACTATTCCTCCCTCAGACAAACAAGCTAAAGTGTTAAAATGTTGTTATAATCACAAACCACATTCGTTACACAAGTCTATCTGAGCTACCACGACAGCAATGACACCACTGGTGTGTGATGGAGAGCTCAGCTTCAGCTGAAACCTTCAGAGCAAACCCTCAGTTGAGATGCTCCTTAGCAACACAAATACCTTTCCTTAAAATAAAAGTGTTTTTAGTAGTGATATTTGGACAGGACCCAAATAATTATCCTTATCCAAAAATGTCTCTGTGTTTATCAAAGTTGAAATGAAGACAGGCTGGGAGAACTGGGGGTGTTCAGCCTGGAGAAGAGAAGGCTCTGGAGATATCTCAGAGCCCCCTCCAGGACCTGAAGAGGCTCGAGGAGAGCTGGAGAGGGACTTGGGACAAGGGATGGAGGGACAGGACACAGGGAATGGCTTCCCACTGCCAGAAGGCAGGGGTATTGGGAAGAGACTGTTCCCTGGGAGGGTGGGCAGGCCCTGGCACAGGGTGCACAGAGAAGCTGTGGCTGCCCCTGGATCCCTGGCAGTGTCCATGGCCAGGCTGGACAGGGCTTGGAGCCACTTGGGATAGTGGAAAATGTCCCTGCCCATAGCAGGGGATTGGAATTGGATGAGCTTTAAGGTCCATCCCAGCCCAAAACGTTCTGGGATTCTGTGAAATTGTTCTTCTCTCCTATCTCAGTTTGCTCATCACTCAGAACATGCTGCCTTCTGATCTGACTAAAGGCTTCTAACTTGGTGCCTATTATTAGCTGCTTTTTTTGGTGATTCAGACAACTGTTCATGGCAATGTAAGTGTAATTGTCAGTACACTGTGCTCTTCACAAAGACGACAAAACAGTGTCAGTAATGAGCTCCACACAGATTTTAGGCACCTCCTTGATGACATGACATGACTAATAATCCAATATTGCTAATGACTAAAATGATGAAAATCCAGACATGCATCAAGACTTTTAGTTAAATATCAAGAATTAAAAACATTTATGCCACATCTATAAAAAACTTTACCCAAAAAGCCACTTAAAAATGCTGTTGGAATTAAGACTTAAATATCTGGAAAATAAAAGGTCTCTATTGCTTTTCAGCTACCTCTGAAGACATCATGTCAACACCACCTAAACCCAACTGTTCTCACACTTCCTGACCCCTTTTGCACGTTTCCCTTTCCAAAGGAAAAAGGAACAGAGTAAACACAAAGCAGTTTCTAGTGGAATAAAAAGCCCATTAATATTTCCCAAACCCCAAACTCATTCACCTCCAAATTCTACCCCCTCCACAGGTGCCTTGGCCCAGGTGTGCAGAGGAAGTCCTTCCCAGTCACACAGCAAGGTGACTGTCCATGTGCCTGAGGTGTGGCAGAAATGCCTCTCCTCCATGAGTAGCAGCAAACCACGAGGATTTCCAAAGAGAAAAATTGTCTCCAGACAGCCCAATTGTTGCCCAGATTTGTGAGGATTCAATCTCTTCATCTCTCCCATCAGTTTCACTGTCATGGCCCTGTTTGCCCATGTGCACTTACAATGAAATCTGGATAGAAAGATTACCCTGAAATCTCTTATTCCTCTTCCAACATAATTTTAAAACTCTACCAGCATCCTACAGACCCCTTCATACATTATTTGGTGTAGCATTAGAAGACTGGCCTCAAAAAATAACCTTACAAGAACAGAAGTTATCCTATTAAAAGGTCACTTGCCTTTACTTATGTATGATGTATTAAATTTGTATATCCAGTTTTGTTGAAAAATGTAGGAACATTTTTCTGCTGAGGCTTTCCTGCTTTTCTGATTATGAATGTAAGGAAAGCATGTTCTATGAGAAGAATTTAATTTATTTATGAATTAGTTGACTAATAAAATGAACTTACAAGAGAAGTGCATTGGCTGTTGAAGAGCGTCAGACTTTAGAGGGCACATTAGAGTTACACTGGTCATTTATTGGAGACATTAGTTTTAAATTGCTGCCAAGGCTATCTATAGACAAATTACAGAAAACGTGCTTGTGCTTTGGAAGAGACATTTTGTTCATTTTGGTCTCCATTTTAAATGGGAAATAACTCTGTCTCTCTTCTCCAGACCACAGTGCAAGGACATTTCCCTTGTAGTACAAAATTACCTTAAAAATAAAAGCAATAAAAGACAAACCTAAGTTGGCAGGTATTTTTCCCTCTGTAAATGAGAGTACTGGAAAAATAGGTGCTGAAGTACCCTGGTAATGACCCTAGTCTGGAAAATGCTGGGTTTTGAGATTTAATAAAATTCAGAAAAACACTCCAAGTCAATATCTGAGTTGGGTGCCAACTGCTTGCCTTGTTCCCCAGGAACCTCATCCCTGCCTGGCAGCCCTGACTTACCCCTGTGCTGGCAAGCAGGAGCAGAGAGCATTGCAAGAATGAGCAAAGCCACCTGCAAAGAGGTTTGGAAAACTGTGGAAACTCTAGAAATCAGGTGGCTGATAGACACAAAGGATAATCTTGTCAGAGCAGATTAACTTCTGGATCTGCTGGATTCTTCCATTCCATGCTGTTTACAATAGATGGTACCTGGCCATGCCCAGATAAGTGACAATGAACACGGGACAGCCAAGCCTCAGCTTCTCAAGACCTTCCTTGTGCCTCCAGTCCAAAAATCAGTTTTTATTTTAAATCCAAGCTACGTTTTATCCACCTCACATTTTCAAAAAGCCTTTCACATGTAAAAAAAAACCTGCAGCTGTTAAGACTCTCCCAAGAACATACAGGCTGCAAGTCTGAGCAAATCAGGATAATTGCAAGAAAAATGTAGCAAGTGTGCAAGGCTTCAGGCTTTGGGAGAGGGGTATTTTTAGATTTTAGACTGAAGAATGACTCCAGGACATCAGGGTAGACAGTGAGGGCAACAGAACGGGGAAATGTCAGAGCAAGAGGCTACAGAAAGCTTATGGAGCTGCAATTGCCCAAATGTGATTCTTTCCAAGCAAATAAATTTGCCGTCTGCATCTGTTCATGGGTTTCACTGAAAATGAGAAAATCATCACTCCATATGCAAGATGCAACCCAGTGCATTATAAAAAGGCACAGAGCAGTCTTTTCAGATAAATTAAAGCAATTAGAAAAAAAAATCAATGCTTACAAAACACCATTGAGATCTTTTGCCTCCTTGGTCTTACCAATATTTCTCCTGGTAAGAAGACTTACAAATAAAATTTAAGTTGAGAAAAACATTTGACACAGGGGTAGTGGGTTCCAGAGGAAGAAGAGGACATTTTTTCTTTTTAAGAAATTACAAACTCCAAATATAGTCTCCAAAATATTCTTTAGCAAGCAAACTGGAGGATTTTAACCTGGATGCTCTCCTTATTTACCTTTTACTTTCTAATCTCTTAATGTCTGAAAAACTTTCCCATTAAAACTACACAGAGTTACACTGTGACACGGTGTAACCAGTGACAAATTGCCAAACAAATTTTCACTTTTCTTAAGCATTCAACAGCATAGCAAAGCCTAACATGTCTAGCTTTTCCCCTTTGCAGGAACAGCCCAAGGATCCATGGGGCGGCACAAAGGCAGCTCAGCAGACGCACTGCTCGGAGTTTGGGAGGGACAAAGAGCCAGCGTGGTGCTCAGTGACATCACTGGGATGGGCACCACACTGCAGAACAGCCCCGTCCCTCCTGGGGAGGGAACAGTCACTCCAAGGATGCCAGTGCCAAGCTGGCATTCAAGAGCAAAGTCAGGCTGGAGAGCCAAGGCTACCTCACACAGCGGGAAAAAACATCGGAATGGAGTTAGCACTTCACAATCCGCAAATTGGGAAGACTTCCATAGTTTACAAGTGAATTTAACTTTTTGTTAGGCTGGTTCCGCAAATGCTGTCCTTTCTGTTATTCTTGTGTGTTACCTTGAAATTGGCTTCTCAGTCCCTGAATTAAACTCCTTTAACCAAATCCAGCCAGAGTTAATGGTCTGTTAGCACAGAGCAATTTTGAAAGCTATCTTTGAAACTTATTATTCAATTGAGACAAGGCTCATTCTACTCTTTTAGTGTTACTCAGTTTTCAAAAGGCAGGATAAAAGTGTTAGGATTTTACTACGTGGGAAACAAATTAGATGGGAGCCCTTTGGGATGCTCTTGGTACGGGTTCTACAGAAGACACAGACCCAGCAGGCAAATCAGCTTTTAGTGGTTATTGCACCTTTTGGTCAAATTTGGCTGCCTGGACGTTAGGAACCACAAAAGCAGACAGTGCTGTGCTGCCAAGAAGGGAACATTTCAAAACGAAATTACCCAAATCATGTGCTTGCATCTCTTTATGGGTACTTGGAGGGCCCATAAACAGCTCTGCAGTGGAGGAACAAGAACTCCCTGTGCTAAGCCCAGGCAGAACCAGCACTGCCACTCCTGTCTGGCCAACACCTGCCACAGTTTAGTATGAAAAACGAAATAAAGTAAATCTATCTCATCATGTATTTCTCAGGGGCTGGTTCACTGACTCCTCCAGCTTACAGACATGGGGGCATTAACCCAAGGTG
Source organism: Dicaeum eximium (assembly GCA_013396995.1). Classification (NCBI taxonomy): domain Eukaryota; kingdom Metazoa; phylum Chordata; class Aves; order Passeriformes; family Dicaeidae; genus Dicaeum; species Dicaeum eximium. The sequence continues at coordinate 399,152 of VWZP01009297.1, forward strand.
CAAACCCTCCCAGCAATCCAGTGGGGATGTGCTGAGCTTCCCAGGGCAGAGCAGGATCTCCCACACATTTCCCGCCCTCACTCAGCACCTAAGGGAAGGAAGGGAAGGAAGGACATGCTCCCCTCTACATCCAAACCACAGGAGCCTGTCAGGGCATGATACAGCACAGCTCCACTCAGTGCTGCAGCTGTTTGGGCACATTTGATGTCCTGAGTCGCCCAGCAGCACTTGTGAGGGCAGCTCTGATAAACTCCCTGCACACTCATCTCCCCTCAAAGCAGGTGGAAGCAATCACTGCCTATCTCACTGGGAAAAACATCTTCAGCTCTGCTCTTACACAACCTTTTGTAGTTTCTCCTGAGTTTCCTGCCCAAGAGCAGAATCATGAGGGAACTGGCAAACATACCTCTCCATTCTGGCAGAGGAACAGGACATTTCAAGTGCAACCCACCCGACCTATCTTCCCCCACAGTGAATCTGACATCTCATATGGCTCCGGTGGCTCTCCTGCCCCCCAGGACGAGGGGTCTGCAGGAGCACTATTCCCTTCTGTCCAAGCTATGTGTATATATTAATCCATCTCCATTCAGGGAAGAGGTTTATAAACCATCTACATCATGCTACTCTACAACTACAGTTACATTTCAGACAGCAAAAGCAATAACCAAGCCTTCAAAAAGCTGTTGCAGCAGCATATCATTTTAGCAGAAGCTTTTGATGTCAGTCAAAAATATTGCTGAATGTCTACTTTCAGGGGAATAGTCCTTGGAAGACAAGAGAGTCTGGCTGTACAGAGGCTCTGGAAAACTCCTCTGCAGCCTGGCACTTGCACACCAGGTAGGGCCAGTGCCAGTGCAGATGGAACTGTGGCTACTCCAGTGGGACACAGCTCCCAAGGGGACAGGAGAAAGGCCTCACCTGGCAAGGGCTGGAGAGAAGCTCAGGGACAGAGCAGCACAATTATTCCTTTTTAATTATGCCAATAAATTCCACACATCTGCTGAGGAGGTAGCAGAACTCTGGCAGAACAGGCACTGCTATTGTTATATGATTCAACTTCTCCTGTAAACAAGCCCTAAAAATAATTTTCCAGATAAATCAGGCTTGCAACATGAAGAAGGGAGGCTTTAGACCAAACCCACTTCAAAGTGTTCCCAAGGCTGTATCCTGCTGCCAAGGCAGGGCACAGCAGCCCTGCCTTCCTTCCAAATGCTGCTTTGCCGAACAACGTCAGTTACTTAAAATTTAGATTATAATAACTTTGCAGCTCTAGGAGGACAGTATTGATGCTGAAACATGACAAGCCAAAAGAAAAAAAAATAGATGCCTTAAAGGAATTAAAGGATTTTCATTGCTTAGACAGCAGCTCTAAAGAGCTGGACGAACTTCATGCACCCTGGACTATGGGGCAGTTGCAAAGTGCACTCAGAACCCTACAAAAAATACATTGTGCAAGTCAGGAGCTACTTTTACTGATGTCTGATCAGCTTTATTCTTGAGCAATTTAAATCTGCCCAGCTGTGTGAGTATTCCCCACGAGCCTTGGAGACATATGGACTCCATTATCAAACACCGAGAGAGCAGAACCACAGGGAGTGGCCTGAGACTGTTCCAGGGAGCTGCTGAGGTTAAGCACAACCAGCCAGTGCCTCAAAGCAGGGAAGAGCACAGGAGGAGTTTTTGAAGCTTATTCCTAGTGGCACGTTTCCTCAGCAATACCTATAGCTGTTTGTTCCTTGCCATTCAACATCATCTGGCACAGAACTCTCACGCGAGGGGGTGGCAAGGGGCCGAGAATCCCGAGGTGGATCCATGACCAGGGCAGGCCCTGCTGCTGCTCTCTGCAGACACAACACCCATGGAAATCTGCTTCCCTCAGCAGGGCACTAGCGACCCTGAAATAACTCCCTGATCCGAGGGGCAGCCACGTGAGGGTCACTCTCGTCTCCCAGGTAATGAGTGAGAGGACAAGAGGGAATGGCCTCAGGCTGGGCCAGGGGAGGCTCAGGGTGGACACCAGCAGGAATTTCCCCATGGAAAGGGTAGTCAGGCCTTGGAAGGAGCTGCCCAGGGAGGACTGGAGTGCCCATCCCTGGAGGTGTCCAGGAAGGGCTGGAGGTGGCACTCAGTGCTCTGGGCTGGGGACAAGGTGGGGATGGAGCACAGGCTGTATTCAATGGTCTGGGAGGGATTTTCCAACCTCGATGATGCTGGGATTCTAGTTAAGACATGCTGGTCCCATTTAACCTGGTTTTCCCCCCAGACAGAGCTCTGCTCTGCAGTTCCACCAGGTGGAGAGCCTTTGGGTTTTCCTTACAGAGGGGTGGCAGGGGTCAGTTGTGCTGTCACTCCAAGTGTTCTGTTTGCTCTTTAAACACACACACGAGCAGCTCTTCATTCCGAAAGCCTTCACACAAAAGGCCTGTTTATATTCAGTGCAATTTTACTGGAAAGAAAAACCCTCCAGGCTTCAAAGCAGTGGGTCAAACTGACCAGAAGACAATCATGCCCTGGTCTCCCTTACTCCATTGGCCACCTCCAAGTAACAAAACCTTTATCATATATTGTAATATCCACAACTATATGCGTTATTTAACAGCTCCTTTTGATAAGCTTACATTTTTAAATTATTTAAATATTAAACAGTGTTTAAATTCATTCAAATAAAATTTTAAAAGGAATTTTATTACAGAATTTGCTTTGTGCTTCAACAGAATTGAAAAACCTGTTTTTCCTAGTCTTGCCTTAATTTAACAAGCAACAATTAAATTTTAATTTGTACCATCTTACCTCAATCAATTTGTTGGCATGTTCACGGAAAACCTGGGCATATTCTTTAACTTCTTTTTCATTCCCATTCTTGGCAGCTTCAATCAATACTAAAAGAGGAACATTTGTTTCCAGAAAAGAGTCTGAAACATGGTCCATAACAGCTTTGCGGAGCTGAAATAAAAATAAAAGAATGAGTTATTCTTCACTAGTGTTCCACTGCTGTTTCCCTCTTACTGTATTAATACGTACAGCTTAAACTACTTTTGTCATTGATCCTTTTTCCTTTGTGTGACCAAGGCTTTCCCTGCACTAAGTCTTGTCTACACACTTTTTGCTTCAATTTAACTTAAATCTCCTTAAAAAATGGATTAGTTATAGAAGTGCAAGTCACCAGTTTGGCCACAAATATTGACTTAGCAGCTCATATTGGTTTTGTCTAAGTAAATTTGCTGCTTTCCCTCAGCTGATTAAACAACACACTGATTTAACTTTTTTATTTTTCTGCTAGAATAAAAACATTTTTCAACAAACCTGATCCATATTCTTGCTTACTCCAAAATGGGAATATATTGCTTTAAAACCAAACAGACAAAAGGCTGATGCTACACAAATACAGTTCTCAAATAAAATAGGTTGAGATGAACACCACCAGAATTATAAAGTCTCACTGATTATCTTCAAAGTCCATCAAGTGAAAGTTGTTTTTTGGGGGGTTTTGGTTGGGTTTTCTAATCTCTCTTGCCATGAGGATGATTAAGATTCCAACATCTGTATCACACAGTTAACAGGGAATTAACAGGGAATTACATTCCCACCCCTTCCTTCTCACTGGAAGCTTCTGGCTTTTAATTCACTGAAGATAGGCCAGCAAACCCACTGCCCATCAGAAACAAATCCCCAGTATGCAGCAGTGCACTCATCTGTCTCAGCCAGCACCACCTCTGACCCTTCCTCACCTGTCTGCGCAGGTCTCTGGTCTTCTTGGTCATTTTATCAATGGCAGAGTTCAGGGCATCACTTCTTTCCTTGCGGCCAGCCTGAAAAACAGCAGACAAAGAGGTGAACAGGTATTCAGGGTCTCAAAGTTAAACCAGTTGTTTTTAATTTCAAGTATAGGTAAGCTTCCTTTTCTATTTTTGAGGTCTGTGAAGTGATTCTGCACACTGGCAGTAGAGTCTCCACCTCCCCGATAAGGCAGTCCCTGCTCCCTCCACATCCCACCCCAGGCATCATACAATAGTGCTCCTGAGCAGGCAGTCAAAAGCCCAGAATCAAAAGTCAAATCCTTATAAACCATTTGTTGGGTAAGAAATTCAACATTTCAAGTGAGTCTCCAGGGCACCCATGGGGAGCTGCCAAGGTTTGATCCAGCACGTTTCGCCTGAGCCCTGTTGTTAGAGAGGCCAAAGGGCCATGCAGCTGGGGCAGCTTCCCTTTTCCATCAGACACTGGGTCAAAAAATATCCTCATTCATATCAAATTAAGAGTCAGATAAGACAGTGGTGGTGGTCTGGTTTTGCTGGGAGTTTTTTCTCTTTAATATAGCTTATATTAGGGTTTCAAAACACACTTTATTCAACCACAATCCAATTTCTGAAGTCCTAAGCCACAATCAATATAATTATCCAGTTGAGAAGAAAAACCATTTAGCAGTGCTGCAGTGAGGGTATGCCAGGTATCAATTCTCCAGGTGACAGGCTGGATGAACAGCCTTGAATCTAAAACATCAAGTCCACTCTACAGCAGAAATAAAAAATGGGGGGGGAGGGAGTTAGGATGTTGTAATGTCATTATAGTGTAATGAATTATTGAAGATTTGTCACCACCATGATCAGGTTATTTGATTCTCATCACAAAAGGTAACTGAAAAGTGACTGAAGCCAAACCCAAGAGCTTGCTGTGACGCTGCCAAACCTTCAGCAGCCCCGGCACTGGCCCCTTCTTTGCTCTACATTCAAAAATCAAAGCTGAAGGCTCTAAATAAAGAGAAGATTAATGCACTGATTTACCCAACACTTTGCTGTTGCCCTGCTCAGGGGGTATGACAGACAAGACTCCCTGAGCAATAGCTCTGCCCCTGGCATGCTGGTGGCAGCAGGCAGGGCGGGCACCTGTGGGGGACAGTGGGACAGAGACCCCAGAAGCTGCTCCAAGACACCAACCTCCAGTGGCAGCTGCTTCTCCCCCTGATGTTTCACCCCTGTTTACCCACGGCAACGTGACCATTTTACTGAACCCACAGCACCCTTCCCAGACACTGGGTTTTTTTCCCAGGAATATGTTTGGATCTAAGATATATGCTCATCTATTATGCAGAAAGCCGAACATTCAGCTGTTCCAAGAAGTGCCATTTTACTTCTCCCTGGGTGTTCCCACATTACCATTTTAACAAGAAGCAGGAGCAGGGATTTGAGGCAATACTACCCATCAATTCCACTTTGCTGTCCCTGGCTTCACAGCCCACAACAGCCTCGGTGCACAGCACCACATGCCTTTTGGATGAGAGGAAAACCAAGAGATGGCTTCCACTAATGGACCACTATGCAAAACACCCCAACAAAGCACATTACGGCCTGAGCAGCACTGATTTGTCACTGCTGATCCACTCCTGTGAAACAACACATCCTAGCACAGAAAGAGCTGTAGAATCCAGCCCCACCAGATTTCCAGAAGGCAGCTCCAGTTTATTTCCACCTTGGTGGCACGCAGAAGTTTTAGTACAGAAGCTTGTCAAAAGCATGACCAGAATTTACTTCAGAAGGCTGCAGGACAAAGCACCCTGCTAATTTAGCTCTAGTAATTTAGCACATGGAGTCACTAATTGGGATCCTTCATTAGGGCTGAGCAGGGACAGAGCAGGACAGACCTTGGTGGCTACAGACACTCTGCTGCCACTGACATCTTAAACCATCAGAGCCAATTCCAACCAAGGTCCTGGACACAACAATGCTGACTTTTGCCCAGCTGAAGTTTCCTGACCTTTTTTTCCCCTGCATAATAAACACTGCCCCATGAACACTGTGGGGCCAACCAAACCCCATTAGGACCTGGTGGAACACATGAAGACCTGCACAGCCCATGGCAGCACAAACCCTCCAGAGAAACACGCTGAGGATCACCCCTGACCACACCACTGTCACTTTGTCCAGGCTTCCACACACCTCAGGAATTTTACCCATTGGTTCCACCCTACAGCTCAAAAGTCCTGTTTCAGCTGGGCTCCCTCTCTCAAGTAATAAACCATGTTTTAAAGGCTCCAAGTGCCAGTTTAGCTCTTCTAGGTAATTTGTTCCACGAACCAATTAGCCTGACCATTAAAAACTGGTCCTTCTGTCTAGTGTGAACCTTCACTGAGGAGCCAGCTAATGACCCGGCAGCACAAGGCAGCCCAGCCAGCAGCTCCTGCTATCCACGGGATTAGACAGACTCACAAGAGTGAAGCCCAAAAATTCAGATTTCTAATAGGATTTTTAGATATTCAGCACAAAACTCTGCTGAGGGAATCACAAACCCCGCAGCCAGCAAGCAGCTAATAGATTCAGTAGATTTAATAGGGTCATGATGACCATGTCAATCATTCTGCAGTACAATATCCCAACTCTGACCAGTATCATGGATAATAAATTTAGCCACGGTGCAAATTTATTTTAAATTAAATCAGATCTTTATCAAAGAGGATATAATTGATGTTAAAAATCGGGGGTTCCCCCCACCCCCTTCATCTCTGCTCTTCACCCATCATCGCTGCCCCGCTTGCAGAGCACCACAAGCATTCCCTGTCACATCCCTGCAATCCCAGCTCACACCACCATCCCCAGAGGTTTTAATGCTCAAAGCAAAGAAAGGGGATTTGTACACAGGGAGGGGAGCAGAATCACCATTTCTGCCTTCTGTATATGTGCCATCTGAACTCAGACAAGCAAAAGACAGACCCAAGCTTCTCCTATAGCTATGGAGGTTAAAATCAAATCCTGACTGATTTATAGAGGTACAGGAGCATGATGGTGGTGGTGCATTCCACCAGGATCAACAGAGCATGTGCTGTAACCAGCTACTCAAAAATATGTTTTTGTAGCTAAATATCCCAAACATCTGCTGTTAATCTTAAAGATTCATTGTCAGTTTGGGTTAAGCTGAGCCCACAGAGGTATTGAGGGAGACAGTGCCTTCTGCTCAGCACCACCTGCACTATCTCTGCAGAGCCCAGCATGCCCCTTCCCCAAATCAGCACCCAGATGTGAGCCAGATGTGCTACTGCTGAGAGCCACCACTGTCCCACGTGCCACCCACCACACAAACACCAAAAAGGATGGCTGGCAGAGAGTTTTCTGCTTCAGGTGTCTGTGAATTGACTTCTGGGCTGTCAGGACAACAGACAGCATCCTAGTTAATGATGGGGGCTGAGTAAGTTACAAGTGAGTGCTTGGCACACATTCCTGTGGGCAGGCAGTGGTGTGTCACTGCCACCTCTGAGCTCTGCTTCCAGGGGACACAGGACATCCGTGCTTGGATGTATTTTGTCCCATGCTTCATTTTGCCTTGCCACCCAGCCTAATTCCATGTCTACAGAGGATAACCACGCACAGCCCTCCATCACTGTGGCAGCAGGGCTGCCAACAAATTCCAGACAGAACAGGGCTGATTCAAGGCCAGGCAGTGTGAGCACTGATGTGTGACCCACACTAATTCCAACAGTGTTTTCATTTTCACATCCAAGGTCTGCTGGTGGAGGAAGCAGGACTGTGCCCTGCAGGAAGGAGTCTCCCACAAGCAGCCCATAGCTCAGCAGAGCAAATGGACTGCATGGTATTGTCCAGGGTTCAGCAAGAACCTAAGTGACACTGAAGCTGCCTGCACTGTCCCCCTACCCAGCTGGCCATGCCACAGCACTGCCATCCTGCCATCCTTCCCCACGGCCAGCCTGCACCATGGAAAGGGGAAGGGTGGCTCCTGCACCCCCCTGGTACAAAGAGGAATTACAAAGTGCAACCAGTGCCAGGTGCAGAGAGCTGCTGGACAGGGAAATGACAGCCACCACGCTATGCCACCACACGTGCTCTTTGCTCCCATGAAGACAAGAACACCCAGCCTTCAGTGCCCATCCCTCCCACTGCCCTCCCCCAAAGGACTCTGTGGCTGGACTGAAGCCCTGGGCACATCTCTGCTGCTGGGTCACCTCCGACACGCCTTTGTCCCATGTGCCCCCTCCTAGGGCTCAGTGCTTCCATGGCAGCGAATCCAAGTGACAGAGCATGCATGGTGACACTCCAGCCACACGTCCCTGCTCACCTCCTGCCTCACAGCCCTATGACAGCACAAACACAACCTTCTGGCCAAAAAGCAGCAAATCCTCCTGTGGTCCCCGAGGTGCTAACGCCCAGCAACAATTCCCACTGGCATTCTTGCAGGCAGAGGGGTGAGCTGGATGCTGTGCAGTGCCACACACGTGGCTGCCTGTCCCGGCTGCTGCGGAATCACCTGCAGCTCCAGGGCTTGCACCCTCCAGGCCCCAGCACAGCAAAGTCACGCAGCCCCCACATCTCCATCCAGTAAAATTAGCTTGTATGTTGCTCTTAATACACTAGGAAGGCTTCCACAAGATGTCAGCCTAACTAAATGACAACACTCGCCTCAGGGTGCAATTCTACTTTCCCAGCACATGGGTTTAGCAGGAAAACCAGTTGTGCTCTGTTCCAGGAGCGGGGTAGAAGCCCTCGAAAGGGTTATCTGGTCCTAGCAAGCTTATTCCTGCCAATTTCCCTGTCCACGCTGCATATGAGGGTTCAGGCTACCATAAAGCTCCTGCTGTGGCAGAAGTGCCCAGGTGGCATCAGACGTGGTTTTTCATGCTGGGCAATGAGTTTTCAGGCTCAGAAGAAATGCATTTGCTTGAGTTTTCTGGGGGTTTATTCCCAGTCTGTTGCACCCTGACAACCCAGGCAGCTCCCAAAGAGCAACGGGAATGTTACTGCAGCATTCCAGACTTCAGAGATTGAGATGCACACTTGAGGTAATAACTGTTATTTCACAGCAAGTGCACATAAAAACATGTTCTGCTAAGAAAAGCGCCCATAAAGTTCACGTTAACAGTTTCCTAAACAGGAAACTTGCTGGCAAGGTGCTAAATAGTCCTTGTTTGGTTAAGGGCCAAAGAATCGAGACCTTCAGAAAAGGAGCAACTTGCCGTGTTTGAACATTAACTTTTAATTCTGTGCCAAATTACACAATCTTAACGTGGGAGGAACCTACCAGCAGATATTGATGCAAAAAGGCAAAATGTTTCCAACAATACTTAATTTCAGTCTCCTGGTAAGAGGGAAAGAGGCAGCACTGGGGAGGGCTAACAGTTGACCTCAAATTATACCCTTTGGAATGCTGTTGTTAAATGTTATGGTAACATATCGAAATGTTATTAGAATTCAAAGCAACACCTCGGATCAGGGTTCTGCACAGAGCTCCAAGAACCCTCCGTAGGAGCTGCAGAGCCGCGGTTCCCTCAGACAGCTGGAGCTGAGCCTGAGCTCTTTGTACCCCGAACATGAAACAAGAAGAATCTCTTTAAATAGGTTTCTGTAATTTCTTTGTATGTATTTCTTTCACACTGGACCAAATGTGAAAACATGTACAATGGCAGAGCAATTTAAGAAATTTATCTAACATTTCCTAATTTGCTTAATCATTAAAGACAGTTAATCTCCTGATGGGTTTAGGGTGGGGTTTATTTGTTTTGCTTTAGCTTTTTTTGAGATTTTATTATTGTGTGTTCACCTTCTCCATCCCTTTACTTTCCACTCAGTGCTCCCCTTGAGTCTGTCCACCCCAGAAAGAAAGCACCAGAGGCAGTGTCACCATTCCACCACAGGACAGCCAAGGGAGAAGCAGGCAGGGAACAGCAGGTCTTGGTTTAAGCAAGGACCTCCAAGAAACCAAAGCAAGGAGCCAACACTTAATAACAATGGTAAACAGCCATTTTATTTTAAACCCTTCTTCAGACACAATTCATTTTGCTCCATCATCATGGGAAATTGTTATTCTCAGCTCATTTCAGATCTTGGAGGTCAGAGGTGATACCTCACTGCTACACAGCAAACATTTTCAAGTGCTTCCTCTACATTATTGCTTTATAACTCAAGGAGGGGAGAAGAAAAAAAAAAAAAAGAAAGAAAAAAAAGGGAAAAAAAAAAAAAAAAAAAGAAGCTTAACCAAGTTGCCTGGAGCAGGAAACCAGCATCTCCCTGCTGCACCCACATCGAGCTATGACCAGCAGTGGCTCCAAAGGCTTTACCTGCACATGCATCCTAAAAACATATAAAAATGTTAATCAAACCTGGTCATTTGCCTTTCAGTACCAGCTGTCCCAGAGGAGGGTTGCTCTGAATAATGGGGCAATGAACCTTTAAAGCAAGCAAACAGCCCTAAGAGCCCACTGTCCTTCTCCTGGCTGTGTGTACACACTCCGGCCAGAGCCCGGTGGGGCTGGAGAGCGCACACAGCTTTGCAGGGGCACAGCTCTACAGCCCTAAAAGAAGAGGAACCCTGTTACAGACCCACCCTGCAGCCAGGGGCTCGTAGAGGTGGTGTCCCCCCTCTCTGAGGGGACACACAGCAGCAGGACATTGTGGGTGACCACAAGGAAGCCTTCACACCGCTCTGAGCCCTGACTGGAAATGCCAATCTCACCATTTCTGCCCTGCACTCCAGTGCCCAGGAAAGAGCAAGTATAAAAGCCACTGTTTGGGAGGAGAAAATACATCTTCTGGTTTCATAACTGCACACTGTCAAGCTGGATTCCAAGTAAATTTTTCCTGTGCCCTAACTCAAGCTTTGCTTTTTCCAGAAATTTCTCCTGGCTTGAAGCGCTCACTCCTGTGCCCTGCTCCCAGGCTGTACTTCCTGACACTCCAGCTCCAGCTACACCGCTGGTCTCTGCACTTCTGCAGGGACCACAGTCACACACAGCTGTCACACGGAGCTCTGAGCTGCCCAATCCCTCTCACCTCCATGAAAGCCCGTGCTGACCAGCATCCTCTATTCAAACTCTGCGCATTTTGCATCTAAAAGTTCCTTTCACGCAGAGAGATTTAGCAGAACAGTGGGAGCAGGCAGCACTCAGGCACTTCCATCCGCTGCTCTGCGCTGCTTTTAACCCCAGCGGAGCAGAGCCGGCGCACACGCAGGGGGAGCAGGGTGCTGCAAGTCCCTCCTGCTCCTTCTGTCGTGGGGATGAAGGACTCCTGCCGCTGGATTTCCCCCCCTCTATCAGTGGTCTTTAACATGATCACAGCATGAAGCACAATGCTTTAAAACAGCAAAGCTTCTGGAAAACCCAAACAAAAGGAACGTCACCAGGTGACGTCAGCCTATATAGAGCCCTGTGTGGTCGCAGCGCATAAGCAAATCCATTCTTGTACCGCTTCCCTGAAAAGCTTTTCAGTAAATGCACTCATGCTACTACAGGAGCTTCTCTCAGCAATAAGCCACCCATCTGCCATCAACAAGTTAGGACTAAAGGAAGCCACAGCTGCGGAAAAGGAAAACGTGAGCTTCAATTAACCAGCTGAGCAGCCACGGAGGACGAAAACTTGTATTAAGATTTAAAAATTGCAGACCTGTCAGAGGAGATCAAGGCAGCAATTTCAAAAGGAATATTCCAAGACAGCATCGTGGATTTTGCACTAATATCAAAGGACACTAAACCCAGTCAATTATTCAAGGCTGTCTTACGTTAGAGCCTTTCACAGACTCACAGTGTTGAGTCTCAAACTACGACTGAATGCACCCTCCAATGTTCTCAAAAGAATGGGTAAGTTCCTGCGTTTCTCTGTTCCTTGTATAATGAATGACGGCTTGCTTTAAAGGAGCAATTAAGATGCTAAAGCTGATTGCTCTGCACTGAACCTTATGAAAAAAAAAATGTTTTCCTATAGCGCCACTGTAACCCTCCGTAATCGAGATAAAGCCTCCTCCTAAGTGTAATGCCCAAGTATTCGGTTTGTCGTAGTAAGTTGTTTCTTGCATTTAGAATTAGCTTGTTGGAAATGCATGGCAATGTTATCTGCAGTGAAATCTTCCACCGTGATATTCCAAGTGTACTGATAAGGCTATCCTATCTTGTTGTTTTCCTAAATTATATTCTGCAGGCTTACATTTCAAGTGGCCATTAGGGGCTCGTATGCTGGCAGCACTATATGCAATGAGTATGGTTTTAAAAATGCTGCCTGCCTTGGGCATGGCTTGTCCACCAAAATGTCGCTGTGAGAAGCTGCTCTTTTACTGTGACTCTCAGGGGTTTCACTCAGTGCCAAACACCACTGAAAAGGGCTCGCTAGGTTTGTCACTGAGGCACAATTATATTTCTGAACTTGAAAGGGATCAATTTGCAAGCTTCAGTCAACTTACTTGGCTTCACTTAGATCATAATCAAATTGCAACAGTCAGAGAAGATTCTTTTCAAGGACTGTATAAACTTAAGGAATTAGTCTTAAGTTCCAACAAAATCTTTCATTTGCCAAACACAACTTTTAGCCAGCTGCTTAACCTGCAGAATTTGGACCTCTCTTTTAATCAGTTATCCTCTCTGCACCCCGAGCTCTTCTACGGCCTTCGCAAGCTACAGACCTTGCACTTGCGATCCAACTCTCTGCGGACCATCCCGGTCCGCCTGTTCTGGGACTGTCGTAGCCTGGAATTCCTGGATCTGAGCACAAACCGTTTGCGAAGTTTGGCTCGCAATGGATTTGCAGGATTAATCAAGCTGAGGGAGCTTCACCTAGAGCACAACCAGCTGACAAAGATTAATTTTGCTCACTTCCTCCGGCTGAGTAGCCTGCACACGCTCTTCTTGCAGTGGAACAAAATTAGCAACTTGACATGTGGGATGGAGTGGACCTGGGGCACCTTAGCAAAGCTCGATTTGACTGGAAATGAAATCAAAGCCATCGACCTCACCGTCTTTGAAACTATGCCTAACCTTAAAACCCTCCTCATGGATAACAACAAGCTCACCACTCTGGATTCCAAGATCCTGAGCTCGCTGACGTCCCTCACCACCGTGGGCCTCTCCGGCAATCTGTGGGAATGCAGCCCAAAGATCTGCGCCTTGGCCACATGGTTGAGTGGCTTCCAAGGTCGGTGGGAGCACTCCATCCTCTGCCACAGCCCCGACCACACCCAGGGAGAGGATATTCTGGATGCAGTGTATGGTTTTCAGCTTTGCTGGAATTTATCGACTGTGGTTACCCCTGTGGCTACGACGTCGTACACAGCTCCAACTACCGAGTATACGAAACGAATAAGCTCTTCTCATTTCCATGTGGGAGACAAAGAGATTCCAACTACGGCAGGCATGGTCGTTACCACCGAAGAACAGTTCCCCGAGCCAAACAATGCCATCTTCACTCAGAGGGTAATTACAGGAACAATGGCTTTATTGTTTTCTTTCTTTTTTATCATTTTTATAGTGTTCATCTCCAGGAAGTGCTGCCCTCCCACACTAAGAAGAATTAGGCAGTGCTCAATGATTCAAAACCACAGGCAGCTCCGATCCCAAACACGGCTGCATATGGCCAATATGTCAGACCAAGGACCCTATAATGAGTACGAACCCACCCACGAAGGACCCTTCATCATCATCAATGGCTACGGACAGTGCAAGTGCCAGCAGCTGCCCTATAAAGAATGTGAAGTATAATACCTACAGCCCATCACAAAGTAAATCAGATAAGTAACCTACTTTAAAATTGTAGGGACCTACATCAGATTCTAATTTTTACAAATGTTGACATAAAGCCTAATTTTCCAAGCTACTTAATGGAAACATTGTTTATGGAGTGGTGCAGTATTTTTAAGTTTTTTAAAAAATAAATCCATAATATTTTCAGTGTTAAACAAGCAATGATTACATTAAACTTGCACTCCTAATGTTTAAAAATCTAAAGAGATGCTCACCTCAAACTATGTAAAATGTTTCATGTTATGTAATTATATGACTGTGTGTAAACATTTATACCCGAGTCTCCATATTCTACTTTTTCTACTGCAAACAGTCTGAGGGGAAGGAGACTGGATGTCTGTGCAGGCATCTGTGGGGGACGTGCGCTCCGTTTGTTCCACTGCAGCTGGAGGATCCCAAACACTGCAGCTGGCCCCGGGCACTTTAAGGGCAGCCAGGGAGGAAGATTCTCCTCCTCTGAGCATTTCACTCCAGTAAGGGAAGGGAAGGAAATCAAAGAAAAAAAACAAAGAGCAAGAAAGGTCCAGGTGGGAATTTCAGTGCATTGGGGTGAATTTATCTGAAATACAGTTTTGCTCTGTGCATGTTCATGGCTCAGCTTGCTGAAAGAGACAGTAGGCACAGAAAAGAGCAGTTCACACAGGCATATAGACAGATGGGCACACAGCCCCAAGCAGGATGGGCACACACACACACACACCCAGGAGCAGAATGGGTACACATACAGCTCCAAGCAGGATGGGCACACACACACACACCCCCAGGAGCAGAATGGGCACACACACACAGCCCCAAGCAG
>VWZP01009297.1:413863-472113 GCA_013396995.1 Dicaeum eximium
AGAGCCCCAAGCAGGATGGGCACACACACACACACCCAGGAGCAGAATGGGCACACACACACACAGCCCATGCAGGATGGGCACACACACACACAGCCCCCCACACCCAGAAGCAGGATGGGCACACACACACAGCCCCAAGCAGAATGGGCACACACACACACACACACACACACACACCCAGGAGCAGGATGGGCACACACACACATATCCAGGAGTAGGACAGCCCTCTGTGTGTCCCCAGAGTGGCACTGCAACTTCTTTAGGGAGGCTCAGCACGCTGGGATCGATTAGAAATACTAAGTACATTCAGTCCTCGGCTCCTTGGTTTCACTTGATGATGCTTTTCATGAATTCAGGCTAATTACTTAATGATGATGAACAAACAGCATTTCAGCACCTTTTCATGTGTAAATACCCTTAATGCAAGGTTCTCTTAATTAAAAGCAAATATCAACAGCAAGGTTAAGGAGAAGAGAGAAGGAAGAAAGGAAGGAAGGAAGAAGCCTCTCTTTGTCCCCCTGCTGCCCCCCCCAGCTGACGCTTCCTCTGGCTGGGAAGCTATTTTCATGCACTAACTCCACTGGTTTCTCTGGAGACAGAATTAGCCTCTGTAATATAAGCTCTCACTTGTCCTCCTCTTCCAAAATTCAAGATAAAAAAAGACTCCTTCTGATAAGTTAGGAGAATATGATTAGTTTATAGAATAGTTCACTGAAAAATGTTTTGTTTCTTACTCGATATGGGACAGAATCTAAACCAGTATGACTTTTAAAAAAATCATATATAAATATATATACACACACCTCATTCTAAGGGGTAATTTGGTTTCTCTAGCCAGAAGTACCATATTGCTATTTATACTCTATTATGGAATTATATGTAAATATTTGCAGATCTATGCAGTGATGGTGGTACTCAGATGCCACGAGGGTGGGGGGGTGGGGGGGTCTGCAAAGGATTACATTATTTTTAAGTCAATTGCTCAAATATTGTAAACATTCTAACCAAAGCTAAAATATTCAGAGGGATGGAGAATTATTTTATATATATATACGTGTATGTATAACTAAAAAATGTGTCGTGTCCGATGCTGCAGTGTTAAACAATTACCAGCACACCCCAATGAAGAAAAGAAATTCCTCACGGTGTTGCCATACTTTGACCAAATCCATAATTACAGTATGCTAATTGTGATGTACTAAACTATCCTGCGAACTTTTTAAACAGAAAAACCACANTAGCCTCTGTAATATAAGCTCTCACTTGTCCTCCTCTTCCAAAATTCAAGATAAAAAAAGACTCCTTCTGATAAGTTAGGAGAATATGATTAGTTTATAGAATAGTTCACTGAAAAATGTTTTGTTTCTTACTCGATATGGGACAGAATCTAAACCAGTATGACTTTTAAAAAAATCATATATAAATATATATACACACACCTCATTCTAAGGGGTAATTTGGTTTCTCTAGCCAGAAGTACCATATTGCTATTTATACTCTATTATGGAATTATATGTAAATATTTGCAGATCTATGCAGTGATGGTGGTACTCAGATGCCACGAGGGTGGGGGGGTGGGGGGGTCTGCAAAGGATTACATTATTTTTAAGTCAATTGCTCAAATATTGTAAACATTCTAACCAAAGCTAAAATATTCAGAGGGATGGAGAATTATTTTATATATATATACGTGTATGTATAACTAAAAAATGTGTCGTGTCCGATGCTGCAGTGTTAAACAATTACCAGCACACCCCAATGAAGAAAAGAAATTCCTCACGGTGTTGCCATACTTTGACCAAATCCATAATTACAGTATGCTAATTGTGATGTACTAAACTATCCTGCGAACTTTTTAAACAGAAAAACCACATAAAAATCTGTTTGCTATTTCACTCTGCTTTTCTCTCTCTATTACCACTTAGTGAGGTATTTAGGGCGCAATTATACAACAGTTTGATGTTTTCTTGTGAGATGAATTTGTCCAAGGCAATTATAGCAAGATAAGTAACTTCTCTTAAGATTTTACATAAAGGTTCTTCAATTGCTGGTTTTGAAGATATTAATTTGCATAATTTTACTTTTACGTACAGTGCCCTTAATGTAAAACAAATATTTTGTTTACTTCCCTTGACTCTGTACTTTAATGGAAGAGATGATCCAGTGAAGCCTAATGGACTTCCATAGAGATATCTCTGAACTCTTGTTACTGTTGACTAAGATGAGTCCATTTACACCTGTTCTGGGAAATTAATTACTGCTTTTAACCAACTACAAAAAATCCTGCGGGGTAGGTGGACAAAGAGCAGATATTCTGGATGATTAAATCCCACATGAAGCAGAAGGCCAGAGCTAAGATGAGAAATACAATTGGTCCCCAGGGGTATTTAGCTGACTGTAGGAAGATTTGCTTTGCTCCTTCCCCTAACTAAGTGCTCACAGCTCTCCCAAGGCCCAGGATGCTGCTCTAGGAGCAGGTGAGTGAGCATTGAGTGGGCATCACTGTCTCTCACCCTGCACTGGCTGGCACAGTTCAGCTCTAGGAGCGTGGGGAGGAGGTACTTGGGGATGACTTCCACCTACAGCTGCAGGGTACCAGCACAGACAAAGTTATCACTGAGCTTGTTAATTATCCTGGACACCAAATAATCTAGCTGTGCTGCCATCCCCAGTCAGATGTCAGCACTGAACTCTGACAGCCTCAGCTGTGTTTGCAGGAAGCAATCCCACCTTGTCCTGCAGAAACACTGGCTGTCAGACAGTTCAAGGGGTACCAACCACCTCAGTCTTCTACACAGGAACAAGAAGTGGCTGCTTGATGAGGAGCTGAAGCTCCTCCAGAGGAGGAGGTGCTTTCCCAACAGCCCAGCTCTATCCCACTCCATCTTTATGAGCTTTTAATTCCACCCAAGAAGAGCAAAGACAGATGTTCCAGCAATGCTGGATTTAATCCTCTTCTCCATCCCTGCCGCTCACGGTAATTTTCCCAGCATTAAATCACTGTTGCAGTGCCTCCCCAAGCAAACCCACCCAGGCACCCAAGTTTCCACTGGTCCTGCAGTGCTTGGTTGCAGACAGCAGAGCAGGAAGCCAGAGAGCCCAGCCCAGCACCGTTCCCTCTCTGCACTTCACACTAATCCACAGCCAATCTCCCAAATGCCGTAGTTTACGTCTGCTATTTCCAAACCCATTTGTTGCCAGGTTCCAGGCATAAGCAAAGCAATTCAGCGAACATTACATTTAGGGTAACAGGTATCATAAAACTCACAGAATGTCAAACAGTAACAGTGAAGTCAACTCGAATTCCCTGTGGAGGGACAGCGAGCACCAGGCAGAGCCATCGCTCCACTCAAGGACATGGCCAGAGGCTGTTAATATTTTTTATTTTAAAGTTACTGTCCTCCATTTGCAATTGCTTGTGACTCTTCCAGGCAAGGAGGGGACTGGAATAATTGTGCTACTCAGCAGACTGTGATTTATTTTGTAGATGGAACAAGAACCACGGCGATTTGGTTTAAATTAATCGTATTTCAGTACGAGCACTGGCTGATGACAGGAACTTGTTAACCTGTCCTCCCCAAATACCATCTCTGCTGCACAGCCTCAGTTTGTACAGATCCTACATTGCTTACAGGTGCTTCAACACCTCCAGCCACAATCTCAGAGGTCTTTAGGTCTTTTAGAAACAGAATTTCTTGTACTGCTCTTAAGGTTCTCGTCCCATCCAAACACCTCATCCATCCTCACTGATATCCAGGCAGCTTCCCCTGCTCCTCACCCTTGTGTCAGTGAAACAGAAACCCAGCAGCACAAGTTCAGGTTTCCCTTCTCCTGGAACAGGCTGAATTAATGTTCCCAGTTAGTCTCTCTGCATTAGATCAGTGTTTAAATGCACACAAGTAAAAATTACTCAATGAAGGGTGAAATGGGTGAGTGTTCAGTCTGCAGCTGAAGTCTTCCTCTGCACTGAGCTCCCGTTCCCTATCAGATGGAAACATAATGAATGCTGCTCCATTGGTGTTTGGTTTTGTTTGCTTCTCCCCCAAGCAGAAATGATGCGATTTTTCACTGATCAGCCACATGCAAATCTGAGCATCTGAGCTTCTGTCCCATTACTCCCTTACAAGACAGGGGCCTATTGCTACCTTGTAAAATCAGAAACATCACATGGCTTTAAACCAGAAATCTGCACTACACATTTATTTTTAATGTGTCTAAAATAATTTCTGTACTACTTTAATGGAAATAAAGTTGATTTAATTTTGTGATCTGTGTAGCTATCAAAATCCATCTGTTCAGACCTATGAAACTTACCCAGGAGCTGAATTTCATCTTTCTTATGAAGTTTTCCATAAAAATTAAGTTCAGAGGGGGATAAAGTATTTCTCCTACCCCCAAAAAGCAACAAGCAAGGAAACAACAGAAACCAAAGGCAGCAGCTCCTCCCCTCCACACACCTTCCTCCACTGCAGATGTCCCAGATGCTAAAATTGGTGCTGGGCTTTGCTTTTTAAGGCACCACATTAGCAGGATGCTTAGAGACAATTTCATAATCAGCTGGAAATTCAGCATTTCACATCTTGTGCAAAAATCTTCTGAGAGGCATCTAGGGAAAGGTACCAGCAACTTTGAGGGGTATAGTGAGGCCTCAGATGTGGTGAAACAGCATTGTACACCACTGTGTAAGCAGGTTGTACACCACTGTGTAAGCACCAAGAAGCTACGCCTGCCATCTCCCAACCACTCCTTTGTAAAAAGCCAAACAAAACCCACCCCATTTTTCTTTTTACTAATGAAAACACTAGTAAGTGAACTATTCTACCAGCTTAGCAACCCAAGATTACAGAGAGTCCTAGATGCACTGTGTTTAAATTATGTTTCAAGAGCCAACTTCTGGTGGGAGGGGGTGTGAGTAATGGAGTAAAACAAGTGCAGTGTACAGAAGCATTTTGTTATTAAAACTGTGTATACGATAAAACTGAATTTGCCTCTTTCTTCTTCTCTTTTCAAGCAGAGGCTTTCATGGTATGTTAAAAGCAGTCTGCACCCACTGTCCCAAGCAGAAGAGTCAGGTTTGGGCCATTTGCCAGAGTCACAGCAAATCCAGCCCCTTCTGTTGTACCACAGTGAGCAGGGCTGCAGGATCTCTTCCCAAACCAGGTGTCTCCTGACTAACAAAAACTGAACGAGCAAGGATGGGAGTGAAAACCAAACCATAGCCAAACTCTTGGCCCTTGAGTAGCTGGATCAGGACAGGCCTGTCCCAGTGTGGCTCTGCCCCTGGGTGTTTCCTGGGTCCCTAGGTACACCTCCATGGTCACCTGTGGGTCATCGTGCCAGCCAGGAGCTGGCATTTCCAACAGGAATGCCCTGCCAACAGTGTGGCAAGGACAAACAGCCCATCAGGTTCCAAGGTGTCATGCAGCGAGACATCCCATCAAGTTCTGAGTCACAGCCCTCCAGGAAGGGTCCCAAAAACATTCCTGGTACACAAAGAGTTCTTTACATGAGCTACCACAGCCAACACAGCGTTCAGAGCCACTGTGCCTCAGTGTCACGGGAAGGATTTCTGGGTTTGAGAAGTGACAAGTTCACAGACACAGCCCAAAAGCCATGATAGAGAACCGAACAAAAGAACAAGTTTCAGGATGTTCCAAGATGATTACATGCACTGAACCGCCAGCTAAAATCATTTTAGTAACTAAGCCGTAGCTGCATTTACTTTTTTATCAAAAGGTTTGGCTGGAACAAGTTCTCAAGGGTTTTAAATGTCCGTTGGCAAAGTGCCTCTCAAATCCTTCTAATACTTTAAAGCAGCACATGATATATCTATTTTCTTAAACTCTCAGGGACTAATTTTACAAGCAAAAGCATCTCTCGGCTACAAACCCAGTTGTTCTCACAAGCAAAGGTAACACACTTCAGAGAAAAAACAGTATTCTGAATACATTATGCAAAACTTTAAAATCCAATTAGGAACAAGGAAATGTCAACATCAGTAGCAACTTACTTTTAAATGTAGGCTCTGTTAAGACAACTGCGAAAAAATTGAGATTCAAGAATTTGACTGGAGAGGATTGCACAAATGAACTGAAAACTGCAGCACTGGGAAACCCTGGCTCCCTCCTTCAGAGAATGTCCGGGCTAAGGGACAGGATTCAGTGAGAGTATTCACCTACCACAAAACACTGATGTCAGTGTTTTCTGTAATCTGTTCTTAATGAAAAGCTTTATAAAACCATTGTTACCTAATCAACAATTTTGTTACCATGAAAATTTTAGTAAATTTTATTATAATGAGTTAAAACTCTATTTGCTATATTTGACAAAGGATTCACATGCTCTGGGTCTTACTTTGGAAGAAATTTTTTTACAGTGAGGGTAGTGGAGCCCTGAGACAGGCTACCCAGAGAGGTGGTGGATACCTCTTCCCTGGAAACATTCCAGGCCAAGTTGGACAGGGCTTTGGGTGACCTGATCTACTTGAAGCTGTTCCTACTCACTGCAGGGGGCTGGACTAGGGTGGCTTTTAAAGGTCCCTTCCCACCCAAACCACTCTGTGATTCTATGAAACAAAAAAATGACAAGTGTCTCATTAGCATAACTCTGTGTTTGTTTCTGTGATGCACAACTCCAGAGGTTTGTCTGCCAAGGGCACTGAGCAAACTCGTCTGGACTGACAGGTAACCAAACCCTGATTTCAGTTCTTCAGCTGGTTTTAATCCACAAGGTCTATAATTTGACTTTTTCTTCTCAGTTTTCTAAAAGGACAAGATGCTTAAATGATTTAAGCATCTTTTAGCATAAATGTCTAAAAGGACATTTATGCTTAAATGATTTTTCTAAACACAAAAATCATTTAAGCATAAAAACCAGGAGCAAGAAGCTGAACCATAACCAGAGGAGAGGGAACATCCCTTGAGTTAAACCCAATTTCTTCTCCCCAGTACGTAACACAAACACTTCCAATATGCACACACAAGCAAAATGAAAGGGTATTCTCTGCTACCTGGATGTTTAAATTAAGTAATCAATCTTTCTTTTATAAAACCAAAGTATTTCTTTTAAATGCCGTGGAAGTAACTTCCCTGTTACCCCAGCTGACTCTACTCCTTGTACATTGAATACTCAAGCAAAGTGGACACAGAGGAGGTGCTGGTTTTCCCTTCCACCCCTCCTTACCCCACAGTGTGGGCAGTGCAGCTACTGTTTGACAGAGGTGCACCAGGCTTTATACCAGTCAAAAAAACCAGCTATATTTCATGAGAAGTCTTAGATTAAGTGGAAAAGGTTCATCCATCAAGAAGGTTCTTAAATAATGAATGAGTCATAATTCTTTACAGTCAAAAGCAATTAATTTTCTGTATTGTAATCAGGAGAATAAATCTGAAAAATCCATTCTAATAGCTCTGAATCTGAAGGTAGTGTTGCAGCTTAATTTTTAATCTTACAATACAGGAGCAGTGAGGACTTCTGCTGTTTAAACATACAATCTTCTACCAAACAGAACAGCTTTACTGCATATTTAATAGGTAGAACAGGTTTTTTGAGACCACATGAGATTAAAGACAGCATTAGATACAGGAAATGGATTTCAAGCAGAAAGGTCCTTCCGAGATACCTCTTAACTGTATAGCCACTAAAATACTTGAAATATCCTTTATGAAGTCTACAAAATATTCAGAAATTCTTGCTGCAATAAGTAGTTTTACTTACATGTTTCCAAAGAGCTAAAAATATTGAGAAGCGTGTTAATGTGGAATCCAGCTCAACCCTACAGCAACTGTTTATTAGGAAGCATTTGCTCTCTTTCCCACTAACTCCTAAATAATCCATCACATACCCAGAACCTCTGCCTCAAAAGCCATGTGCTGTTAGCTGGGACTATCAATTTGTACCCTCAAATGGATTGCTTCAACGCTAACACCACTCTAAGTTTGAATTCTTTTAGAGAAAAAACCTGTAAAATTAACAGAGCTCTCAATAAAGCTAATAATGACACAGTCTGCTAAGGAGAGAGAACATGGGAAAGGGGACAGGGACAAAATGCTACAAGGGAATTTCTATCACTGAAGGCACCAGACAGCACTTAACTGGGAGAAAAACATATTCCCCTCCACTGCAGCCACTCTCAGCAGCTTTGCTAACAACCTCTGCTTTGAGGAAGGCAAATTTCAGCTGTCCAAGCAGCCCAGCTGCTCCAGAGTGGGGTCGTGCACTGAACATCCTCAGCACACACCTATGAAAGGATGTGAGCCAGGAACAAATCCTCAGGTTGGGAAAACAACACAGCAGGGCCATGCTGCAAACCCCTAGGTCTAAGCACACACCTCGGACTTAAAGAGCAGGAGATATTAAAGCACCATCTCTGCTGTCTTCGGGAGAAGAAAACATGCTCCAGTAAAGACCTGGAACTACTTATTGATCCCATCCAGCCCTGAAGCACAACATCCCCACACAAACTGCAACAGCTGCTTGAAATTCTGGCTGAATAATTTAAAGGTTAAAGAACTCCTCCTCAAGCTTTCCAGATAGTCCTGAAGATGGAAATAGGTGGAAATAGATGGAATTGCTTCCAGGTAGGACAAACACTCAGCTCAGCACCCAGGGGAGCAGCAGGCCACTGCAAGGCTGACCAGAGCAGAGGCAGCCAAGCTGGGGAACTCCTAATGACAGCTGGAAGCTCTCTGGGCATTAAGGGTGTATCTGCAGGGTCCAGGCCTTCAAGGATTCCACAGCCACAGGGCAGGCAGGCAGAGAAAGCCATCTCTAGTTTATATTCTTGTCTGTGGATGACCAGCTTAGCTCTGGGATGTTCATTAGCACCACAGCAGCTGTGGAGCTTGGAAGCGAAGGAGCTGTAACTTCTGATGCCTTCTGACTGCAGTTAGCATCCAGAAACTTCCAAAAAGGCTGAGGTTAGACATCTGATTAGGATGAACCAGAAAAAGAACCCAAAACCAACCAAATGAAAACAAAACCAAAACAAACAAACCAACCCAGAGAGATTTGGCAGGTACTGCATCTTTAACATGACACTACACTCCTGAACAGAACAAAAATGAGATACTTCTGAGAAGTTCCCAGAGTCTATGGAGACTTCTAGGAGATGCCTGTTCACCTTCTACTGAACTTTTAGGAGTTGTCTGTTCACCCTTGTCTTGAGTTTGGCAAACCAGGACAACCCTTTACTGAAACTATGAAGCATCAACCTCAATGTCTCATGTACAATGAGCTCTTGCCAGGTATTCCTCCCTGCTGGGGAGTGCAAAGCAAGTCTCTAGACCAGCTAAAATACACCCATAGTTAAACTCAGTAAACTTGGTAACAACACAACACAATGGCATCAGGACTAAAGAATTCCAGTTATTTACAGACCACTCAAAACACCCTCAGTGCTGGGAACTGCTGAACAAACTTCGGTGCCTCTTCCACGCCAGGTTTTACATTAGTCAGCAGTGTAAATATTTGTTGACAAATCTGAAACTTGGATAAAACCACCACTTTGTTCCACACTCAAGAGGTGTTTCTGGAATGAATTCAAAGCCCTTGCCCCCCTGCTGCAGAGCTGGCCCTTCCCAGCAGGGCCCAGGCCAGCAGCAGGAGGCTCCTGAACAAACAGCACTGGCACAGCAGTGGGATCAGTGCTGCAGCTGGAGCCAGAGCTGTGGGATATGAGTGCTCCACATCTTCCCCAGCCCCTCCTGTCTGACAGCACACCCTAAAACACAGGGACAAATGGAAGCATAGACAAAGAGGAGGCAGACTCCAGTGCACCCAGCAGATAAATCCCAGGGATATTGTCCCTTCATACCTACAGCTGTCTACGGACAACAATTAACTTGACAAAGGGTGCCAGGAGAGCATCCAGAGACACATGAAAAAGGTTTATGCCACATCCAAATGAGCTGATGCCACCCGGCTGCAGACTGCTTCTTTCTTCTTAGTGGGCACTCTGTCATTTGAATATGCCCCAATAAAGCTGCATCATCAAGAGAGCAACTTTCTGACACCTACTTTTACTGTCCATTTATTCAAAACCACTAGTCTTCATCAGGCAAATTAATAAGTGATCATCAACTTTAGAAAGCAATTTCAATTGTTCATGCAAACATAGCTGCACTGTAGAAAACAGCTCACTGCCACTGTGCCAACCGCAGCCTGTGCTGGCACAGTCAACAACAAAACCCGGTCCATCCTGCCTGGCCATCAGACCCTTGGGAAGCAGGAAAATACCAGGAAACCACTCCAAAAAGATGAGCTTATGCAAATAACAAAACAACCCAACCGCCCTCTCCCTCTAAAGCATTCGTTATGCACACGTATGCAGTTAATTAAATACATATATATAAAACAGACATTTCAGGTGGATTTTCTGTGTCACATTATGAAACACACGTAATCAGTGATCCTGGGGAACTAACTGAAATCAATCCAAAAATATTTAAAGATCAAAAGTAAATCTCAAAACAAACCCTCTAATGGGAAGTTTACTCATGGAAGGAGTTATAAAAGGGGCTTTTTATAATGACTCCATCCTGTTTGCTACATTTGCTTATGCAAGAGAAGTGTTTTTTAACTACTGACAGGACTAGGATTAAATGACAAGTCCACATACTTGATCCAGATTGTTCATAGGCACAAGGTGAAAAATATAATAAAGAACACTAACAGGTTTTAGTGAGCTGAGCCAGGAAAAAAAATCAAACCCACACCCCTTCTGAGCAGAAAATAGGACTTTTTTGTGACTATTAAAACAATTTCTATCAAGGCAAGTACAACAGGCTGATTTCTACTCTGACAAGTGGTTTGGTCACTTCTTTTTATGTAATGCTGTTATACTCACGAAAAGCCTGTTTTACCTCTGCTATCAAAATCATTCCACTGTCTTCAAATATTTCAAGTTAGTAACATACTTCCAGTCATTTCACTAATATAAAAAACTTCCAAAAATCTTATTTTCTCACAGGAGAGCTATAATTTGCGACTTCAGTCTTGCAGTCTGTTCCCTAATGAAAAAGAAAAAATCAGGAAAGCACACAGGTCTTCCTTCACATCTCACAGCATCTTTTAACTTTAATGGCAACTGACCGAAAGCTTTAGGACTGCTCCAGGCTAAAAACTACTCCTAATCTCTGTAATTTAGTCTGGAATTCCCACTCAAGGGCAAAACTGGGAACAGCTAAAAATGCTGGGATGGTTTGTAAGAATTCAAGAAAATCCTAAGAACAACCAAATGTAGCTGGCCCAGCCCTGAAGTGTCCAAGGCCAGGTTGGAAATAAGGCAAAAAAGGAAGATGTGTGGCCAGTGAAAACAGGGTCAGGTGACATGGGAAGAACACAGCGATACTGCTGCCCCCACTGCAGGCAGAAAATCTGGGTGGACAAAGCTCAACTGGAGTTGGAGCTGCCAGAACTGGGGGACAATAGCAATTTTCAAACATAATAATGGCAAAAGGCAGTGCAGAAATGACTTCAGTGTGTTCCAGGATGAGGACGATCACCTCACAGACAGGGACAGGGAAAGGCAGAGATGTTTAAAGCATTCTTTGCCTCTCTCTTCAACATGGATCATGGACCAAGGGAGTCCCAGTGCCCTGAGCTGGAGGACACATGGTCACATGACTGTGGCAATGATCAGCTCCCAACTTACCTTGAAATGGTGCAGGATCTGCTGTTCCAGCTGGATCCCTACAAATCTATGGGGGCTCATGGGATTCATCCAAGAATCCTCAAAGAGCTGCTGATATAATCACAAAGCCTCTCAATGATTTTTGAGTGGTGTTGGGAATCTGGAGAGGTCCCAGCTGACTGGAAGCTGGGGAACATTGTTCTGATTTTCGAGAAGGGCAAGGAGGAGGACCCCAGAAACTGCAGGCCTGTCAGTCTCACTTCAGTGCCAGGTAAAGTTATGGAGATTATTCTGGCAGGTGTTGAAAAACACCTGGAGGACAGCACAGGCATCAGTCACAACCAGCATGGCTACAGGAGGGGAGAAGTCCTGCTTGTCAAACCTGATTTCCTTCTCCGACAGGGTATCCCACTCAGTTGATCAAGGAAAGCCAGTTGATGTGATCTTTTTGGACTTCAGGTGCAGGCTGGATCTCAGGGACAGCTTCTTCCCCCCAGAGGGTGCTGGGGCACTGCTCCCCAGGGAACAGGCATGGCCCCAAGGCTGCTGGAGCTCCAGGAGTGTTTGGACACCACTCCAGGATGCCCAGGGTGGGGTTACTGGGGTGTCTGTGCAGGGCACTGGAATCCTTGTGGGTTCTTCCTAGTCAGGATATTCTATGATCCTGTAAGTCTTCTTTTAAGTGATGATGAAACCAAACCTTTAAAATTACTGTCTAGTGCTATCAATGTATTATTTCTTGAAGGGAAAAACATTACTGCAGCAGCAAAAGGTAATTTTTTTAACTGTTATTTGCACCTGTGGTGTGGGGGAGGAAGGGATGAAGAGATGTGTTTGTCAGGTCTGAAAAAGACAGATTCTCAAACATTTTGTACTACTTTCATACCACTTCTGGGTAACAGATCTATCTACCAGTGCTCTCTTAAGGCTTATTCTTATATCTAGAAAGTTAATAGCATATGTTGTATGATACATAGCACGAAGGTTCTATACCTCTGTAGCACATTTCTACCACTGAAGCAAAAATACCTATTTTTAAGATCAGTAACGGTAGGAAAGTGCCAGGGTGCGAAGAAAGTCATCCTGTAACAACATACATATTTTCCCTAGAAGTGCAAAAGAAAACCCAAATTGGCAATAATACGTCACATGCTAAACCTGACTTTTCATGGAATCGAGTTCCTCAGTTTCCATTACATCATGATACTGCGGCTCTACAAGCCAGATCAGACCCAGCATTAATCAAGCAAACGTACCTGAAACCTTTTGCAAAATGGCACAGGTTTCTATTTCTTGTTACCCTGAAGATGTATCCTAGCTGAGCTCAGAGCCAGCTGCAGGGCTCTGACTGCCCTGGCTCAGTGTGCCAGGCCCCCTGCAGCAGCACGCTCAGATCACAGAATATTCTGAGCTGGAAGGGGCCCACAAGGATCAGAGTCCAACTCTCAAGTGAATGGCCCACACAGGGATGGAGCCCCTACCTTGGGGTTATTAACACATGCTCTGACCCCCTGAGCCTGTCTCAGGGTCACCCCTCCATGCCAGGGCAGTTCCTGCCTCCACAGGGGACACACAGGGGCAGAAGAGTGTTGTGTCTCTATCTCATCCAGCTCCAGATGTAAAAGGGGTTATTTTGCAGCAGGTCTGGCATCCTACTCCTGCAGTTAGCAACCCCGTGCTCCCACCCCTCTATGCTGTGAGGTGCCAGGGCTTAGGACTCCAGCACTCCCAGCCAGGCTGCTCCTTCTCCTGGACCACAGCCCTCAGCTGCCACCCAGCCCAGACAGACACAGAAACCCTGTGCTGGAAAAGCAGCAGGACAGCACTACACCACAACAGCCCCCACAGGCCCTGCAATGGATCACAACTGCTGACAAAAGATCTGTTTTAAACCTGGAGTGTCTTCATGCATCACCCCAACCAAAAGAATGCTAGATTCCCCCAGCCAAGTTCAGCCAGGTGAGATCTGACCCAGGCTGCTGTGAGCGACAACCAGGAGCTCAAGGGGGGCTGCCCAGTATTTTGTCAACACTTTCAGCTGTTTCCTCCCTAGGGATTTTGCTGAGTGACAACTGGTTAAGCTTGGCTACAGGTCAATTCATCTCACTTCCAGTATATCTGGTTAGAGGGAGAAGCAGGATGGATGGGGGAATGTCTCAGAATACCCCATCAGTGGGACAAACCGCTTCTGCAGGAGCCACCAGAGAGCTGCTGGGGCTGGTGAGTAATCTACCACTGGAGCTGCTTTTTTACAGGCCTGGTTTTTCTTTTTTATGCTAATTAGCAACCTTATCTAAGGAATATCTCAAGTTTTTCCTTCACAGATTACATGAATTAATAGATATATCCAGAAGCATGAAAAGCACGCTAAAGTTTACACCTGCAGTAATTGTAAAAGCCTTGAGATATTGTGGTTTTTATCAAATTTTACATGTGTGCAAAAGGCTTTAGAAATAGAACTAAAATTGGAACAACACAGACCCCTGCAAAACTCAAATTAAAAGGAGTGAGCCAGCCTTTCCAAGAGGAAGAGAATGCATTATAAATCTGGGAATAAAGCCACCTAACTCCTGGCAAGACAGCTCGGAGAAACAGATAATAAAGCAATCCTACCAATATGGTCACAAGGCATTCAAAGTTAGAATTAATGTAACCTTTATTCATTATTAGAAATATAAATAGGTTTAATTTGCAACAGATTTTAAAGTGTTTCCTGTAGGGGGGGATTCAGCAGCCTTAACCTGCAATACACCAATAGAAAAAGTAGGTATGAAGTCGCCTTTGGCAGGAAGCAATAGGCATTAAGAACCAGGAACAGCAGGAAAAGCTGACTAATTGTAAAGAACCCCAAGGCTCGGCAGCAGCAAAAGCAGCAGAATCTCCTCTCCATCAGAGAATTCCAGAATGGTCTGGGTGGGAAGGGACCTTAAAGCGCATCTCATTCCTCCCCCTGCCATGGGCAGGGACACCTCCCACTGTCCCAGATTGTCCCAAACCCCATCCAACCTGGCCTTGGACATTTCCAGGGATCCAGGGGCAGCCACAGCTGCTCTGGG
This sequence comes from Dicaeum eximium, assembly GCA_013396995.1. Lineage (NCBI taxonomy): Eukaryota > Metazoa > Chordata > Aves > Passeriformes > Dicaeidae > Dicaeum > Dicaeum eximium. Next base: position 428,555 of record VWZP01009297.1, read on the forward strand.
CACCCTGTGCCAGGGCCTGCCCACCCTCCCAGGGAATAATTCCTAATTCCCTATATCCCATCCATCCCTGCCCTCTGGCAGTGGGAACCATTCCCTGGGTCCTGTCCCTCCATCCCTTGGCAATTGTCTCTCTCCATGTTTCCTGTGGCTCCTTCAGGCCCTGCGAGGCCACACTGAGCTCACCCCAAAGCTTCTCCTGTGCAGGTGAACAATCCCAGCTGTGCCAGCCTTTCCTCCCAGCAGAGCTGCTCCATCCCTCTGCTCATCCTGGTGCCTCCTCTGGCCTGGCTCCAGCAGCTCCAGCTCCTTCCTGTGCTGGGCCCAGGGCTGGGGCAGCTCTGCAGGGTCAGCATTTGTGGAGTCAGGTGAAGTCCCTGAGAAGGCAGAAGGGCTCAGAAGCAGTCCTGGCTGCCCAGGAAGGGGATCCCACTGAGTGCACTCAGACAAGCCAACACAGCTCCACATCAGCTCCGTTCAAAATAAGCCAGTGACTCACTGGGGCACCGTGGGGATTAAAAAGCCCAGAAACGTGGTGTGCATGCCTTCATTTCTCACAGAGGCACCACCAAGCCATTATTTACTAAGCTAACTAATTAGCCAGCCACCCTTGCAGATAATAAGAATGCATTGAAGTATTTAAAATTCCAGTACAAGCCTGACATATACAAAGTGTCTGCCCTGCTTCAAAAGAAATTGATTGTCAAAGGAAATAAACCATCTAGGAACACTCAGCACATCTGAGGTGCAGGAGAAAGGTAGCATCACCTCAGCATCCAGGAAAAGAAAGGAAAACAGCTGAGTGCTATGGGATGTTGAGGCATTTCACACTTTCATTGTATCAGCTTCTACTTCTAAAGAGATCACTAGATACACAATTTGAATTAGCATTAGATAGATGATAAAGTAACAGCTATTCAAAACAAACAGAATTAATACACAGAACTGCAAAAACTGGCACAGAAAAAGCGGGAGATTGAACGCACTTAAACAGACAGTAATCTGAAAAAGCCAGCTGGTAAATTCAGTTTTACACCAAGAAATAAGTTGTAACTGAATCTACACTTCACTGTAGTCTAGCACTGAAAGCACCCTTCCCTCCACGCAGGCACTGCTCCAGGAGTGGGTAATAGAATCAAAGTCATAGAGCAAGTTTACATAACACATAAAATAATCAATCCACTGGAAATAACACCAGGAATACTCCCAAGGGGATACAAGTGCCCTGTGTACTTGATGTAGTCCTGCTGTTACAAAAAGAGTTCCTGAAGTCCAGCTGAGGATACCCATAACTTGGGGGCATGAAGGAAATAGGTTTCCACAGCACTACAAAACTGACTGGGGATTAAAATTTAGAGGAAGTTTGGAAAATTCAGCATGTGCCACCAAAAAGGCAGTTTTACATTCTCTGATAAAAAGCTTTCATGAGAGCATAGGGGCAGGGAGTGTACAGGACAGGAAGATTTGCATAATTGCCACCTTTTTCTCTCCACACACATTCCTGACAGGCTCTTCTCACTCGTGGGAGGGAGCAGCCCCTGGGGGTGAGCAAAGCTGTGACTGACAGCGGTGGGGAGGAGCAGGAGCCCACCTCACCCCACTCAGGTGAGCCTGGGCAGCAACTTCACCTGTGGCTACCAGAGAGTCACACCTGCAAACCCACCCTCACAAGAACATCAACTTCTCCATGGCCTGGTGAAGACCCTGCCTTCCTCAATGGAAGAGCCCTGCAGGAAGGAACACGCCCATCTTGTAGGCCATTAGCTCCAAAGGGGTCAACTGCCCAGGCAGAAGGGCTTTCAACTTCTTTCTCTTCAGTTATTTCTGCATTAACTTCTTGTTTTCTTGGCTTTTTTCAGTCCAGTGACCTCTAGAATTTGGATTCTTTGACTCCTGGAGAGATGCCCAAAAACCTCATTTTGCCGCTAAGGAAATTCACAATTTGGCATTTAAGGGGAACAGTATCAAGTGATATGGCTGCAGTCTTATTTTGTACTTGACATCAGAGCTCTCCAGTCACCTTCTTCCTCCAAAATGACTCAATAAAGAGTCCTCAAAGGAGAGGTTCAAAGGCACAGTACGGAAGAGGAAGCCAGCCCCACATCCCATATTCCTCCCTACACAGTTCAGGAGGCTGAGTGGCGAGGGGGGGATACACACACAAACTCTTTGAAAAGAGGGAAATGAGACTGAAGTGACGGATGCTGAAGCCACCTGGGCTGTATCACACAGCCAGCTGGTCAACCTCTAAAGAAGCAGAATTAATTGCATTAATTCTGGGGTGTAGTCAAGAGAATTTGAATAAAAATAATGCATACTTAAAAGCAGCGCACAGTATTGGGTTAAAAAGGGGACAGCAGGTACATGGAGGGATCTGACTTGGGCACCACTGACATTCACAGCTGCAATTCATCTGCTGAGAAGCCTGAAAGGAAAAATGCCCATCAACTTCCAACACCAGATACACGACAAAGTGTGCGTGCCACAAACAAGTCCCAGAGTTATCTTCCTACTCAGCAAACAGGGGCTTTTTAAAGCATCATATACCGATGTTGCAGGTAATATCAGAAAAGAAAATAAACTCAAAAAAATAGTAAAGTCTCAAGCACATAATGTGTTTGGTGTCTCAAAGAAATTACTTTAAAATCTCCAGCATTCCTTAATATCTCTGTATGAATTTTAATTTGGGGAGAAATGATACAACTACATTCATGTATCCAGACAACATGAAAAGAAATTTAACAGTATTGGAATTATTTGAAGTCTTGAATAGTTTAGGATAGTCAATGTTCCAGCTCCCCCAAAGAGTCCCTGTGTGCAGCCTCATGGTCAAATCTTCATCTGTCTTCATATTAAAAAAAGCTGCCTGCCACACTTGCAGGTGGGAACCTTACTCCAAAATTCAAGCAATCAAAGGCAACAAAAAGTACTTTATATTTTTTGGTGGGGTTTTTTTTGTTTGTTTGTTTTAAGGAATCCGTCCTTTAAATACAAGGTCAAAATAAATTCCCTAAACCCCAGCAGATGACAGGCAAGCCAGAAAGATGCTCTGGAGCAGTCATGGCACCCAGGACTGACACACCTGCATCCCCAAGGTGCTCCTCATCTCTGCCCAGTCACTCCCTCACACACTCCCATGTCACCCACACTTCCTGTGCCTCACAGACTCTACTCTCAAGATACCACTCCTACAAAGTTGAACTGATCCTAAACCAAGAACCTTCTGTTTTCAGAGCTTTTTGCCCCACAGAGAAGTAGCAGGCTTAATTTCCCCAGATCACTGTGCATGTTTCAGAAAGTAACTGATAACGTCAATTCGCATTATCATATTCAGCAAATCACAGCTGACAGCACCTCAGGCATATCAAAGAGATTCTGAGCTGAAAAGCAATTTTTTTTTCTTCTGGCCACATATGGCAGCAGTGGAGCACCCAATGAATGACAAAAGCCTTGTTTCTTGACAGACAGAGGTTACCAGGAACACTGTGGAGTTGATACTCCACGAGTGGCTGCACATCCCACAATATTTGTGTTTACTCTGACACACACAATAAAGAAAAATACCCTCCATTTGTAGAAGGCATAGGTATTTGTGAAAGCCAGCACAGAACCATCTGGGTTTGTTTCTTCACTGCCTACTGCTAATTTTGCACATGCCCTGGTTTTCCCTTTATGGTTCGATGCCAGTGCTTTTTTTAATTGGTGCTGAGAAAAATGCACCTTTTAGCCCACCTTTGCAAGGCAGCTCCTGGCCTGACAGCCTCTGGCTTTGCTGGTGTTATTGTAAGGAAACTGCTCTTCTAGAATGCCTGTTCAGCAAAAATAATTTGTGAGTATCCAGTCTCCAAAGTCATGAAGTGTTTTCAGATAGCCTGAGCAGGTTTTTAAGCCTGCCATACACAAGCTGGCTCTGCTGTTTCCCCTCTAACTCCCATCCCTCCTGCTAAAGGAATGTCTTCCTGTGTAGGCCAGAAGGAAGCCAAACTTCTCTCCTCTATTTCAAAAGCTTTCCAAGATACAGCTTAAGCCTCATCCTTTTCTCAGACATGAGAAGGATTAAGTCACTCTTCTGCCGCTATTTAAATTCCAGAGGGCTGCCACTATTTGGATAAGCCACAAATGCTAATTATTCTGTATTGATTCTGTTGACTTTCTGGGACAAAGTAGGTCTGAAGCTCCAGGACACATTAAGAGCATTACAGAACATCAGCTTTCTTACACAGGATAAAACAGGCTAAGCAAGAGCAGAGTCTGGATAATAAACACCACATCCAGAAGAGAATATCCAGGTTTCCATCGAGACCTCTAATGCTTGCAGCAGGAGTTGTAAAAAAGATGAAGAGGTACTGGAAATGAAAAAAATGAAAGAGCACAACAGGTTTTGCACGTCATGGGAGCACTGGAGAGGAGACAACTGGTACCACACAGCCACAGGGACATGTGTGTACATGGACAGTGACTGTTCCCCTTCTCTCCCTTCATTATCTCCTGAATCCCATCCTGCAGATGGAGCTTAATCCAGAGTTTGTACTAGATCAAGGCAACAGAAAAAGGAGAAGTCAAGGACTTGAGATGCAAGTACGTGATTGTAATACAAGAACTGTGGTATTCCATCTTTGTAATAATTCCATCATCCCCTTCCTCCAACGAGAGGAATTGAAAAGCCCAGTTGTGTGTGTAATACTTCTGCACACTGAGAGCATGATCCTGCTGGAGGCTAAAAGACTGTTTATCCACAGATCAGCAGTCACTGTGCAAACTTACATGCTCCATTCCATTCACACTCCTCGAATCTGACTTTGAGAGACTACTCAAGTATCACCAAATGGAGTTGCATTAGGGGTGACTACATATTTGATCTTATGTAGGCAGATAAAGTTCAAATATTTTCCTACAAAACCGTAGAATTCAAATTAATTAAGCCATAAACCACAATGTTAAGGCAGAATCCACGCACAGCTTTAGAGTGTATTTATGTAAAACCACTTGCAGTTCAATGAAAGTAAAACACTGCAAAATGCCAACATTCTTATCACAAACAAGGGTGTACACATTATTATTGCAGGTTTTCCCTGCACCAATCTTAAATGTTATTTGATTCAACATGAGATTAAGAAAGGTCGAGATTTATAATGCATTATCAGAAGATTAGAATGTGTTAACATTGGAGATCGACACATGCCTGACAAGAAAGGAAAACCCAGGTGTTTCACCAACACATAACCAAAGGGTGAGGGTGGAAAGGAGGGGCCTGGTAGGATGGGAGCCTTCACTGCCACTCAAAGTATTCACAGGACTCAATTCCTGTTCAGAGCCAGCACTAGAGCTCAGCTCTGCTGCACAGCTGGCTGCAGTGAGCACTGTAAGTGAGGGCAGCCACCCTCCTTATTTTACATACATTAAGTCTGTAACAAAAATGCTGCAAAGCATGGAAAGGCTGCAAGGGTGAGTTCTGCTGTACAAGACAGTTCAGAACAAGTCCCAGCTGCTGTCAAATTTATTCAATTTAAGAGAGTTCTCGCTGGCAACTCTGCACCAAACAAGCAGCAAAGGCTGAAGGCAGTGGATGGAGCACAGCAGCGATTTAAGACTTCAAGAGACTCCTAGAGTCCTACTGAAATCAGACCTGAGGTGTGAGTGCTGGGGTTTGCTGGATTCTCTCTGGAGCTACTCAGCCAGCCATATGCTTCTCTAAGAGATCCATCTGCACAGCAGAAGAACTGCCTTGGGTCTGGAAAAGCATCCAGGACTTGCAAGCTGTGCCACTGGCACCAATGGCTACACTGGCATATGCCCCATGTGCCCACCCATGGCACACAGCTGGAGCCCAGACGTGCTGCCCTCCCTCCCCTCTAGGGCTGGGCATCCTAAGTTGTTTGGAGTCTCTAAACTAGGAATTCCACATCAACACTGGGACAAGCTCAGGAAAACCACTGTGGGTGACAGGGAAGACTATGAAGAGCTTCAAGACCCAAAGATCACAAGGTGTACAGAACTTCGCATGAACTGGACTCTTAAGAACTTACTCTAAAGTTCCCTAAGTCCTTGTATTACTCCCTAAAAAACAGAAGGTGCCAGAACATCTCCTGAAAACCCTACACTAAATCCCAAACCAGGATGGTGTTGGGTGAACACCTGGAGGCTTCATTCTGTAGCCCAAAAATGTCTGACTGACATAGTGTAAAGTTCTCACCATCTTCATCTGGCTTCACTCCAATGATGCTGAAATATTTACTCTACAGCAGCCTGTAAGCATTAAACTTAAAACTCTTATCACTTCAGAGATGTTCTGTTTTTAAAAGCAGCATCTTTGTCAAATAATGTCTATGGAAATTAGGGGCCAGCATAACAGCACAGCTCTCTACTGAGCAGCAAAGTCCATGACAGGAAAACCCATCCAGGCTTTCAAACCACATCCATCATGTCAGCATTCAGGCATCTTAAACTGACAAACAATATTAAAAAAGAAAGTGTGGATTATCTCAGGGCAGAATTTTTATCAGCATCTTTATCATCAACACAGATCAGTGTGCCATTTTAATTCACATCTATTCCCACAGAAACAGATGCTTTCAATAAAAGGCCTATGCAAGAGCCCTTTCAGTATATAGATACTTGCTATAAATGAATTTCAGAGTCATATGAAAATTCACGTGTTCTCTTCCAAGCTTGGATCCTTGATGGGAATACAAAGCTGTGGATCAACATTATTAATAGGCAAATTCATCATGAAAACACATCTCCATTCTGTAAATTGCAAGCGTGTCAGGAGTAGAAATATCCTTTGCTGGTAGTTTTGAAGACAAATGATTTCTCCCAGCAGATATTGAATAGATAAGCCAGGCACTTTCCTGCCCAATCACTTCCAAGCATCAGAGATGTTTAGAGGCGCTTAGGAAAGAAAAGCAAAATAGTGCAACTAGGGTTGAGGAAACAGCACTTGTGTGTGGTATTACATTCCCCTAACTGCACTGAACAGAGACACAAGGGTGCAAACTAAGCATTTAACATGTTATGGGTCCACCAGGTCCAAATCCAGCAGTGTTGGGCACTTCCCTGGAGACCCTGAGATCCAAACCACACTGGCCTGCAAGAGTTGCCTGAGGCAGAGCAGGGCCACAGTCTGGGCTCAACCACCTCCCTCACCTTGAAGTTGTGCCATATCAGCATAGGTTAGGTTAAAATCTAAAACAAAAAGAAGCACAACCCCCACCCCCAAACAGACCCTGCTGTGGCACTCAAGCACTTGAGGCCAAAGAGAAGATGGAAACCAGGGAAAATAAAAAGCCATCCTGAAGTGATGCGTGCCTGGAATGCCTGCTCTGAACCAGCTCCCAATGGCTTTTCTCCATTTGCTGCCAAGCACCTCTAATGCAACCCAGACAGTCAAGGACACAGTCAGAATGTTAATATGAAAGCATTAAAATTCCCATTGAAATTGGACCTGTCAGGCTACTTTATGTAACACGATTTATCGTTTCCAAATGTAGTAACAAGAGATTTTATGTACAAGAGCATGTGGTACACAGTGGGGCTCCGGGTCCACATTCCACACTCGCCAAACTACAATTCCCGACAATGTTTCTGCTGGTACATGGCTGAGTTACTGGTGTGTGCATGAGAGGGGAGCTGAATGCATTAGAAATTGATGGGGTACAGAATAGACTGAAAACGAGAGCTCTCTGCACTTCCCTGTGCATACTAAACAGATCCGGACACCTCCGACCACTGCTGGCTCACGGAAAGGAGCCCAACTGCCCCAGCCCTCAGGGCTCCTGCACCAGGCAGTAAAAATTGACTGTCAAAAGCTAAAGGCAGCTTTTATTTCCAGTCTTGTAAGTCGGATAACTGATGTCCGATAACTGATGTCTTCTGCAAGTTCAAGGCACACTGAGAGCACACTGGAAACTCTGGTTACACTTCCAGGGCATGCCCTGTGCTTTCTACCCTGCTAAACCCCAAACCCCATCAAAATCTGGCCTCAAAGGCACCAAATCCAGCGTTTGCCACAGCTGACAGCAAGGCAAGCTGCCCAAGTCCTGTGCTAATGACACCCAGAGGGTTACAGCACAGAGCACATACCTGTCACAACAAAGTTTGTGGATTCCTGTGTTAGTGACACATTTTCTTTCTAAAATATAGAAATTTTTCAGCTTTCAGCCCACTGGGCATTTCTTAATACATTTCAGTAGTTTATATATCCAAGTACTTCTCATTGGAGTTATAATTTTGAGGCTGAACTGAGTAGCACAGTACAGAAAAGCTGAGATGTTGGCTATACCTACAGTGGGAGAGGAATCTCACCAGCTGCCAGTGCAAAGGCAAAGCCAGGATAAACTAGCAGCAGTGTCAAAAATATACAGCTTCATCCTTTTTACTTGGAGCAAACTGCAAATAGGTCAACATGTACCCACACAAGATCATGGCATTAGACCCAAAAGACTGTTTCCATTGTATTTTCTGTTATTTCTTACTAACTTCTTCATTGATTGCACTATTAATCTTGACATCATTCAGTTCAATGCTGTGCTCTGCCCTCTTGCCCTGCGTAAGTCTGGAATTGATGTTCAACTAAACTCAAATATGCTTTGAAATTTCTTCATTATATTAATAAAACACACACAAAGAATGCCTGACTGACACAGATCATACAAACATCTGGGTCTTGCCATCTGTGAGTTATATTACAAACTTAGCTGCAACTGGCGTGGTGAATTTACCACATTCAGGGCAGTTGATCCCAGAACCAAGACCTTGGACTACTCTGCTTTTACGAAGTTACTCAGAATCAATAATGAATTCAGGCCTTCCTCTTCCAGCTCTGCCATTCAGCACCAGCAGCAAGAATCAAGCTTACTCCAAGTAATAAAACCCAAATGCAAGTAGGCATCCATGCTATTACAATCCAGGAGGGATCTGCACTGCAAGTTTAAAAAGCAAAACTATTTTCTGTTGGAATTGTGAGAAGTGAGCAAAAGCTATAATGGAAAACAGCTCTCCCCAGGCGAAGTGGAAGAGGAGGCAGAAAAACCAGAGAATCAGATGCTACAATTAAAGGATGAACAGTTGGGATTTCAAAGAATGTAGCTTATAAACCAAGAGGCTGGGTCATGAAGTGATTGATGAAGTTCAGCGGACACAGGTAATGAAGGCCCATCTCCCTTAACATCCACAGAAACAGACTCTTGCCACTAGCTATGACTTCTCTTGCCACTTCCCAGAGCAGTCCAGAAGGTCAGAAGTGCCTGAGCTGCAGACTGCCAACACTGGGGGCATACTTGGGGTAAAATAAATTAAACAGCTCCTTTGTTCCTGACCTTCTGCTTGCAGGATCCACTACTGACCACTGTCTGACACAATGCTGGCCTTAATGTAAGAGATCTAGTCTGACCAAGCAGCTCTTGAAAATGGCAAGAGAAGTCATGCTAGATGAAAAAGGAAATCATACACACACCAATCTAAGAAAAAGGGGATTCAAACTTCTCTAACAAACTACTGAACAAGCAAATCTTACCCTTCTTTTAAGGGCAGAATCACAGGATTCACCACCTTGCCAGCAGATGCAGTGGGGGTCAAGAAATCCAACAATTCAGTTTATTGTCAAAACTTGTTATTCAGCTAAAAACTTCTGCCACACTCCGTTATTCAGCTGCCAATGCTTCCAGATTTACAGACCTTCAAGGACAGGCACAAAGAAGCAGTTAAACTCTGGGTCCAAACCACTAAACTTTGAGTTACAAACTGTCTAGAAAAGTCTTGTTATTGCCAGAGATCAGAAAGAAAGCCCAAAAGCTAGAGGAACTCACTGAAGAGAAAGCATTTAAAGTTAAAAAGGAAATCTGTCTCAAGACAGTTCTGTGAATCAGCCTTTCCAGTGCATTCCTCATCCAATCTTCTCTGAATTTGCACACTTGGCCAATAAATACCTCTTACTCTAGCACTTGGATAGGATTTACGATGCACTGCAAGTGCTGTGCAATTAACAGATTTAATGCCCAATTCACTTCCTCCTTCAAAGGGAGACTGGAGGGAAGCATCCCAGGAGCTGTGGGTATATCATACATATACATGAAATGACATTTCCTCTGCCACTACTCTAAGTCAGCACATCCCTACTCTTCCTGCAGATGTATAAAACCATTTTCACTGTTTAGATTCCCAACTATTAGTCATTCTTCAGCTTAATCACAGAGGGGTTTACAGTATGGATTTTTACACACCATCCCACATTTTCACCATAATTTATCAATTGCCTTTCCACTCCATTTCACTGAATTTCTAATCTCATTTCCCCAACTACACTGTCTACAATCATAACATAACAGTGACTTTAAAAAATGCAGTATGCTCCACTAATTTCACAATGTGTTAAAGGAGATAACAGAGGGAATACATTCTTTTCATCTTAGCATCTTTAACTTGCCTATCAGAGACAAAAGCACATGGCTGAGGAGGAGGACAGGCATTGCTGTGAGAGGAAGTCAAACCTCTGCACTCTCACATGGCTATTTGACCAACTTTCAGTTAGACAAATGCCACCAACTACTCCATGCAAGACTGAGCATTTACCTCTTGAACGTTTCATTATCCTTTGGTGGCTGCTCCATTCGGAATTGTGCTGACAGGGCTCCATCCAAACCAGCAGCACATTTGAGGGATTATTGCTGATGCTTCATAGACTCATAAAACACCCTGCTCAAACGAGTTTTGAGTGGCACAACTCCGTGCTTTGCTTCCCAGCTGCAGTTTGAAGTTCTACAAAATGTCAATGCTAAGCACAAGCTACTTTCACAAGCAATTAAGACAGACTACATGAATACCTAGCTCAGCCCGCAGGCTACATCAGACTTGCCTTTCAGTTTTGTTCAATTACTTTGCCCTTCTCTTTGGTAAACAGAAACCCTTGTTTTCCTTTCTCTCTACCACACACTGCATGTGTTCTCCAAATCTGACCACCCCAACCCACATATGGCAGCCCCTGGACCGGTTTTGCTCTATGTTGAAATCACTTTGCCCAAAAGATTTAAGGGAAGGTACCTAATGCAGCAAGGTTTCCAAAGTGTTATTGTCTAAAAAAGGTATCTCTGAACTCAGCTGCACCTCAAACAAGTTCAAAAGCATAAATAAGACGTCAAATCCTCCCATCAGGATTTCTTCAGACAAGTTTACTTGCCACAGTGCTACAAGCCATACAGTTTGCTTAAGTTGTTGCTATTTCTGCAGCTTTATTTCTGAAATCAGCCTTAACAGTATTGAAGTTTAACTATTATATATAGTCTCATCTATAATCTTATGCTATCCTGATCTCACCTCTCAACACAGCAAATTCCTCAGCTTAAAGCCCACTGGAACAAGAGCAAAGGGGCAATGGAGGGGAAGGAAGTCCAATATTGCACCATGATGCCCTCAAATGCAGAAGCTCATCCGCATGAAGTGACACTCACTCCAACCGCAGAAACTCTCAGGCTTCAGACACTGTGTGCACATTCAGTGCCTGAACATTGGAAAAGAACTGCTCTGAGCCCAATATTTACACCAAACTGCTCTCAGATTTTTTACTACATATTTAACTTCATATATCACTTCTACTCAAACTGACTAGCAACAATAATCAACTTGATTCTGACAATTCATGCTTTCAGTTACAAAGCTGACAGTTAAAGTTTCCAAGAGACAACAGCAGTGAACTTTTTGCCTAAGTCCAGTAACCTTATGTAAACCGAGGTTTGAATTTCTCTACAAAACTATGCCAACAGTCATAAAATAGAAATCAAAGCAGTGCCACTTTATGATGATAACACTTGTTTGGAAGACTGGAGATCAGTTTTAAGGGAGTATCATAGGTGATTTAAGTAGGTTTCATCCCACCTCATGACAAACCTTTCAGGACCACTTGTTACTGTTCAAATTCTGTTTGGGACAGAACAAACCAGCTTTGAGGGACATAGTTTCAATTCTATATTTTAGCTGATCCCATGGAGTTACACCCTGCAAACGGAGCGAGTGGAGCAGGGTACTCATGTTGCCCGCATACTTGAAGTTTCAGTTCCGTATTTTAGCTGACCCCATGGAGTTACATCCCCCAAAGGGAGCGAGCAGAGTGAGGTACTCACATTGCCCATGTACTCGGAGAGCAGGTCCTGCAGGGCCTGGCGCACGGCGTTGCACTCGGCCACGATGCGCTCGCGGCGGTCGTCGCGCGTGCACGAGGAGTCGGCCATGAGCGCCGCCCCGCTGATGATGCTCTCCAGCCTCTCCTCCAGGGACGGCCGGAACCGCTCCTCGCTGAACGTCAGGGGGTCCACAATGATTTGTTTCTAGCAAGAGAAAAAGTTCTGAAAATCAGTCACCGGCCCAAGTGATGCCTTAGGATTTAGCTTTTATATTTTTCAAATCCTGTAGTGCTTTAGCATATAACTCAAACTCCTTACAGCATGTTAGCTACTGTCTTCACATTTTGGTCAGACAAAGCAATTACTCTCTGGGCCTGAAACTCAAGGACATCTCACTGTCTCAGGCCCTGAGAGATGTAAACAACAGTGAATTGTGGGGGGCAAACTTGGAGTAAATTACTTCATTACCTGAAACTGTAATTGGAGGATTAACCCCTGATATGTAAATGGACCAAACTTATAATTACCCGAAAAACTCACGACTGTTGTCCATCTTGGGTGTAGCCCCTCTTGGAGGCTTTTGACTGCCAAAGGTGTATCTATTGAAGACCTTCAATAAATACCCATTTTTATTCGCTTAATCTCATCTAGCCTCTGTTCTAGGTAGCCACTCTAAGGCATCAAAGCAGTGTGTTACTGTTAAGTCATGCACACAACCAACACTTAGAGCAACTCCCGATCAGACATGAAGATGCAAAAAAGACCATTTTGGCATTTAAGAGGATTATCAGGAGTAGTTCTGTACAATTACTAAGAGGTTTCCCAGCAGCTTATATTGCTACTCATTTCTTGTGCTGCTTTGACAGCTAAACAAAGCTTGGCCATAGAAAGCCTTGTTACATGAATGGCAAAAATCAAATGTGCCAGTAAAAATAAGGTTCAAAGTCCAGAACTCTTGCTAATGACATGTCAATTTGGATGGGCCTTCACTAGTTAACTTGTCAGATATAATTATCCCATCATGAACAAGAAAACAAACATCCAAAATTAGCTCTATGTATTGTATTCTGTTGCCCTACTTTGCAGTCTTCTCTTCAGTGTTAGGCAGGTAAATACAACTGTGTTCTTGAAAATTCTCCAAGTGAAACATCAACATAAAGGTTTCAAACCACACAGAAAGCAATTTCTTCATGGCAGAAAATTACCACAGGTTTCTCTTGCCATAGTGTTAGCAAGCACACCTCATACCAAGAGACTCAGGGCTGGAACAGCAGCATTGATGTATCTGTTCTCAAGGGGCCAATCCCACCACCCATGGAAGCTCTCCAGAAAGAAGCTGCACAGTATTTATCACCTTTGCATACTTTCAGGTGATTTGTTTAAACAGGTTTGTAATTGAATAAAGAAAAATAATTTGGTCATTTCACAGTTTGGTTGTTTGTTTAGGGTTTGGTTGGGTTCTTTCAGGGCAGAATTTGTTAATTATAAAAAGAAGCCCCACAGCTTTTTGAAATGCAGCTTTCTTCAGCCAGTTTGTGTTCAAGCTAACCTCAGCAGCCACATCATAACCACCTCCTCCTGCCAGCCAGCACATTTCATATCCCTACGGAGTAACCACGCAGCCATCACAGCAGGATGAGAACATGGCATGTGCTCTCCAACACATTCCGTCCTCATTCTTCCTGAAACTTTTAGCCATTGGCTAATATAACGGTAGTGTGCTACCACTCAAGAACTGCACCAACAAAAAAGAGAGATAACAATCAGCTTGTTATCTTCTGGTAGCCATTTCATATTTTACCATCACTGGAATATCTGGGGGCATGTGTGCTCAAAGCCTCTATTACAGGAGTGTAATAACACTCAAGCAACAGCAGGAAATGAAGTGCAGGGATAACATCTGCCAAGAAGCTCAACACATTTGTTCTGTCAGCCTCCTTTGGCAGGGATGAGACAAAGCTATCATGAAGCTGGCCTGCTGATCAGGCACTGCTGCTATTAGAGAGCATCACAAAGTGGAACTAAAAGCTCAAAAAGCTTCATGTGAACTGCAACACTCAAAAAGTAGTTTGCAGCTGTATATTGGAGAGCTTGTATAGTAAAATAGGGTGATTTATCAGAAATCCCAATAGCTGGTTTGAGCTGTACAAGCAAATCCACAAACCTGAACTGAACTGCTTCTTCACTGCCAGCCCCTGACACAGTGCTGCTGCTGCAGGGCTGCCTTCCCCTCCCACAGGCATCTATGAGAACCTGCAGCCCCTTGGGGCTAACCTGAGGCACACTCCAAAGCCTTACTGAGCATCAGATGGAATTTCAGAAAGGCAAACTCAAAACTGAAACCAGTCACAAAGATCAAGACAGCCATGACATCCTCTTGTTACCCAAGAGATCACAGGGAAAGGCTTCCTATTAGGCACAGGGAGAACTCAATCAGAACTTTATCCTGGCAAAATACATGTGGCAGAAAGGGAGGAACAAGAGTGGTAAGAGTGAAAAGGAGAAAGCGAGCGAAATCTGGCAAAACCACTATTAAATGCCTTTTGAGTGATGGCTTTGCAATATTAAATAAAGGTCTAGAGTAAGTTAGTGCTACAGTGTTTAAAGTTAAGAGGCTGAATCAGGTAGACGCTGAATCCTAGCTTCAAAAGGAAAGTGATCTCAGTAAAAATGCATGGCTGTCCTCAGCAACGTGCTGAATGAAAGATAAAGAACATGACTGATCAGTACAACATATCAGTATGAAATGACTTCATTTCCAACCAAAGATCATATTAAAACTACCCACTTAATGTTCCTCTCAAGAGGTAGTTTCAGCAATCCCAAATACATGATTCACTTTTAATAAATCACTTCTGTCACCTCCAAGAATACATTACATAAATATATTATGAAATAATAAATTCCAAACAAACCATCTAATGTAGCAGTAGGCTGCTATTTCAGAGCTACTTTAACTTGACAGCCTTCCATCACCAAGAACCACATATATAACTGTCTATATTCCATCAACCCTAGTTTGGAAAATGTCTTTTTTAAAAAAAGCTTCTTTGCCTACAACTTGCTGCACTTCAGTAGAAAATGATCTTCCAGGCAGTATCAATAAAAGCAAGCTGTGGCTACCAAACCAGGTGAATAAACAGGAGGGCCAGAGGGTTTTTTCACAGCAGGGCTCCAACTCACATCGAAGTTGTTGAGGGCGTAGGCCAGCTCTCCGCCCCCGCCCTGCTGCTGGGCAGTGTCGTCGGTGGCAGTGGCCTGGGCGGCGTTGGAGATGCCGCTGACCGCCTGCTGCAGCTGCTTGTAGATCAGGTCCCTGTTGGCTTTGTAGGCAGCGACGTCGGGGTGCTGCAGGCAGGCCTGGGACGCCGTGTACAGGATGGGCACGTTCTTCTGCAGGATTCCTCTGGCAGCCGCCATCTGATCGCGGTGACCCACATCTTTCAACTCCTGTTAGGAAAATTAAAGGGGAAAAAAAGCACTTGAGAGCATTGTCCACACTCAACATCCATGCACCGTCTCCCCGCATCTTCAAAGGACAGGCAGGTACTTTGCCTCAATCTGCTCAAATCTGTCTGCTGAGTATTCCTATCCTGAAGGGCTCAACTAATTGCAAAACATGACAGCTTCATAAAGCCAAAAAACAACACTGCAGGGCAATTCACAATACCGCAATTCAAAATCTGACGCTGGATTTTTGTTCCTCTGCAGCATTGGACCAGCATTTTAAAAGCTGTCCTGTCTTACACTTGCAGATGAGAAGCAAGATCATCTTTAATTTAAACTCCCAGGCTCACAACCAGAATGTTTTCTTTAATCACACCTAGAAGATGGCATTTACTCTCCTCAAGAGACTCAGGTACTTAATTTCAGAAGAACAAATATATCATCTCATTCAACTTCTTGTTCACCTCCAATGAGACAAAATTAATCCAATGACTGTAATTACCACTAATTCAAGATTAGTGAGCAAGTCCGTAAGTCTTTTCCCAAACACTCTGTGCTGTAATTCTCTAAAGCACCATCACCTCTGTTTTGGAACAGAGAACCATGATCAGATAAAGCCTCTGAGTCCAGCACAAGCAGTAAGTTTATAAAAGGAGGAACAACCACAGTTATTAGCAGCAGCAGCATTTTAAAATTACCTCTTAAATCTAACAAAGAGACAGTGAAAATGAAGACAAGGACTGCCTTACTGAGAAAAGGGAAAAAAATTCTGTCAGACTCTCTAAAATGAATGGGCAATAGGTGACCTCTGTAAGGTACACACTGAGCAGGGAGGGCACTCCAAGCAGGCACAGAGATTTACAGATTTTGTACAACCACTTCCCATAGTGTGGAACAATCCATCACAAAGCAGTTTTAGAGCATTTATTGCATTGCCATCACAACCCTACTCCCATTTACTGCAATCAGATTTGAGATACATAACCAACTGACAATCCCTTTTTGACTGTACACAGCTTATTTTCTAAGACAAATCTGTGCAAAAAAAAACCAAGCAGTGTCAGAGGTGCATAAGCAGTTTTGGTTTGTACGTATCTACAGAACAAAGAGGCAAAAAATGCTCTAAGAGAATTATGCTATTTCTCATAACTTAAACTGCCCACACCTCTGCTTTCTTCTGAAAACTTGACTACTCAAGAATGAGTCACACCAGTGCTATTGAACAAAATAAATTTCACTCGCAATTTAAGGCTAAGCACAAGCTATCCAAAAACAGAACATACCCACAACAAACAAGAATTTAAACCACTCCTCCAATGGACATTTCAGTGCAAGACCAGTGAGCAGCACCACTCACTTCCTCAGGAAGTTGTAGCTGTGCCCAGCCATGGCTTTTGCTCCCTGTGCACGTGGTCATGTTCAGTCCATCTGCATGAACCACAGCAGCAATGGGGTCTACTGCAGAGTGCCCCAGCACTAGGACACATCTCAGCTCCTTGTCCTCACCCACACCTGCACTGCTTCAAAATGGGAAGTGCAGCTCTTGGGCAGCAGCATGTCATTAAGGCACTAAAACACTGACATAAACAAATGCTACTATGAACAAATTCCATCAGAAACAGCACCCTACAGCCAAGCACACTTTCTTGCTTACCCGGCAAGCTCACAGCTCCTTAACATGGTAGAGCACAACATAAAGTACTCAGCAATAATGTAAAAAAAATAAAGTAAAAGTATTAACAGAATAGGCACTTTCCGAGAGCAGCAAGGTATTTTGGAAAAGAAATGTAAGAATTAATATACAGAATAAAGTGGCCACACTATACCTGTTGTCTTTTGGCTGCCATTATGTTAAGCTTGTCCACTTCTGGTTTGAGTGCTTTGTACTGGATACCCAAGTCCTGCTCTGTGCCAGCATTTCTTAGTTTCAAGATACCATCTTCCACCTAAAAGAATATAGATTCACATTTTTTTCCAAGCAATATAGTCCACAGGTCAGGAGGTAGTTCAGAATGTATTTCATGGCAGACAGAGAAAGCAATCTTCCTCTGCACCCTGTTATTTTTTGGAGAGAGACACTTTAAAGGCTAAGAGGATACAGGGCTTAGCTACCATTTCACAGTCACCAGCTACCAGAGACAGTCAAGAACACACATCTGAAAGAGCATGAAGGAGTCCAGGGCCCTGGCAGAGCCACAGCAGTGGCCAAAGGGCACAAGGAGAGTCCTCAAAGCTTGGTTGCAAAGGAAGACTCAGTATCCAATGTCATTTCACTTCAAATTCTGCACAAACCACTCATCCACCCTGTGGCTCATGGGAAGGAAAGGCTTCCTCAAACAGCTCACTTTCATTTTTATTTAGCCTGCTGAAGCTACTCATCCCTAGTAGCTGGAAAGGAGTACTGGTTATAAGAAAGCCAAATTCTGTAAGATGAAAGGGCTGGCTCTCACCTGCAGCTGCAGACCAGAGCTCAGTTAGTTTCTGTACTAGAAGTTCAGAACAGAGTGCAGCTCAATGTCAAAAGCTACTGACAGTGAGTATGAAAGTGAGTGACACACACCCACTGACACATTTTGCTGAGAGGAAAAACCCCCAGACCCCCCCACTGCAGAAGGAAGCCACTGCCAGTGCGTGCCCCATGGGGTCACACACACAGTGGGCACCTGGCAGTGCACCCCGGCGTGCCAGGCACAGCAGAGCCCCACACTTACAACTTTGAGCTGAACAAGCAGCTTGTAGACGTCTGCCATGTCAGCCAGGATGAGCAGGCGGGTGACGGCGGAGAGCAGGGCACGCGCGGCCCGCACCATGTTCCCGCGCTTCACCGAGGAGCAGGGATCATCTGCAAACTCCCCCGATGCGCTCTTCATCAGGTCACCTGCATGGGGGGGACAGAGGGGCTGGCTTCAGCATCACACAGCATCGCATCAGCCACTGGAAAGGTTCCTAAGCCAACCTGAGTCTCTAAAACAAAATGTCTGTGAAGTACGGCTGACGGTTCATGCTGCATGTGGCTACCTCTCGCATGGCATTGGGACAGAGGGGTTTGTGCAGGGAGGAAGGGCTGGGAAATCACACTGTGGTCCTTATTTCCATTTGTACAGGTGTTTCAGCATGCCAGAATTCTCTAGAGAGGTGAATTCAGCACGCCTTTGCAGGGCTGCAGTTATTTCCCAAGCTCCAATGCTTTCAAAGCCTGAGCAAAAGCTTTGATTTGTGTGTGTGTAGGAGTTAAGCAGAAAGCAGCAGAAAGCCCTGTAAACACACAGCGAGCTGCCACAGCTCCTGGGACCGTAAACAACTCGGAGCGATGACCTGGCTGGATATGCCCTGGTTGGAATTCAAAGCCAGGCAGCGCTTCGTAAAACACTTCAACATTTCATAGCCTGTGGGGCTGCATCTGGTGCAGGAGCAAAGAATTTGGGTTTCAGATGGTAACAATGCCATTGGTTATGAAAAGCAAAGGCCACTTTGCGCAGCTAGAGCAATTCCTCCAGAAGGCATTCACAAAGCATAAAAGTAATGCTGCATATAGTAAGAGGAGTAAATTTTGGATTTCTCCCTCACTTTTTCAGCCAGCTTCCAGTACCACAGTTCCTATACAGCAGTAAGTTTTGGAATCCACATTGTTACCCTTGGATCTCTCTGCATCTTAGAAACACTGAGAGAACAGCTAGGACTTAGTTTAGAAAACGGTAGGGCCTCAGGGTCAGCGATTTGCAGGCAGCAAGAGATGACCAGAAAGCAGATTGCTATAGCTAGCTGCTGTTTCAGAGACTTCCCAAAAAACTGTATGAAAAACTGTCCATGTGGCCAAATGCCGAAATAAAAATAGCCTGTCTCAGATGAGACTAAAAAACCTCCACCAGCACTTGACAAGTGACAGCTGACAGTGAGTCCCATGGAGCCCCCCACACCAAACAGGGCAAGGGCCGCACCGAAATCTCTGCCTGATGCAGTCCCAGGAGGCTTCCACTTATTTAACAGCTTATTTTTAACTGCTCAGAAATGCCAACAGCTGGAGAGCCTGGGGTTAACCATCCTCATACATAATATCTTGCCCAGGAGGTTTTTCCCACCCAGGCACTCTACACCTTCACAGCTAAATTCAGCCCAAGCACAGCTGCCAGCCTGCTCAAGCAACCACACTAAGATACTCAATTTTGTTCAAATGCTCCCCCCTATATAACACCCTTCCATCATCTTAAATAATACAACCAAGAGTGGCACATAATATTTTAAGATAAAAACATGCTACTTCTGTACTGGGGCACAGCAAAAAAGCTTCTGTCCAAGTACAGGCCAGCTCTGAATATCAATCCAAAGCTATCCCCTACCCAGCTCTGGGAAACACAATTCATTACTTTAACATGTAATGAATTAAAAACTCCAGATTTCCAGATGGGGGAGAGATGATGTACCACCAATACTGAGAGCTTCAAACAGCCAGAAGATTACAAAACCCCAACACAGCTGACATGACCCTTTCTTTATTCCTTCTGGAAAAGGCTAATAATAAAAGTCATCACACAAGTATGAAATCCTCTGACAACCTCAAGATTTAAGGATATATATTTACAAGCACATGAAGCAATGCAATAAAGGGGAATGGCTTCAAACTTTAGATGTTTGTAGGTTTAGATGAGATATTGGGAAGGAATAGTTCCCTGGGAGGGTGGGCAGGCCCTGGCAGCTGTGGCTGCCCCTGGATCCCTGGCAGTGCCCAAGGCCAGGCTGGACACTGGGGCTTGGAGCAGCCTGGGACAGTGGAAGGTGTCCCTGCCCATGGCAGGGGATGAGACTGGATGAACTTTAAGGTTCCTTCCAAACCAGGCTATTCTGTGATATGCCAGAACCAAAACTGAGTACAAATATTTCCTTCCTTATTTACATATACATGTATAATTCCCACGTTTTCAACTCCCAAAATGTTGTTTTCATTTATTTTCTATTTAAAACAACTTATTGAAGGGGCCACTTGCTTCACATGAATCTCAGAAATTGCTAACAAAGCTAAAAACCAAAATTATCCTCTACCCATCTCTTAAATTGCAACCTTTCAAACCAGTCCTAAAATAAAATGCTATTCTCTTTTATTTTAACAGGAGATTTTAAAAGATTTAGTGAGTTTCAAACAGCTTGTCAGGGTGTCAAAAGATAACCAGCTTCCCAAAATTAAAAGCAGATTATATTTAAAGTTGTTGCATATATATACATTTCTGCCAATTAAGGGAAGCTGACTTTCAGATTTCTTTTATAAAGGGAAAGCACCCTGGGGTAATTCTTTTAGCTGGATTCAAAGGGCAAGAGGGCACTCTGGCCTGGCCTCAATACGCAGGTACTGCATTGTGTGTGCACATCAGCAGTTCCAAGGGGATCCAGCACAATCTTCCCGTTTTCAACACTGAACATGAGCAACACAACAATTTGGAAGAAGGATTTTAAGGGTTAAAGTGGAGAAGAGTCCAACTATGAGACTCGGATTATAAAGCTTGTACAAATTCCTACATGACTAGTCTGTTTTTCCAATATAACCTTAGATCTTCATTAGATATTAGAAGGGAATGAAAATAAAACAAGAGTTGAGAAAAGAAGAAGCAACAATAGCCATCCTATGATCTTGTCAATAAAGCACTAAGAATTCAATTAAATCTAATGGAACAAAGCCCATTTTAGAAATAGTCAGACTCCAATCCATCAAAAGAAAACTCCCATTTTCTAGTGTCTTTCCCCCACGCTCACAGGGTGTGACAGCACTTTCAGGCAGCACCATTAACCCTGCTCCCAGCGTGGAGTACACTGACTGTGGACAGACCTTGCTCCACACCACCACTGACAGGAGGGCAGGACACACCCCTGGCTGCTGCAGGAGAGCACGGGACAGGCCAGGCAGGGACAGACAGGACACACTGGCACTGCTGCTCCTTTGCCAAGCTGGGGATTTGTGCCCACACATCCCCTTGTACCCTTCAGCACTTCAGTTCAAAGCTGGCCCCAGGCTGCTTTGCCAGCAGTGCCAGGGACACACCAGTGCCACCCCACTCACAGCACCCCACCACACTTCCCCACAGCTTGCCATTCCCCACCAAATGAAGGCAAGCAGGAAATCAGAGTTTCAAGTCTCTACTGCTCTGGATACTGAGGTCCTATCTCACCAATAATATCACCTTCAACACCCACCAGCAGGGTCACAGTGGGCTGTCCTGGCTTTCTCCTCTAAAGGATGAGGCCCCACACCACCTTTTGCCATATCAACACAAGAGTTGATACTCATGGCAACAAAAGCTTCTGATAATTCCTGTATCTTGTCATCAATTAAATCCATATACTGCCTACAACACTCCTACAGTTTGCCAAGAGCCACCTCAGAGCTCCCTCAGGTTATGGCTTTTCAAAGTAGCACACTCCTAAAGCTTTGTTGCAGGAAACCAACTGAACTCATTGTACCTTTCTAAGAAATTTAACTAACTGGTCACAACAGAATTTTGATGTTGAATTTTCCAAGAAGAATTCAGTATTTAACTTCAAGATGTTCCACAACTGGCCTCCTCCTGCTCCTTAGAAATCCTTAAGCCAGACATCCTCTGTGATGTACAGTTGAAAAAACTGTTTTCCACTTTTGTAATTGATCTCATTGTTCCGTTTTGAAGAACCCTTCACTTAGAAGCATGAAGCAGAAGGACACTGAGCTGAATCAGTTGGCATGGTCCCCTGCATTTGCAACCTGAGCCATCAAAGCATTCATCCCCTCTCTTACCTCAAACCCCAGCTATGCACAGGCTTAGACTTTTTACTGTTAAACTATAATTTTTGGTCTTTTATGTAAAGCTGCCATAGAAAACACACAACAGGAGAGCACACTGAATTCCCTGGATCCCCACACTCACATGCATATACAGAGAGCTGTAGCCATCAGTATTCCAGGGAATCAGGAACAGCCTTGCCAGTCTGACCCAAAAGAAATTTCCCTGTTGAGCCCAGTCTGGAAGCTGCCTCAGCACCAAGCACATGAGTAACTTGGTTCAAGCTCCAAAACGCCTCCCAACAGCACCAGAGGAGCTGAGCACTCCAACATACAAGGAGATGCCACAGCTTGCAGTGGGGAGCAAGGCAGGGCAGGACCAGCACTGCACCTTCTGTTACCCAGCAAACCTCTGATGGCAGAAATGCCTGTAACAAACACTACAACAATGCTGAAATTCAAGATGTTCACATCAAATGCTTTCCAAACACCAAGTCTTTTCAAGAACCACAGCAGGATCTATTCTGAAAAACACTTTGATTTCTTATCTCCACTTTCCTGTTCAAAATCTTAAAAAGTTTCATTACTTTATAAGAAATCAGAAGTCCAAAGCTTTAAAGGGCCAGGAATCTTACTGTAGGATTTCATTAACTTGCTTGCTGTAATTTATTCTTCCATTGTGAAAAACAAGAAAACTTTGAAGATCCAGTTACATTGATTTAGTAGGCAGCCATGCTATTATTCATTCAAAATAGCTCTTTTCAGTTCTTTGTTTTTACCCCCAACAAATGGGATTTTATGAACAAGCATGCTCACTAAAATCATGTACTCTCTCAATCTTCTTTTCACTAGGCTAAAATAAAAAATTAATTTTCTCTGATGAGACAAGTTATCTATTGTCCTAATCATCTTCATAATCCCTGTCTACATTCATTCATCTTTTTTTATTACGGTAACTAAACCACTCCCCACTCAAAATAGAGGCATTATTAATGCTATGTTCCTGTCCTCCACTGAAGACTAATTGTGCTCTATTTCTAAAATCCCACTGCCAGCTCATCATCACCCTGCTGCTGACCACAACACCCAGATTCTCCTCTCCACTCATGCCCCTTTCGCAAAAGGCAGATGAAGGCACCAACACCAGGAAGGTTTGCAGAGCACATGCATAGGCTTTGCATCACACTTTCCTTGTTTCTCCAGTTCATGAATTCAATTGGTCTGACACAATACGGGGAGGCTTCTGAGGTGCACAGAGTGTTCATAACCACATACATTGGGAGGTTGTATCTCCCTGCTGTTACTAGCACTGCTGAGAACTGCAATCCTCCTGGGCATTGGCAGCAATAACCCTTCTCTCTGTTCTAGCTCATTTTTCACCACTTGCTTCTCATTTCCTCAAAGGCTGGTTTGACTTTTAATTTCCTCACCAAGAGCTGCCCTGCTAAACCTGGCCAAACACCGACCCTATGATGGGACACAGTTTTGACCCTGGGTTGTGTTGCAACTCTGCCCCCATAGAGGATGGGGGGCACCTCTTGTGTCCAGGAGATTCACTGCAGTTTGACCACCCACCAGCCTGAGGAAACAGGCACAGCCACCCCTTTTACACCAGAATCCACACAAGCTGCAAACAGCAAAAAGGGAGGAAGAAGTGAAACAGCATTAAGTGGAAGTCATTTCACTCCAGCACCTCTCAGTTATGAGCTTCACCTCCCCTGTCAAAGCCAAGAGAGCAGGGAGGTTTTGGCACCAAGCCTATGTGTAGTCTCAGAACCATGAAGGAGCCAAGAAACATGGGAAAGGGTCATCTGAAAGGTTTTTTATCAGCCTCTTCTTCCCACCAGCTTCTTACTGCAATATTCAGTTACAAAGCCAGTTCAGGGAAGTTCTCAATCCCAAGGGCTGAGCAGAGCTCCCTCTCTCACCAGCATCACTGAGCCACTTGGAAGCACCCATAGACGAGCACTAACTCTTGAATGAGCAGCAGTTGAGCACCAACAATTAAAGCTTGGAGTCAAAGGAGGCTCTCTTGCTGTTTGCTCTTGTTAAATTAAGCCAACTCAATTAGCCCCTTACATTACAGCCTTCTTACCTTGATCTTTCTTTGGTCTATCAGCCAGGCTCATCCAGAACTTAGAACCATTTTCAACTAATATTTCACCACTCTCCAACTTCAGCTACAAACAAGTAATTAATGCTAATGAGTTTTCCCGTTTTTGCAGCAGCAGCCGTCACCATTAATACCAGTTGACTGGGTTTCACTGAAGCACAGAAAAGACTCATGACTGGAAGAATGATAAATTATTTATGAGCAACAATATTTACTAGTGCATATTTTAGAGTAAGTCAGTTCCACAGCCTTTTCTTGCAGGTCTGCTCCAAGAAAGTAAAAAATAAAATTATAAAAATCAACATTAGATGTGAGGAAGAAAGCCTGGAATATTTAATCAAGGTCTTCACATTCTGTTTGGTGCTGTTTACATTTTACATATTCAAGAAACACATCTCTGTCAAGTCAACACTTGGCTCTTCATCCTACAGTGCTGGTCCATAGAGTCAGATATTGAAGAAGTTACTAACATATTTCAGATGCAGCACCATAAAATTCATAGCTGCAGGGAGCACATTTACTTTTGAGCCTAAACTGAGTTTTTGAATGCTCGTCAAAGAATCAGCCCTTCCACTTCTCTTCTTAATCTCTACTTGAGCCATCCAATTTCCAGACCTATCCAGTTACATTACTGCTGCGGGATGCCAGCCAGGCAAGCAGAGCACCCACAAGTTGAGAGGCACAGAGTCATTAGAAAGAGCAGCAAAAGGAAATGGGAATGATTCTACTTGCTCTGAAGAGCCACAGTTTGAGAGGCCACCAGGTCCACACTCTTACCTTGCTTGCGTACATCTTCCACAGCTGCCACCAGCTCCTCCTTCAGGAACTGACTCTCCTTTGCAATTTTGTCTCCTTTATCCAGGAAATTCTCTGTTGCTTGTTCAACTGAAGCAGCCAAGACATGAGCCTTTTTAGAACGGCCTCGCTTTTTATTGGAAGGGCCCTTGTTGCTGGTGTTAACCAGTGTTGTTACCTAAAGGCATAGAGTAAGGGGAAAAACCCAACATCAAATTTAGTGTTTATCCATTTGATAAGGCCATATGTATTTTTTGTTCTAGACAGTGTATTGCTAATACCTGCACTACTGCCAGCTCCAAAAGTTAACCTAATGGGTGTTTTTCATATTTAAACACTACCATGCTTCTTGATTCTTTAGAAGAGCAAAATAAATGCAGCTAAACAGCTCAAAGATTTCTCTTACCAGTAGCACACTTCAAAGTTGATTTTAAGAATGGAGATCTATTTGTATTTTTGATAAACTGCAGTCTCAGTAACAGGCCAGAGCTCTTTGGCACAACATAAAAGAAACCAAGGTGGGGATAATTAGTTTGGGATAACTCTCCAGTCATAGGAGACCCCAGATGAGGCTGAAGTCTGTGCCAGTAGAACTGTAGAAACACAGTATCTTTTCAGTCTAAAACAGTGCTATAGCCAAGGGGCTGAATGCAGAGCAAACTATTTGGTAGAGCTCATTATTTCCCTAAAAAAAATACCCAACTGAACTCTCGCAATCATCCTGCAATCAACAAATATTCCCAAGCTCTGTGTCTTAGGCTGAAAGCCTGCTGGGAGCAGAGTCATCACCAGAGGCCAGGAGACCCCCCAGGTACTCCCTGAGCTCAGGATCAGGATCCATCCCCTTGCATCCAACACAGGCATGTCACAAAATCCACACACTTCTCCATTTGCCTTATTCTTTCCTCTCCTTTTTGGAAAGCCTCGGAAAACACATACAGAACTGCTTCAGAGGGACATTAAATTACAACACTAAAAAAATTACTACTCTGGAAAGCCCAAGGACTGCTGACATAAAGGTCCTCAGAGCTGAATCCATCTTCCCAGCTGGCTGATGCAGAGAGGGAAAGCCATCAGTTGGGAATATAGTGGTTGGTTAATGGGGAGCATTTGTACTGGGTACTCTCAGTTCGTGTTCTACAAATAAAGAACAAGTTGCAACAAGGCAATTTGCTCCAGTTCTTTCTCTGTATTTTGCCAGTCATATCATTCAGAAAACTGGGGATTGCCAGTACAGCCTGTTGTGCTTATTCTTTGAGGAGTAAGTTACAGACATTGCACTTGGTGAAAAAGGTCCTGTAAATGAGTTTGCTTGGTTAAGTTTGCCAAATTAGGACAATTTCTCTTAAACAAAGACTCCATCAGTAACTTCAGCTAAAGTCTCATCATCCAACTGCTCACCTGAGGACCCAGAGGGAACAAGTACCAGGTACAGACAGCAGTTTGGTGACTAACAGGAATAATACTGGAAACAAAACTTGATCATTCTCATCTGTACTAATCAGGAATTGTGTCCAGCCCATTCAGTCATTTTACACATTTCACATTCCAGGAAAACAATGCTGAAGACAACAAGTGAACTGTCTCCTGTGTACCTTCTCTTCAAGACCTCCTAGAAAGTCTCTTCCAAGAATTTTGAAAACACCCAATACACACAGCTCCCATTTACAAGACTTACTCCAGCCTTCCTGTGCTCTTCAGTGCTTTCCACTGGGGCATATACACCACACAGAAAGAAGCTTTTATTCACAAATCCAGCACAAAGTGTAGGCATGGAACATTATTTCAACGAGAAGTGCAGAAATGCCATGTTAGTAACTGCTGTGTCTTATCAGGTGCTGAAGCAGCACAGTCTCCCTGGACTCACAGCCAGCAACTGTTCAATGAAACTGAGCAAAGATACTGCTCATAGGCTTTTCTCTTTTTAGTTTGTAGTGTTTTACACCTAGAATTTAAGCTTTGTGACTTAATTAAAATAAAACACTAAAACAGGCAATCATGTTTATGACTTTATTTTGTCACGTCTTTTTCCTACCTGTGTAACAAGAGGCTCGAGCAGCCTTTCAACTGCCAGTGTCCTTATCTCCAGGCTTTTGGGGTCCCATTTGAAGTTCACGTTGGCTGCAGTGACAGCAGTCATTTCTGCCAGAACAAAAGAGCTACATTAATACAATTTTTTACTGTTAATGCATATTAAAAATAAATTAAAATGCAGCCTGTTAAATACAAAACGTGCACTTAGTGTAAGTGAAGGTTACAACATCTCCAGAAACATCAGCTTTGATTCAAATGGTGCAAGTTTGACAAAATGTTATGACAATACACAGATATTACCTGCACATTCTGGTTAGAAAATAAAAACAAAAGCAAATAAACCCACACACAAACCTACCACAAAGCCACACTGTTTTATCAGAGAAATTACAAGATCAGCAGTACCTGGGCTACTCACTGGTGGTCCCCATGCAATGAAGAATGACCACAGGTAGTGGGGGCACTTTGCCCATGGAGCTGGGTGTCCCCTGCCCAATTTGCACCCCCTCCCTTCCAGGGCCAGCTCTCAAACACAGCCCAAGGTGTGGGGGAGCAGAAGGGAACCCCTTGATCTCCGCAGCTCCAGAATGCCGCCCATGTCCTCAGCTCCACCATGAGCCACTGCCCACAGGCTCTGCCAAAGCAGGAGCCAGGTTTAACCCAACCCGTGCACCCTCCCACTTCACCCAGTTCACCTTGGGGAATACAAAGGTAAAGGAGTGAATATAAGCCTCACAAAGCCAGAAAATCCAGCTGGTTCATACTTAACAGCTTACATATCTATTACACTTCTCCTTAACATTTGCATAGGAGGGAAAAGCAGATTTGCATGAAGAGATCTGTTCAAAGCTGTCACTGAGCCGTTTCTTCCCGTTACAGTTTTATATCAACATCCCAATGAACAGCAAACATACTTATAGGAAAAGTTGAGTGAAACTACTAAAATAGCTCTGCTGTTGAGACCAGCAGTCTAAAGAAATAGAACTAAAAATAAGGAACTACAACAAATCACTGGATTAACACTATGATGCTGCACATTACAAGAAAAGAATAAACTGAACAATAATTTCAGTAAAAAATGGATTTAAAGTATTAGAGATCCGTAAAACCAATTCCTATCACTTCAGACATAATAGATTCTAGCTTGTCCTGCTTTGGGCTGACGTCAAAATTCAAGATTAGACTAAAACTACATTCTGTGTAATTTTATTTTTAAAAAAGTAAGGAAGAGAAATAGATTTCCTAAATCTCCATCCACCCATCTTCCGAAACACCTACTGTAGAGGTAATTTTAAAGCTTATTTGCTGATATTTTTAATCTTTCTCTGGCCAGGGCATTGCCTGCACGGCATCTCAGCAGTCACGCTGCTCTGACAGCACCAGATGTCCCCAGGCTGCCAGACGAGCACAACATCCCGTTATTTTTAAAAAGCAGGAGGCAAAGCACTAATTTTGGTAACCAACAATGTTTACAACACGTACCAACAACCAACTGCTCTCTCCTGACCCCAAGAGCTAATTGTGCACAGGAGGGCTGCTTGTTTCCCAGGGAAGAGTAAAAGCTCCAGGGCACTGGAGGAGCTCAGCCAGGGCTCAGCATCACCTGGCTCAGGGCTGCTCCCCAGCCATCCCACAGGCTCTCACACCAAGGGCACTGCAGCAGAGATGAAGAACTCACTCCAGCACTGCTGTCCAAAGCTGACACACTGAAGTACAACTTCACAAGGTGCAAGGCAGGAATATTCCCCCAGCTGCATTCAGCTCCCCACTACACCCACGGTCCAAGTGCCCACACTGCTGGGAGAAAAAAACTTTAAAAGCTGAAAGCTTAAAAAGAGAGAGACTAGAATGAGCCACTCCAACGCTGGCATACATGTAACCCTTCTGATGGCTTGCACTGAAAAGCAGAAGGTGCAGGTGAAGGCTCCCAGCTCCAGAGCCGCCAGGGAGCCACAGGAGGGTGGAAGGTGGCCACCTCCTGTCCTCCCCTACCTCTGACAGCAACCACTAAGCAGTGTGAATTCATTAATTACCCTTCTCTCAATCAGTCCCCTTTTTATTTCACTCACCCACTGGCTTGTGCCACAGCCCAGAAGCTGGCACAGAGCATGCTGTGAAATGACCTTCACACCCAGGTAGCTTCCCACCCTCCACAAGGAATTGCACTGGTTTATTCCCTCCCCATCAGCTCAGGACAAATACTTCCTACGTAAGAAGCCAAGAAAAATACACTGACAACCTTTGTGGTTTCTGAGAAACACAGCCAGGGCTCTGAAAAGCCCAGCAGGTTTCTAAAGAAAAGCTTTTTCTATGTAGTTAGTGCTGTTACACCTCTTGCAGAAACAATGTGCAAGACCAGGTATGAGCAGATACACTAATTGTATTAGCAGGATAATAAAGTCAATTCATCTGAAAACACGTTAGTATGATAGTTCATGAATTGGCCAAAAGTAATGGCCTATAAAACCACTTAGTAGCAGTGCTATTGAAATTTATCTAAAAAGCAAAGCTTGATATCAAATGGTCTGTTTGGCAGCAAGGGCTTGGATATCATTTGTACATTGCAATAAATATGTTTATTCAATTAAATACTTGTGGAGAATACGGGCTATAGGTTACCAACACATGGGTGAGATGGGTTTAGGGGATAAAAGGACAACTGCCAGTGCTGTGGTATGGTATGGCATGGCTGTGACTCCCCCCAGATCTCTGGAACTTGCCTTTTCCCTGTGACTGCTCAAGCTCTGCCTCAGTGAATTCAAGTATGGTAACAGGTAGCAAACCACATCATGGGATATTGGAGCAGAGTGCTTAATCCTTGGCTCCTGGAGAGCACATCACAACCCTCACTGCAGTCACTCCAACACCTACAGGGAAAGAGGACATTCTCTGGAAGAGGAACCCACTTACAGAGCAGTGGGGCACTGGTTTGACAGCTGGGACAGCCCAACTGACATGGAAACAGGTTCTCCATGCCCCAGCCCCACAGATTTCAAGCACAAAGCAACAGGGACCACACAGCAGAAGAGTGAGCGGTGCTGAATCTCAAGCGCAGGAATATATAGAACACCACCACTGCACAGGGAGTTGTCGTTGCCCAGCCTGTGGTTTCATAAGCAGCAGAAAAGCTGCTTAAGGACCAACGTTCATCCTCCCACACCCCTCCAGGAACTCATTCCCGTTTGCACATCACACCCCCTCCATACTGGCACAGCTTTCCCCACGCCTGAGCGATTAACCAGATGGGGAAGGACTGATTTGGCTGGAGGGAAAGAAATCCATTTTTGCAAGGTGGGCTGAGATGCCCATCTGGCTCACCGTGACACCACATACACCACTATGGCAAGGGGAGATGGCACCATCAGCTGGAACCCTTGGCAAAGGCGCTGCAGTGGGAACACAGGGCAGAGCTGAATGCCACAGCCAAGCTGAACCAGGAGCCACCGAAAACTAAGCATCATGCAGAGCTTCCACAGGGACCAGGAATGCCCTCCCCACACATCTGATGCTCCTGAAATAAATAGGGCCAGGAGAAATTCTCCTTTGAAAGGCCTTTATTGAGGATCAGCTCTTTCAGGGTGGGGGCTTTGGGTGCGCGCCACCACCACCGCCGCTCCCAGGAAGTTGGCAAACAGGAGGAAGAGTCTGCAGACCTGGCACTGCTGGCAGGGCTGGGGTCTCTGTCCTTACGGTACCTGTGCTGGCTTGGTGGTCTAGGGGTGTCTTCTTGCTCTAACGTCATTCAAGTTATGATGACTAGTCTGGTGAAAGTTGGTGTCTCCTGCCTTGTTGGATTTTTCCCCAGCCCCGGGGATTGGTTTTGGGTGGATTTGAGGTTGGCTCGTTGTCCAAGGGTGGTCTTTATTCACAGGTGGCTATATGATTTTAATATGCAAATATTTGCAACCCCTTCTGGGAATTGAGGGAGTCGGGTTGGGGAGGAGCAGCAGAATCACCCGACAGAGGGAGGGACAAGGGACACAGGGGACCAAAATATAAAAGAACAAAACAAAGGAGAACCTCAACTTGCGCATCTGAAACAATAAAAGTAAGTACATTAACTGGAACATGAACAGGTGTTTAACAAGAACAGGTAGGTATACAAACAGGTAAGAGATGAGCAGGAATGCAACAGAAACCTTCAATTTTATCCATAACACTCCGACATGTGAAGCTCCAACCTTCAACCATGCTCACCAGCCCAGCACGTTAACTGCAAACCCTTTGGGTTATTTTCCTGTTCACGATGGTAGTCATTATTGCAATAGAGATTTCAATAATAATCCAGTGTCTTACTGGGGCTTAGTGCACTGGCAAGGACATGAGGGCAGCAGAAGCACAGGAGTTCAAAGAAGGCACTTTCACTCTGTTCCAGCCAATGATCTGCAAACAGAATCATCCCTGGACAACTCTCACTTGCTTTCTACAAACTAGAGTCAAGATCTCATCAACAGCTAAAAATTAAGGACAGGTCTCCATTCTGCTTCAGGCAACCACTGTTGCCATGCTACTGCTCCTCTCCCTGCCCAAACAGATCTATGCTGGCACAGGCCTGATAGGGTGAGCCACTGCAGGGAGCTCAGTCTCAGTAAGGTGGTAACTAAAACTTTCCTTCCCAGGTTCCTGTCCTGATGGAGGAGGTGGGACTGCACAAGGAGGGAGCAGTATGGAGATGAGCTCTGCTTCTGAAGCGTCCCCCAGGGCAGGCCCCAGCCCTGCTTGGAGAGAAGGATGAGCAGAGGGACATCTGAGCTGCTGGGCTTGCCAGGAACACACCAAGGGTGATGTACACACAGTGCTCCTTCCAAAAGGCAGAACTGAAGGTCTGAGTGTTCTCAAAAAACTGCTAATTCAAGGTTTTAGGAATAATTTCAGATACCTACTTCCATAATACTGGCATGCAAATAATTTTTAGATATTGGCAAGCAGAGGAATGCAGTTGTGCAGCTGCTTCGCAGGAGAGCCCTGGAGGCACCCAAGGCTTTTCCAAAAGCCCGTGCAGGAGCACAATTTGAACAGCAAGCTCTGCACCCCAACGAATCACGAAAAGGCCTAAGTGCCCAGGGTCCTGTTTTTCCAGGTTGCACTCCCACACACACACCTGAAGGCAGTGCTGGCTGTACCTCAGACATACCGAGTGAGTCCATTCCACCTGCCCTGTACCAAACCATCCTGCCCTCCAGGCAAGGGTAAATCTCTTTGGGTTACACAGCAAGAAAACCTGCCCATCTCCTGTGCTTCAGTCCCACCACCTTGTGCTACCTAAAAGGTCTTTAACAAAAAATCTGCTGTCAGTCTTCACTTCATTTTAACTCTCCTGCCAGACTGCCTTCTAAAAGCTTTTAGCTGCACTCACTAATTTCTTGGTTTTTCTCAGGGAAGCCAGTATTCAAGGAATGGTCTGACTGGCACAGAGAGAAGCTGACCTGGCCAGGCACAATAGACCACATGCTTAATTCCAGCATTGTGCTAGCCAAAATACCTAACACAGAACATGGGACAAGAACATTTTATACCTGGGAAGACCTTCTCCATCTGAGTACAGCCTTCCTATACTCCTCAGCTGTTCCCCACTCTGTGGGGCCGATGTGCCTAGGCACAGTAAGAGCTATTTCACTGCAGTTCTTTGCAGCTTCTTTCTCTCATACGTCTTTAAGTAGTCTCACTCATTTTGAATGATAATCTGGTCTCCTACCATGCTTCCAGACTGTCTCTAGATATTCTGTACTGCATAGTGACTCTATCACCCAGGTTCTGGGGATGGAACATGATGAGATTCACAACACAATGACACAGCTTTATCTTCCAGACAGAAAAAGAACCAGACCCCTTGTTCCCAATGGAATCCTTTTGCTTGTCTTGTTACCCAAATACCCAACCCACCTGACAAGCAGCCGGGATCCCTGACCCCTGCTGAAGGTGGCAGACAAGAGAGCAAAGATCTTCAGAAGCTGGGTATCTAACACACACCATTAAATACAAACCTTCTGAAGAGTTTTGAAGGCACACTTCAATAAAACCCAGCTCACATGCTGGGGCTTCATATGGCCCAGTGAGAATTCAAAACTGGTTTTCATATAACTAGGAGTAACCACAAAATAAAAAGCTCCATTCTTTCCCTTCACAGTCTCCAAATTAATTTGTCTGCCCTGTTCCACAAATAAAGCAACACTCAGCAGCCAAATAGCTGCAAGTCAAGGATGTTTGGCGTATGTGATGCTTTTCAAGGAGGATTTAAGGAGGCTTTATTTAAGCTGTTTTTATTTAACATCACGTATACACAACTAAAAAGACAGAGTCATCTTCTAACATAGCCTTCAACCTCACACTCCATCTGCCCAGCTACCAAATCCTGTCCCCCACCATAAGTGGCAGACAGGTACTACCTCATTAGAAATCCTTCCTGCTAAAATTTCAGAGTCTGAAATCTTAATACAAACTCAGGTGTCATGCTGTGGCAAAGCTCATATTTGTATGTGCAGGATGAGTTTGATTTGAACCTGTCTTATGAGATTCAGGTCTTGGTGGCAAAGGTGGGATGTACTGCCTGTGTCATTAAATTTTGGAGTGCCTCCAAGTTCTGAGGTGTGAATAGATACACCAGCCATGTCCAGCGTGGTGTCAAGGTAAGATCACCTCCACCTCATCCCAAACTCTTGGTTTTCATTGAATACAATTTTACTAAAATTTCAAGTGTGATATCTATATAAATCATGGGAAAATATGTGGGAAGTAACTTCAATGAATAAAGCAACATTCTGTAGAAATCAATGACCATGTGTTCCTTGATGGAATTTCATGCCACTCAAGTATATTCAACTTTGTTACACCTTTTGTTTAAGGCTTTTTTTCCACAAACTGCAGTAACTGCCCAAGAAAAGAGATTATATTCAGGTTCAGATAAGCCAATTTCTCACCAGTGCCATCCCAGTTCCCTTAATCTGCTTTCATAAATTTTTCTCTGCTGCTCTTGTGGAGAAGACCCACAGATTCGCCTGAAATGCTCATCAGACAGCCTGACAGAGCCAGTAACAAATAAATGCTTCTCTATTCTCCACTCATTTAGACCTCACTACTGAATTGAGTGATGAAACCTAATCCAGTGTCCCTACAAAAATCCATGAAATTCCTGACTCCTTTCTCTCCTGTGTGGGTGTTGTCTCCCAGCAGAGCCAGTAGCCCCAGGGAGCCCCTCACCTTTTCCCCGTGGCAGCAGTGCCCAGCCCAGCCCACACAGCATCACAGGGGAGTGGGCACAGCACCAGATGAAGATGCCTCACTCTCCCCCAAGCAGTCTGTGTTATCTCCTAGCAGCTTCCAAACTGTCACAGTGCTGGGGATTCAAGAGATTCATCTTCAGGCAGAATCAGGAACGTGCTCTGTCACTCCTTCACTCAGGTTCAACTGCTGCTCAAGGGATGAAGGCATGCTCTGCACAAGCAGCTTCACTGTGCTGGTCCTGGGACCTCAGCAGAGATTTCACAATGGCACATAGGATGTTTGCTTGGGAGATGCTGGTGTCAACAGCAGCTTCTTGCCTCCAGTTATGCAAGTGCTCAGCTCTGATCATTTCCTTTCTAACAAAGTTGTTTTACTACAAAGGATCTAGAAAGGACGGGCATGGCAGACAAATCACAGGCAGCACGAGCAATTAGTGACTAATTCATGTCACACTAAGGCTCCAGTTCATGGATGACACCCTGAAAGAATATGGGAGCTAAACCCAGGCTTATACCCACTTAACTGTTCAGATGGATAGCCTAGTACGTCCCAAGAAACTTCCAATTAATTTCTGCAGTTTTCAGTTTCCAAAACTCATGCATGATCCCAAGCCCACAAAGAACACTGACAGGGTATCAAGAGTGCTTTAGAAGACACACGTGCTCTTTCTAAAAAAGAGAACTTCCTATATAACCGAGATCAATTTTTATATTCGGGCTGCAAAACTTTGTATTTGGAAAAAAAGGATGTGTCATGACCAGGAAGCTATTATTGCTATGCATAATAACCACTCACTCCACCTTCACGTGGATGTTTGTGCACTTTATGCTGAAGACCTGCACTAACACCATGAAAGATAACTTCCCAAATCAGAATAAATAACTAGTGGATCTGTAACTGCTGTATTTAGCTGCTCTATGGTCAGGACTGGGAGGCTCTGGCCATGCAGAAGGACACCACACTTGCATTTGAAGCAAACAGCAACATCTCTCATGAGCTTATCCCTGCAGTGATGGCAACTTCAACCTCCCAAACCCAGCCCTTACTCAGCCACATCTCTCACACTGTAGGCAAACCTGTAGGTTTACACTGAAACACAACAAGGGGGCTCAGCCTGGAGACAGGATTATCAGAACCCAGAAAGGTCTTGTGCATCTGCTGGACCACTTGAATTCCACTACCAAGAACCCTTCCAACCTCAGTGCCTCTTTCCACTCTGGAGGCAGAAAACTCCATGAAGCTTCCCTAAAATCACTAAGAATTAAAGAACAGCTTTCTGGCACTCTCTGAGCCACAACACACATTTCAGACCCTAGGGACACACACAGTCAGTGCAGATATAATAACTAGGCTGTGGCTCTTCAAACCCCAAACTACGCCAGCACAGGTTCCAATTACCAACCTTAAGTTAACAATGAATGCAAGAAGGGGCAACCTTTTAACAAGATAATTTTTGCCACAACTGTATGTTGGATAAGAAAAAGGTTGTTATAAGTTAGTCCAGTTTATCAGCTGGCAGAAGAATTTGCCATGGCTGCAAAATTGATTCTTGCTTAGCCTGCAAAATCTCACTGATGGCTGGCAATAAAGAGAAAAGAAAAGCTGGGGATTTTTGTTCTGATCTTCTTCAGCATTCAACCAGCAATAAAAAGTGCTGTTTATGCTAAAGAGTCAAAAATAACCAGACTCTGACCCTACTCAAACTACATTTTCATTCCTAAATTGATATGTTGTTATGCAATACCCTTCAGTGCTTTTAGCTGACCACGTCTTCAAAATCTAGACCTTCATTAGCAATTTAAAACTGTCAGGAGTCCACAAATACCAGAGCTGTTGGAGCCAACACATGTGTTTTGGGAAAAAAAATAAAAAATACTCCCTATAATTAGGGGGTTGATGAAAATTCACTTAAACATGGAGCAAATGGACAGCCTTGTATTACCAGAGACTAAATAACATATTCTTTCTCAGCTGCATGCTCAGCATAGCAGCAACTGAAGACTACGTAACAAAAACTTCGGTGTTTTAAGAATGGAAAAAGTTTTACTGTTTTCTCCTTTTGCAAAACCTACTAGAAGCACCCACTGAAGCAAAAGGAGAACATGAGTGTGAAGACTCTTCAAAGTAAAATGTTTTCTAAGTTTCCCATGAAAACTCCTTCAGAAGTCCTTTTGCAGTCCTCCACTTTGATTCAGGAACACTGTCAGTCTAAGCTAAAAATTAAAAAACAGTGTTTTTTAAAGAGAAAAGTAACAAACCCCACAGGTAACGAGGCTGAGATTTTCACTTTATGCTCAGGGCAACCTTCAGCAACATCTCTTAGCTATTAACAATGAGTTCCTCTCACAGGAAGAATTGCACCATCACCACACACCCTCAGACAACTCTCAACTTGCAGCTCAAGTCGTTTGCGAGGGGAAAGGGGGGAATTCACAAAAACAAACCCCAGAAGAAAGAGTGAACAGAACGGGCTGCCTAAGTGTGGTTTGGAGGAGTGAAGCACCTCTCAGTGCCTGCAGTAAGGCAGGATGCTCTGACACCCCATCTCCTCAAGGCTGCAGAGACTGGAACACCGACTGACGAGAACTTCACAGATTCTCCAGAACAGCAAAGCAAGTAATAATAAAAACACAGTGGAGTGATGAATTTTTGGATGCTTCCCAGAGTTCCTGCACAGCCAGAACCACCTTCTGCCAAGAACAAAGAACAGTTGCTAAGCGTGCACCACAGTGCATGGGAATCGGAGCTAACCATGACCTGCCGGGGCAGGAATTCTTCACAGATAGATGACCAATTAAACCAAATTCTGTTTTTAAAAAAAAAACAAAAACAAAACAAAACAAAAAAAAAAAACCAAGAAAAAGCCACTGTCCCACCCACATTCCATAGACGCACCATGAAGGAACCAGGTTTGAGAAAAAGGAGTCACTACTTGGATGGTCTTGCTGGAAAAAAAAAAAAAATTAATGTAGTAACACAGACATTTACTAAGTAGAAACATCTGATTAAAGATACGTTTTTCTCTCTCCACCCTTTCTTTTCACCCCCAGGAAAAGGAAATATGACAAACCTACAGAACAAAAACCAGATGAGCTAAAAAATCCTGTTCCATTGGCTTTGCACCAGCACTTTGCCTCTGGTTCTGCTGAACACTGCGTCTTTCACTGACAGCCACTGACTTCCCTAGGCCCACAATAATACTCTGTTAACCAAATAATCATATTCAAATTGTCTTAACCAGTTCTGTAAACTAAGTAAACCAGCTTCGAACACCTGACACTAAAGTACTGATGCATAAAGACCAGAAATTAACTGTTTCTCCTTGAGGTTATAAGCTTTGAACCCTGCACAAGTAATCTGCATTATTCTGCTTTGCTACAAATAAACCCTCTAGCCTTTTTTTTTTTTTTGTGCTACTCTTATTGGATTTCCTGTAATTACTTTTTCTCCCTAACCCACAGATAGGAGAGAGGAGAAAACCCCCTGCTCACAATCATACTGCACTTTTCTCTGTACTGTCTTGGAGTAACAAACACAGGCTTGTGACCACTGTCCAAAAAGCCTTCTCCACATCTCCACTTTCAGGATGTTTAATGTTAATTAGGAAATGTGTTTCCAGCTGCAAGGGCAGTGGTTACTAATTAAACACATCTTCCAAAGAGTGGAAATGACAGGAACTACAAAGCCATACTTCGTACCAAAATTTAAACCACTCCAGAGCCTCTCATAGAGCCAAACCAGATTCCTGCCTTTCACTCAAAAAATATTCTAAAAAATCTTTCATTTTATTTGTAGCTTGTATGAAGTTGTTTGACTCACAAGGTTTTTAAATTTAAAAGCCATGAAGTCATCAGCTGAACATGATGACGGGAGAGCTGCTCTGCACCTGCAGCCAGGATTGTCAGAGCCAGTGGCCATGTGGGCTCCTGCCAGTACTGATCACTGGGCACATTCTGCAGAACAGCCAGTCTAGGCTCCAGCTCCTGCCTCAGGATGCTCCTAAACTGCTGGACCTTGGCAGAGAACCTCAGGGAAGCAATGCTACTTATTTGCTCTTCTCTCATGATTTTATTGCTTGATTTACTGCCTGCCTGTTGCTTTCCCTTTTAGGGATGGCTTTACACACTGCCACCACCCAGGAAAAAGGTGGGGGAGGATATGAGGGAGGGACGATAGATGATGATAAATGATTGTAGGGATCAGTAAAGAGAAGTGGAAAGGGTTGGTAATCACAACCAGAGAACCAGAAGAAGACACCAAACCCCATCCTAGAGCATCCATCACTCCACAAAATCTTGAAAGAGCCAGAGGATACTGCTCAACAGTGTAACAAGCAGAGCTCTTGCTTTATTCCCTTCTTCAGTTGTTGGTAACAGTCAGCTCAGCCAAGACTAGGTGAAGGGCTTGTAACATAGGGCCTCAGACAAGGGCTAGACTAATAAAAGATGGGACCAGTACAACCAAAACCTCCTGAGAAGGGTCATGGCAGGACAGACCTCGCAGCTATAGCAATCAGAACACATCAAGCCCTCTGTGCACCACTTACAGTTCATTATTCAACTTCTCACCTTTAAAATGAATAAATAATTGAAGTTTAAGGATGCTTAGACTCTAAAACACCTGGACATCAGGTACTGGCTGGAATGAACTGTATTGTTTGTCAGTGGAGTTATTATGAGATGTATCACTTGCACACATATCCACAGCCCATCATGACTTATCGGACCTGGAGCAACTCTTCAGCATTGAGCAGTGAAACTCTCTAGGTCTTTAAGTCATGCTAAAAGAGATTAGTTTTACAAGTATACATTACAAGGACATGCTTGCAGGAAAGAGGGCAAAAACTGGCAGCTTGTACATCTTGATTAGTCGCACTCACACCCACTTTCACCTTCGTGCTTCTGAGCACACCACAGCCTGTTCAACAACGCTGGCTCTGAATTCAATATTCCAGTCAATTAAAAAAAACATTTACCCACCTACAGCTTCAGCTGGAGATCTCAAGAGCACTTTGCTAAGATGAATAGTGACCTGCTCAGTGTTATGCAGGTTAAACACCGTTTTATAGGCACACAGCTCAGCCCTGTTTACATGAAAAATTCAACTGACCTTTGTGGCTCTACATTGCTAGTGCAGCCCTTGTGCAGACCATTTAGTCAAGTGGATCTGCTGTGCTCCTGTTGTATCAACCAGAGAAAGATACAGAAAAAGAATCTGCCCTCCTAGAGCCTTACATCTGCATAGGTAACACCTCTACAAGTGCCCAGAATAAAGTGAATGAAAACTCTGAGCCCTTGAGGAAGTGGAAACAGCAGTGGAAGGCGGAGCACGGAAAACCACACAAGCTATCAAGACCACATGTTCCTGATAGCATTGACCCTTGCTGACTTAAATGAAAAGCCACAAACTTAGTATTTACCTAAATGCCCTCCTGACGTTCTGCTGAACAACGGCAATGACAGAACTGCGGGCATACAATCTCCCCTCAGTTCCTTCAGTTAACCTCCAGGTAAAAAAAAACCAACATTCTTTTTTCTTCTCCTGATTTTCAGCACCTACCAAGCTCATTAGTTTCAGCCTCTTCCTTAAACTAGCTATTGAAGGCCACTTTGGAACAGGGTGCATCAACAGTGCCTCTTCTACCCTAATTTGCACCAAAATCTCATTTGCTCCACATCAACTCCTCATTTGTTCAACATCGGCTCCACACAGAAATTCTTCTTAAGCATATACAGTCATATGCAGATCTATTCCATAATAGGGTACTGATTGCTGAGAAACTGGGTGTTCTTTGGGAAAAACAGCACACCACAA
Source organism: Dicaeum eximium (assembly GCA_013396995.1). Classification (NCBI taxonomy): domain Eukaryota; kingdom Metazoa; phylum Chordata; class Aves; order Passeriformes; family Dicaeidae; genus Dicaeum; species Dicaeum eximium. The sequence continues at coordinate 468,831 of VWZP01009297.1, forward strand.
GCTGAGGATTGCACATTATGCCCAATGCAATCCTACCTGCCACACTGGTGCCAGCTCCCTGTCTGCTTCACTCAAGCCCCTCACTACCAGGAGTTTCACTCACTCTTGGGCTGTAACATCAACATTCTTCTGTGTTTGCGCCACTCCATGCACTAAAACAGAGCTGCCAGAGAACCAACAGGCCTCCAGTTTGGCTCCATGGGCACTGTTCCACTCTCTGCCTTGAATTTAAAGCCTTTCAGAAGAGGCTTTTGGGAATCTAACTGATTAATAAATAGCTGTCTTATAAATTAGAGAAATTATAACAGAAGGGAATATCAGACTGGGGGAGAATTTCACTTTGCAAACTGTGTTAGTTTAGATCTGTGTATTGAGTAATTTCTATCACTTCACAAAGCATGGAGAAAAAAGGTTACTCCTCTAATTCCACTACAGATATTTACAAACACATATCAAAGGACTAACAGATGTTTTCTGTAGTACATCTGGGATTAACAAGCAAAAATATGTAATCATACTGAGAGAAAAGGTGACTGGCTCTTTAAATCCATCAGTCACAAGGAATTATGAATCATATTTAAGTATCAGAATTGCCAATAGAAGAGTCTGGACTAACCTTCTGCACACCAGAAATCCAAGTTACACCCATTCTCACCCTGACTAGCAGATAAGGAGTCTCAGTCACTAGAGGAGAACAATCCCACTTCCAGTTGCAGTGACTGCATTCCTCCTGCAACTCCTTCACCTCAATAAATCCATCTGCACCCAGTTCTGCTTCGTGAAACAGCAGGCCACTCTCAGTGCTTGTCTTTCCAGAGGGGCTCATCCAGTCAGGGTGCTAGCATACAATTTTGTGGTAGCTGTATTTTAAATCTCATTTGCTGGATTAAAATAGTACGGAGTTAAAAGTAGTAATTATCAAACATCTGCACTTTCTCTAAAGCCGCAATGCTGTTTAACCAACACACGAGCTATAAACTCACTGAATGGAGCTATTCCAGATTAGCTGTAGAACAGTTGGGGTGAATTCCCAGAGCAGTAACGGATCCCATTCCTCAAGGTCATGTTTTCAACACTGAAGTTCTGCAGCACAAGCTTTTGAGTGGTGTCAGTTAAGGCACAACCGCAGGAAGCCACATCCCAGGAAGCATTCAAGGCCAGGGTGGACAAGGCTCAGAGCAGGTGCAGGGCTTGGGCACGAAGGTGTCCCTGTCCATGGCAGCAGAGTGGAACCAGATGAGCTTTAAGGTTGCTTTCAACCCAAACCAGTCTGTGATTCATCATTATGCTGAGCGAATGTCTCATAAGGTGCTGTCCTAACAAAATGACACTCAGTGCTCTTTTATTCATCAGGTTTCCTTTAGTGTCCAGCAAAGCTGAGAGACGCCAGTAAAACAGAACCCAGCAAGTCCTGAACAGAAGCAGCATAGCCACATTGGCCCTTGCTCCAGACCAGCCCCACTGTCCACCTACAATGAGCAGGCTGCTTTGGCCACTGCGTATTTTTGTGATCTTAACTAACTCTCTGCATAAGAAAGGTCATTTAGAAATCAAACAGTAACAGCAGGTGTAAATTCAAGGCAGGCCTGAAGTCCCACTAAAGTGTATTTCCAGCTCATAAACATTTCTACTTCATGTGGATTCCTTTGCAAGATCAGTTTCTGGATCTTACAGCTGCAGAAAGAAGATACTCATGCTGCTGAAAAAACACAAATTACTTTTCTATTACATCTCCCAGTTAAATTTATTGAACCAACAGAAGCCCTATGAAGAAGCTGCACGGGGCTGTCTGTCCTTACACATGTCAGCACAGAAATGCTGATGTTTCAAAGCCTGAAAATTAATTGCAAGGAAAGTATTTACATTTGTATTTTAAAGCATTTATTTGAGCACGGGATTTCTAATCTCTGCCCACTGCACTCCCCCCGGCCACCTTGTATAAACTTTAAATCTCCGATGCAGAAGCCTATTATTAGAGCTGGCTGAAAAAAACCCTAAAGACTGAAGGCACATTATTTGTTATGGAAAATGTTAGGGCAAAGCCTTTCTAAAAACAAAACCTACTAAACCTTTGTCTGTTTCTGCTGAGAAAAGTCAAAACATTTCCATGATGTTTTAGAAACGGCTTCTTCGAAAATGACAAAAAGTGACTCAACATCAAAGTATGTCCTTTTAAACAACACGTTTTGATTCAGAAGGGTGAAATAAATACAACAAAACACTTAATGTGGCCTTGGTGCCCCAAGACAGAGCAAAGACTGCACCTAGAGTAAAATGAGCTGGGCTTTCACCTTCATCAGCACAACCCTGCCTACAAAGCAACCCAGGAACTGAAATAAACAACCCCAGAGCCTGGTGCAGCCAGCAGGACTGAGGAGTGCAGCCTCCGCCACCTCCCCAGCCCCCGTGCAGGAAAAACACAGGAAACCAGTAACTAGAGCACAAGTGGCTGTAGCACCCAGAAAACACCTTCTACACAACTCCCATCCCAAATGCACAACAGACAAAGCCAAACAATGGGGGAAGGGCAGCAAAGAGCTCCCAGACTAGTTCAATACAGATAGTCCAGACACGCCTGGAGTGACAACTCCGAAAGCTGGGCTGAGGACGCGGCCATGGGGCTCGCAGCGCCCCTGGGCGAGGCAGCGATCGATGACCCTCGCCAGGAGGCACCTCCTGGGCACGGCTGCCGAGCCGAGGGCAGACACGCAGGGAGCTGTGCCTCTTCACTAAACATAACTGGAACACATGCTTTCCTGCAGACTTTCGGCCTGAAAGATTTCAGGCGTTTTGAACGGGTAGGGGCAATGAGTAACAGGCGTGTGACCCACGCTGCCCAGGGACCCCACGGCCACAGGCAGCAGACACAGGGGCCGCACATAAGCCAGGAGCGAATGCGCTCTCCCTACTTTTTGTTTGGGAAAAGTAGCACGAAACTTTCTGTCAGCGAAGGAGAGGCTCTCGCCTTCCAGCACAGGAGGGGATTAGCGGTGGGTGTCAGAAAACGTGGCGGAGCCAGGCGAGGCCACGGGGTGTTCCCGGCTGTTCGCGTTTCGGATCAGCAGCACGGCCGGGGCTGGAGGAGGGCTCGTTCCGGCTTTGGCCGTATCGCCCGGCCAGACCGCGGGACGGAAAGGCACGGAGCGCTCCCGAGGGGCTCCCGGCCGTGGCCGGCCCTGCCCGCAGCCGGGGAGCGGCGCCAGGGCGGCCCCGGCCGCGCGGGGAGGGGCCTGGACACCGCCCCGCCGCACCGAAACTTCGCCGGGAGCGGCCCGGCCGCGCT
>VWZP01009297.1:472204-557658 GCA_013396995.1 Dicaeum eximium
GCCCCCCGCCGCTCCGCGGCGCCGCCGCCCCCCCAGCCGAGCCCGGCTCCCTTCCCACGCGCGGCCCGCTCCGCTCCGCTCCGCTCCCATCCTCCGCCCCCCGCCCTGGCCCAGCAGCAACACGGCCCGGCGCCCAAAAGTTTCCAAGTGCGAGAGCCGCAACTTTACCGGGTTAGAACTGGGCTGGGATGGTGCCGGCCGCCCTGGCTGCGCTCGGCGCCGCCGCTTTGTCCCGTCCCGCGGAGGAAATGGGCTCTTCCGGCGCCTCCCCGCCCGGCTCGGCCGCTCTTCCCGGCACCGCCCGCCGCGCCGCCCCCGCGCCCTGCCGGCGCCGCCCGCCCCAGGTGAGGGACGGCGGGAACGGGACAGGGCGGGACCCCTCACCCCGGGCAGCCGCGGGCCGGACCCCCTCACCCTGGGCAGGGCACTCTGAACCCCCAGGCCCCAGCAGCGGAGCCTGGCACAGCTCCCCGTGCCCCTCGTCCCCTCGCTCTCTGGGCCGAAGGGCAGCCTCCCTTCACAGCCCTCCTCCGGCCGCCCCCAGCCCAGGCGCTTAGGGTGCCGCTTCTGAGGTAGAATCAACAAATTCGACGTTAAAGTCTGGCCTTGCCCTCCTAAGCGCGGCATACCGAGGGTTTTGGAGAGAGGGGAGGTGATGGATGCAGAGGTTTGACGGAAACAGACGGAAAGTTATAGCTGGGTTCCCCCTGGGTTTGTGTATTGGTGTTTTGTTTTGAAAACCCAGATATTTTCACCCTCCTGAGAGCTGGTGCTTTTAGGAAAAGCCTTGTTTTCATCCAAATGTCTCTAATAACAATACTACTGGTGAGAGGAAATCCTGGGTTACAAGCAGGGCCACAGGAACCCCTCTAAGAAGAGAGAAAGGTTTTGGGAACCCACCCTTGACCTGCAGAGGCAGGTCTGCAGGTGGAGAAACGTGTCTTTATGCGGTAATTTGTTTCAAAGTTTTCTTTGAAAAGTCTCAGTGAGCCTGTTGTGAGAGAGTGTGATTTTTAACCCTGCAACAACAAATTACTCTGGCACTTTCTGTGATGTGTTTTGAGATGGTTTTTAATACAAATCTCTCCACAGAATTTACACTTGTACTGGATTGTAAAGACAACGGAATAAAGTGAATACATTTCATGACTCATTTGCCAGCACTTCTGAGATACCTGAGTGTGTGAATCTACACACTCCATCCTTTGTTATTAAGCAAAAAATAGAGAGATTGAGTAACCTACAAGGAAGATTCATTCAAGGTATGTAACTGAGTAAGGGGGCTGGCCCAAGGTCAGTGTCACAGCACAGGTGGTCACGCTGTGGTCAGGACTGTAACTTTCCTCCAGATCCTGGTTCAATGTGATTTGCAGGGCTGTGTTCCCATCTTTGCCATATTCCTACAAGCCTTTTCTGCAGGAACACTGTGTCCTGCAGGGAATTAGATTGCATTTTTCCTTCCTGCAGGTTTAATCCAAGAAAGGGATCCAAGACGAGGAAGTAAGCAGAGTAGTGTTGTTTTATAATCCAGAAAGAAATTAGGGATCAAGAGCCCAGCCTTGTCAGTGAGCAAAATTAGTCTAAAGAATGTGAGATCTGTAATTATGAAACTGACTGAGATACAGGTTATTACAAAAATTACAGGTCTTCAGTGCATCAACAAACAGACTCTCCTATGGAAAAACATGGAAAACAGATTTTTAAACTTCATTGTATTTCATGCTTATACCAAACCATCAATATTTGGTGTCAATTGCACCAGGCATCCAAACTACTCGTTTCTTTCTGTAGCATACTCTCAGTAAAAATGGAGTTTACACTTCAGTAGCTTGCTTTCTTTCATTACTCCTTTTAATATCATGTCTTGGCCTCCTGTGGTGCTTTCCACATTCGGCAGTTCTGTGTGTCTCACGTCTTTTCAGGACAAAATGAAAGATTAAAAAAATTCCTTTTTAAACCTACAGGTTCAAAAGTAGAAGGCCTGGAGTTGTAGAGAATCACATGTTCTGCACTGCACCACTGAAAAGTCAAGGGAGAAGTAGGAGATCAGCTGGCAGCTCTGTTGGTTCATGGAGCGAGTTAAAAGACTCAGCAAACAAAATTGAAATTATGTAAAAATAGAGCCAGCTAGCTTGAGATTGGACTTTGTCTCGTAATTAACAGCTCTCTCTGAATCACAGCACTGGGCTCTGTCAGCAAGGCTAAAATGCAGGGGGTGTTCAGACAGACGCCCAGCAACAGTAGCTCATACCTCCCATCCAGTCCGTGTCATTGTCAGATTGAACTCTAACGCATTTTCTGAAATGAGTTACAAGTCTACTACTTGACCTCAAATCTTCCTGTAACAGTGTTTGTGGTTTGTAATCCCATTTTCCTGGTGGTTTTAAAAATGTTTTTCTTGCCCTTTTTCACTGGGTGAAAACGCAGGGTAAAGGCAGGGCAGAGGACAGGGAGAGGGAGGCGGGGTGGCCACACTGACACTGGGGGAAGGTTGGTTGTGTAAAATCGACAAAAGCTCCCGGTCTCACCCAGTGAGGACGACCCAAGGTGCAGCAGAGCGGGGCTGGTGCCTGCGCACTCCCGGCAGCCTGGCCCTGCTCCTCCCGCTGTGCACAAAGGCAATCCCTGGCCAGGGCCACCGGGAAACACCGGGTGGGTGTGGCCTCCGCAGGGGAGCTGTAAATCCTGGGCTGGTCTGGGTAGGAAGGGGCTTGTTTATGTAGCACTTACTGGAGCTCCACTGAATGCCAGTCCCAGTGCGCGCGGGGTCTAAATGATGTGCCTCACCTGGAACTGGATTTTCTATTTCTGTAACAACGTTGTTGAAGGGAAGTAGTTGCTCCATGCATCCATTGTGCTCCGTTTCAAAATGTTTGTGTGGTTTTGTGTTTTGTTTTGTTTCGGGGGATTTTTTAAAGAGGTTTCGTTTTCTTATTTGTGAGAAGTAAGCATTGCACCTCTGACGTGAGTTTCAGAGATAGGACTGCTGGGGCAGGAGATGGTGAGGGGATTGAGAGGGATCAGAGAAGGAAGGAAATGAAAAAGAATGAGGAAAAGATATAGAATGTTGTAATGGCAAGCTGAAGGTCCTGCCGGAGGGGCTGAATGGGCAGCAGGAACCAAGTGAGAAAAAAACCTGCAAATACTCTAATTTCCAGGTTCAAATAGCAGCCGGTTGAGGCTCTCTGCAGGCTGATGTCATGCTGGGGCGGTGGACAGCCCCAGGGCAGCCGTGCTGTGCCACCAGCTGTGTGACTGCGAGCAGCAGAGCAGCAGTCATCGGGCACAGCCCTGTCACCTCCTGTCTCTGCACTGCCAGCGAGGGGCCAGGAGCAGGGCAGAGACTCACAGCCGGTGAGCTTTGCTGTAGGGGTCACCCCAAAATGCAGCCTCCCTCGACAAGTGGGGGCTCTGATGAAGTCAGCAATGTAGCAAAGTGACAGAATTAGGGTCTGGCACCATTATCTCATGTGTGCTATGGCACCAACTCCTGGGGGCTCTCCAGTGCTCATTTCAGCGTTCCATGCAGCTGGGAGGCATCACCATTCCTTTTCAGGGCTAGGACACAAAGAACTAAGATTGTCTCGCAATATCCAGCTAGGCATGAGCAAGTGTACAGCCAGAAATCAAATTCCAGTGTCCTGGGGCAATGCATGGCTTGGGACTCTGGAAATGCTGGTAGGTGCTGCTTCTGGGACAACTGCAGGTACACAGCCTCAGCTGTGACTACAACACCCGCCTTGGTGAAATCTGCCTCAGTCAGGAGAAGGGATTTACCAGCACACCTGCAGCCGCACTAGGGCTCCCTGGCACCGCTGGCAGTGCAGGGATCAGACCCAGCTGATGCCACAATGCCTCTGGGGTCAGCACTGGTTCTCTGGGAGCTGCAGCCACAGTGCTCCTGGTGCCAGGGCTGTGCTCCCCATCACTGCCACCCTCTCCAAGGAAAACTGTCTGCTAGAAACATGCCCCGGTTCCTAATCAAGAAGCCACTGGATCCTAAGTGAAACACTCTCTTCTTTCACTATCAAATGCTCCTGGGCCCTCCAGAAAGAGAAGCAATCTATAGTGCCAGTATGGCCAGGAGCAGCATCCCCCTGCATGCACACTACAGCACATGCCTGTGCTGCCTGAAAAAAGCAGGCAGAAACTGTAAAGAGGGGAAATTATGCCATCCCAAAAGGCTCAGCGTGAACTGGGTTCACTGGTTGCTGTTCCTAGCCCGAGTAGTTTGCATTCACCTCCAGGTTCGCACAGCCTTTGTGTAATAAACTGTCATAGCCCCTGAGAAGGGAACGTTCAAAAAAGTGCCCCGAGGCAATGCATAGCAGAAGCCTGAGAATCCTCCTGCATGAGTCACTGACCTCCACACACTGCATCTATTTCAGCCTTTAATTAATAAGGTTTTACATTTCTATGGCACTTTCCATCTGGAAAGATCCGAAAATGCTGTAAAGACTAAGGGGTGTACAGAACCATTGAAATGTGGTTCCTGTAGAGGTGGGACAGCGAGAGCTTAGCCAAGGGCACAGTGGAAAAAGGTTCTTAATTTTAAATGCAGCCTCTGTTATATCACTGAGTATTTCATATCTGTGGAGAACAGACAAAAAGATTTTAGTTTCTAAGGCACCGCTTGAGTAAATAAAATTGTCGATTGCTTTTGTAATCCAGGGGGTATGCAGTGCAGAACAAGTACTGGGTGATTTTAATTTGGGTTGTTAAAGGGTCACAATTTAAGCTACAATTTTAACCATCATTGGATCAAGGCTTTCCTGCCTCCTGATAATTTATTCCCGAATGTTAGACACAAAGCAGAAGCCAGTGGAGGAAACAAATCCCACACTGACAGCACCTTACCCTGCATCTGGAACACTGAAGCCTCGCACATTCCCTGAAAGCCCAGCAGGATCATGTGAGGCTTCAGGAAGGTCAAAACCAGCCCCAAGGAGCAAGTGAGGTAATGGGGAAAGCCAGGAAGAAAGAGCCCTCCTATCCCAAGGCTGACACTGCCCCCGAGGGGAGCCAGGGCTTTGCTGAACCAGCACAAATTCCTTCATTTTTATTTCTAAAGATTAAACAAGTCCAATCACTCTGCTCAGCAGATGAGCAGGGCCTGGCTTGCATGAGGGCAACTGAAAGCACTGTCAGCCACAGCTGGCATCCCTCTTACTAAGTACTTGGCCCAAGTGCGCTGGGAGCACTTGACCACGAAGAGTTTTCAAAGGAATGTCAAATTTCTCTTTTTCTCAGTGTGATTCTAAACTATTTTTATCTACCTCTTTCTGGAAAAGAGACACGGGTATTGCCACGACTAGTCGTAAACTTTCATTACTTCCCGAGGAGAAATTGCAGGGAAATTACAGGCTAGTGCACTCTTTTTATGTCTCTCCTGCTCCGGGCATGTCAGCACTGCTGCATTCCAGTCTACCCCCAACACATTCCTCCCTGCGAGTCCTGTCCCCTCCCCGCCTGCTGATGGACGTTAATGACCTCCCTCCGTAATTAACACATTGAGCACCGCTGTCAGCACGAGATGAGTCCCCACTGCTGGAAAAACACATTCTCTGTGTGCAGGGTGGGATCAGTCCCTACTCCCCCTCCACCCCAGCATGCCCCTTGGCACCTGGGCTGCACCTGAGCTGCACCTGCCCTCTATGCCAGGCTGAACGCAGGGCAGTGGGGGCACACGGAGCCTGTGGCTGCACCATTCCTGGTGTTCCCTTCCCTGTGGGAACACCTGAACTCGCACATGCCATGCAGAGCTCCTCGCTGCTCCTCCAGGCACGCAAAGCTGTGTGGAGAATCACCCTTAACCCTTCACATTTCATCATTTACGAGGAGGTGTCAATAGCAGATATTAATTATCCCTCTCCCATAAAGACAAACATCTACAAGGAGTTCCTATACTGTTATAGGATCAGGGAAACTGAGGCAGAGCAGATGAGTGCTCCAATCCCTGCAGCTCCTGCCCCAAGCTCATTTCCCTGCCATTCCCAGCCCAAGGACTGTCTGCAGTGCACCAGAGCTCCCTGAGCCTGGAAATCCCACATCCACGTGGCTTTTTAGGCATGGAAACTTCATCCAAAGGGAGAAATTCTGTCGTCAAGGTGAAAAGCATTGCTACTGAAATGTGATCAAAGAGAGAGTTATCAACTTAAGTGTACTCAGGAGTTTCTGTTCCAGACAGAATTATCAACGAGAAACCAATCTTATAAGGTAGCTGCTATTGATAGGGAAATAAAAGGAATACAGTTCTTACCAGACAGACCTAAGTTGCTCCAAATTGCTGTCAGCTTGAAATATCTTGCTGGTAATTTGTTTCCAAATTCTTTCTCCCTAAATTTGATTTGTTGCTGTACAGTGGATGATCTATTCTGCACAACACCTCAAAGAGCATTCCCATTGTCCTCTCCCTGATTGTTTGTGAGCTATCACTTCTGGGAGTTGGCAGCCTTTATTATAAAAAGGGACATCATTGCTTGAAAAGCAGACTTTTGTCTGAGGCTGTGGTATCTGCTGCCCTTACAAATAGCAGCTGAGATTACTGGGAGGAAAGTCATCAAGGAAAAAACACTTCCTCCCCATCTTTGAGCTTGTCCATATGGACAGGCAGCCACTCTGTGTGTCTGTACCCTGGGGCAGGGGAAAGATGGGGCAGCATTTTCTAACAAGGCATGAGAAAATCCTTTCACCAGGATCCCTTTTAACCAGGATAAAATCCCACCTCCTGTGGTACTGTAGCAAGAGCAGGAACATCACACCCAGTGCCTTTTTTCTGCTGATCTCTGCTCTTTCTAATGTGAGGGAGGGAGAACTCTGACTTACGAAGTATCCTGCTGGGTTCAGTGATGTCTCCTACACAGTGTGTCTGGGGCTTTCCCAGGCCTCTGGGCAATTGCCCTTAGCTCTCCAGAGGATTTATTTCTGCACACTTGACACAGAGGCAGAAATGTAAAACTCCACCTCACCTCTCCATCAGGATGCATCCAGCCTGCCTGTGGGTGACAATGAGCAGAGCAGTAGTCTTGCCCTGGCTTTCTCTTTCAAGAATATAAATGTGTCTTCTCCTGTCCTTTCTCTGCTTAACCCACTCTGTCCAATGGTTTAAGCAAATTCAAGGAAATTCTAGTTTCGGGACGAGGAGCTGCCTCAGTTTATTTACATGGTTTTAAGGCTTGGGCAGAACAGAGAACTTGGCTTCATAGAAATAAAGGCTCTCACTCATCTTGTGTATATGGCCACATTAGATAAAAAGAAGGAAGGGATCTCTGGATCTTTCTGTGAATGTATGGGCAATTTTAGCGTATTTCTGCTCTCCAGCTTGTTGGCAGTACCCATAGGTGACATTGCTGTGGGTAGGGCACTGCAGGCACCATGTCATGCACTTCAGGTAACCCCAAGAGCTCGTGCTGCACCTTGAACAGGTCTTGGTGCTATCCAGAGCATGGAGAGAACTGGAGAGCTGGGAGCTGGTGGAAGGATTTCACTCTACCCACGTAGGCACTGGAAAATTAATAATTGCTGCACATGCTCGAGAACAGCACAAAACACAGTGCTAATTCAGCTGGCTGTAATTCTGCCACACAGTTTACTCTGACATCGCATCAGAGAAAGCTCCACTTAAGCAATTGTAACATCACTGAAAGGATGGAATTAAAAAAAAGGGAGAAGCAACATAAACCTCCCACTATTGTTATTTTCAGAAAGCAATAACAGGAAGAGCCAGTTAAAAGGCCTTGAGGCTCTGAGCTGTTATTCCTCCCTGGAAACCAGCCACGTAATACATAGAAAAACCCTGGACTGTGTGTGGGGGCTGCTCCGTGCCCACCACGGGGATGTGGGCCATTCCTGAGGCACATGAGCCCATTCCCATGGACAGGTCCCCAAAGAGGGTTCCCTGTTCACCCCAGCTGTGGCCACCCTGGGCATTTCCTTTGCTGTGGGATGCCCTGGGCAAACAATCCTGCATCTGCTCCAGAGCAGCATCTCCCAAGGGCCACTGGCAAGGCTGGAACACCTCTGTTTCCCCACACAGAAGTATTGCAGCAGGGCAGCTCAGGAACCAGCAATTTTTCCTCTTTGCAGGAGCAGGCTGAGCCTTTCTGAAGTGACCGAATACAGGAGCATTCCTGGCCTGTCAGCCAGGCAGGAGCAGCACAAATCAATCTCTCACTGCTTAAAAATATATCTGTATACCAGATCTGAACCCTTTCCTCCAGAGTCTTGTGGCAGAAATGGAGTTTTAAAATGCTCAATTATTTATAACTGAAATGCTGGGGGAAAAAAATAACCTCATTTATCGTGCTGGAGCAGAACGTGCTGGTCCCCATCACCCAGTGCTCGCACAATGCCAGAGAGTCATGACATCTGGATAGGAGGATGAGAGAACAAGGAGCAAGTACTGCCTGAAAGCGGGGTGCCAGCACCCCAAAGCAGAGCCAGTTCACTCAGGTACATGGCCAAACCCAAATCATGACATGCCTGAGGTGTCCCAACTGTTTCTTTCATGCCTGGGTGTTAATTATCACCAGTCAGGTGGGGTGGGTGGTTCCTTAAGTACAGGCTTCCCCTGGCAGACAGGGGGAAAGGACAGGTTTTGTAGACTCACAGATGCTGTGTCAAATGAGTGCTTTGGAAAATTAACAGCTTTTTAGGAGGGAACCTCTGGGAGTTCCTCCAGAGGAGGACTGTCTGCCTAAACTTGCTTTTGTTTTTCTCTCCCTGTGTTTTGGAAGAGCTGCTGCTTGCCAAGGACCTGGCATGGGGAGTGGGCTCTGCGAGTCCCTGCCTGGTGAAGGAAGACATCACAACCTGCAGTCACACATGAAAGGAGGAGCAGCAAGAGGAGAGGAAAGGGAAAGCAAAAATGAGAGACCAGAGGATATAAAGACATGAAGTGTCACAAGGCTTCTGGATAGGGATTGGAAGAATTTTCCATAGCTTTAGAACAGAATTGAATCATTACAGCTTGTAGAGCCTTTCTCCCTTACTGAGTTCCTCACTGGTGCCCAGTGCTCATGGACAGGCAGGAGCATGGGGACAATGAGGTGGAGGGATGTTTGGAGCCCAATTAAGTACCCTCATTTGTGTGATTTTATCCAGAAGGAGAGAACCACCACCCCTTCTCCTTGTTCCCTCCTGAGGAACAGACTTCATTCTTCCTGTCCTGGAGAGCATGGTGTCAGGAGGGGTCTGAAATCCTCGTGCCTTGCACTCAGCTGCTTTGTGGTGTGTTGCACTAAGCAGTGGTTAAAAACCTCAGGGATGATGAGGAAAGTGCCTGTAACCATGGCAATGCTCTGCAGCCACACTCTTTCCCCCCCTGCAGCCCTGGCCAGAGGACCTGGAGCCACCCCTTGCCCTGTAGCAAGCAGGAACTGGTCCTTACACCTGCATTGTCCAGGGGCAAAGGATACTTCCAATCTGAAGGAAACAACCCCTGAGAACTTGCAGCTGGTCACCACCACTTGGATCACCAGCCAGGTACCAACATTTTCCAGGGGTTAAGGACAAAGGTGCCATAAGAGAACCTGCATGAAAGGCCCTTTTGCTCAAGCTCTGATACAAGCCTTGGCCTGTCCCTGAGAGCATCACTGTCTCTGAGGCCTCTTGCATGTGGGAGATTTTGGGCCACATCATGCGGTGAAACCAGTAAAAGTTACAGCATTTCGCTGCTGAGGAACTAGTGGCTTGGCCTTCAATTAGGATAAAGCTGTTTAATTCCTTCCCAACTCAGCACTACCTTCCTGCCCAGCCCCGTTAGTGAGGCTGGCACACAGAATGTTAGGGATTAATGAGACAGGTGATTAAATACAGTTCTGATTACATCCAATCCTGGGAGAATGGATGTGGAACTGTCCTGCTGTGAATTAAGTAATAAAGTAGGAAAATGTAGAAAACATAGCAGGGCAGTGGTTTCTATTTCATTAACACCCTCATGCCTGCCGGTGCTGGCACCTTTGCCCAGTGCAGGTGTGACTGCAGTGTGATTTTGGGACCCTGGGCACACCTGGCCCTCAGCCAGAGCCAGGGACGGGTGCTTGTGCAAGGACCAGCAACACGATCAGGAGGGAGAAACAGGGGAAAACATGGCTGTGCACTGAACTACTGCCACCTCCTTGTGCTGATATTCTGAATAAAAATCCCATCTGTGCTACACTTTCACCCCTAGCACCTCCTCTGACCACCGTAGCTGATCCCTGGGCGATGGTGCAACAGGTACTTTCTGGTGCAGAGCAGCAGCACGTATTTTAGGACAGGAAGATTCCAACAGTACCTTCTTACCTTTGCAGAAGCTATCCAAAATCCTGTGGAAGTATGAAAGTAGGGAGATTGGGAAGAGCCATAGTAAAGACCTTCCAGTGAGAGCACTTCAAATCCGTGGCTCTCAAAGGGCAGTGGCAGCCAGCACCATTATCCCCTCCTTACAGATGGGAAAACCAAGGAAATTAGCCTTGTGTAACCCAGAAGTGCTGGGAATGCAGTAAGATCCCAGACCGGTGAAATCCCAGCCCCTGGACCATAAGTGAGTGCTCAGATGTCAGCACCAAAGGCTATAAAACCTGAGCCCTGCTGGCCAGTTGGCTGATGCATCTGGGGATGTCTCAGTGCTGGCAGGTCTGACAACCAGTTCACACTGCCCAACCCCATGCCCTCCACTTCACTTTTATTCTTTCCAAGGTTAAAAGCTTCCAGCGTGCCCCACTAAGACCGTTGAGAGTAGATAACTCCAAGCCATCCACCTGCCTGCAGGAGGCACAGAGCACAGGCGGAGCCCCCTCCGGGCAGGGGCTCTGGAACACCTGCCTTTGTGCTCTCCAAAACCTCCTGCTGCATGAAGCTGTCCCGTGTGCTGGCCACAAAACAGCTGAGTCTCGATTGCACAGCCCCTGGAGCTCAAATTCCCATTTTTTGCCTGGCACTGGGGAACTTTATCCACACCCTCCTCTCGCTGCCAGCTCTAACGCAGGTAATAGGGGAGCACTCAGCCCACTCAGGAGCAGAGCAGCCCACTTGTAAATGTAATATTACTTGAGGTTTGCTCAGAGTTCATGCCCCAGGTTGCAGTTAGATAGAGTGAAGCAGTCCCAAGTGCTTCTGACGGATATAAAAAGGATATGCAATCAGACGTGCACTTAAGCAAGTATATTACCAAGTTAAATGACTACAGTTTTACTAAGCTAATTAAAAATGGAACAAAGCGATGATCAGATTAAGGTCATAATTAATAATTCTATAGGTTCAAATTATCCAGTCACCCAATAAATTCTCCATGTAATCAGAGGGAGCCACAGCTGATAACTTGAGGGAATTAGTGTCCTACTCAGAGGTCTTCAGGAGGCAAGAGCTGCCTTTGGAGCAGTGACCTCAGCTCACCAAGGTTCTGTGCTAACCCTGCTGCCCAGGAGACCTTTCCCTGAGGTTTCAGTGTCTATTCCAGGTTGCCTCCTTCAAGGGAAGTGAGTGGACTCAAGAGGGGTGAGAGCCCCTCGTTCCCACCTCCCGAGAAATCAGGGCAAGAGCCACCATCCATCAGCAGAGTTGTGTCTTGCCATGGTTTATCTCCAGCTTTTGGCAGGGATGAAGCTTTCTAAGGAGCCCAGCATTTGGTTTGTGCTATATTTACACTTGGTGGTTTAAGACCCTCTTTTTGGGTGCTCTCCAAGTGGTTGAGTTCTGACATCCCCCACCAGCTGATGCCAGGCCCTTGGGTACCCAGCTAATGGGGACAGAGAGGCTGCCCAGCACCTCCCCGAAACTGCCTCAGCTCCTCATTAGCTCCTGGAAATGCCCAGCATGCTGCTCTCCATGCTGGGATTTGGACTCTTTCCATCTTCAATGCCCAGGATTTGGCCAAGTTAATGTTTTAAGAGGGTTGTTTGTCTTCTTGTTGCTCAAAGCCTGGAACAGCTGTAGGAGCAGGAGAGTTTGCCAATTACATGATCCTTTTGTTAATTATCTTAATTATGAATACACTGCTAGGTGACATCTCCACTGGAGGCTTGTGCTGCAGCATTCAGGTCCTGAATTCCTGGGCTCTGCACTCGTCCAGACCCTTTCTGGGGCTCACAAGCAGAGGGGAACAAGCCCTGAGGAGTGCAGGGAGAGCTCCATCACCCAAAAGACTTCCCAAAGCAGGAGAGAAAGAGGTGGGAGATGGGGATGCTAAGGGTGCTGGGGACACCATCGTGCCAGGACTCCCTGGAGCTGAGCCCGGGGATGCACCCAGCACTCCAGGGGATTTCTGATGGATTCAGGGGAAATTGGAAAGGTCCCCTCTGGTTCTCCTCCACCCACAGCCCTGGGGCAGCTCTGGCTGGTTCCCTCTCCTTCCCTCCCCTCCCAGACTGTTTCATAGCCTGAAGCTGCTGTTTACAAAAAGCAAATGTTTTACCGTTGGCTAATCCGCCTTGTTTGCAAAAGCCCTGAAGGCTCATTTTAATTGCAAGTAAATGATTCTTAACGATATAAATCAGAGCCAGGGAGTCTTTGTGATATCTTGCACTGTAACCAGGAGTCAAGAAATGAATTAGTCTCAAATTGAAAAGGGGAAGGTTTCCATCTGAAATTGGGCAAATATGAGACTTCATCAAGGAAAGATAATCACTTGGCGAGATAATAATGAGGCTTCAGCTTATCAGTTTTGCATGGAGAATCCTTAATATGCCTGTAGCGTGTTTTGCTGCCATGTGAGCACTGCAAGCAGTGTGAGAGACAACTCAATAAGAAAGGTAATGGAGAGAGAAGAGCTGCAGCAGCCCCAGCTATTCCCCCTGGCCCAGAGGCTCAGACCCACCTGGCTTCAAAGAACAAAGTCAGGAAAATGGAAACAAATCACACAGGTGGCAAAGTGTCTGGCTGGGGAGCAAGGCTCTGCTTTGGTAGATCCCCCTCTCGCTGTGCCAGCGTGGCCCCAAACAGGGCTCCCACCTTGCTTTCTACCAGGACCCTGCCCAGGCTCCCAGCCTGCATGGCTGGGACCAGCAGGAGTTTTTCTGTTGGTCTCAGTTGCAGCTGGATTAGCCCCAGACTGTGGATGTACAAAAACATGGGAACACGAAGCAGCCGAGGTCTGGCATGTCTGGGGTGCTGTTCCCTGTCCCGTTCCTCTCTGGAGGCTCCCCAAGTGCAAGGGATGGGTTCAGACTTGCTGACACTCAGCATCCCCTCCTCTCCCTTTGCCAGTGAGGACCCTCAGCCAGGATAGCACGAGGCTCTTTGTGAAGCAGCTGGCACAGCTGGGATGTTCCCAAGGGCAATGGGGGTCCCCCAAAGAGGATAGCAATCCCCAAGGCCATCCTGGCCCAGAGGCTGGGCGGGAAGCAGGGACCAGCAGGATCTGCAATGGGAGAGTTGTCACAGCAGAGCTGCTGGACCTGCGGGCCAAAGGGCTCCTGTTTCCTGCTTGCTGCGCCCAAATGGCAGCCGGTAATGTGTGTACAATTAGCAGTGGGCTTTAATTGCTGTCTGTAACCTCTTGGGCTGTCGGGAGGATAAACCCAGCTCAGAGAGCCCGGCGCTTGGCCAGGCTGTGGGTTTGCAGCCAGCAGGACTGTGCCAGAGCCAAGCTGAGCCCTGACCCCCTTGCTCAGAGCCCAGCACAAACACAGCTCCCCCGGAGCATCCCCCCAGGCCGGGACTGGGGTCCTGACCCCGGAGAAGGGGCAGAGGCCGGGGCAGGGACCGGGGAGTGCGCGCAGCTGCTGCTGAGCAAAGCTGTGGGTTCATTACCAACCTTTTCAAAACCAGAGCTTAAAAATATCCCCCGCTCGCAGGGGCTGGCTCAGCTGCACGGCTGGTCCTCATCTCCCTCTCAGGATATAAATAGGCAGCACTGAATAGCAACGCTAGCCCAGCGCTTTTCATGCTGCTGCACAGGAGGGGACGGTGGCACGAGCCCCATGGGTGGCTGGGGACGTTGTCTGAGCAGCCTGGCCATGTCCCACCTAGTTGGGCTGTGGCTTCAGGTGTCACAAGAAGAGCTGCTTCCAGCTCAGAGCAAAATGCAACCAGGAGAGCGGCAGGAAAAGAGTGATGCAGTTATGGGATGAGGATGAAAGAGGAGAACTGTCCCTGCCAGCTGGGGTCTGCAAACTCCTCCTGGCCTCCCTGGGACGTACCCTGGGGACAGTGCTGGCAATGCAAGCTGCTTCTGAACAAGCCTGGCTTTTCTTTTACAAGGTTTCAAAGTCTTTTAGGGGAAATGAGTGATTTTGTGATTAATTTTGTGGCAAAATTATAAATTTGCCATTTGTGAAAGAGGAGTCTCCTGCATTATGGTCCTTTGGTAGCACTGGGTGAAGATGTTCCCACATCATGTGTCGTCCAGAAAACCCTGATATCAGAGCAGGAGGAATACCCAGGAGAGAAGGAAATAAATGCTAAAATAAAGAAAAAAAACCAAACCCACTTTTCCTTGTTCAGCTTCTAATAAGAGCCTGGTATTTAATAATGAAGGAGAGTCAGATGCCCAGATATGCCCTTATTAAAGGAAAGGTGCAAATGTCTTTGCTTAATCCACAGTGCAGCTCTTGGACTAAACACAGGGCAAAAGATCTTAACACCTCTTCTGAACAAGTGGATGCTCTCATTATTCTCCAGTGCAGCTGCAACTTCTCTGGTCAGGAAGCTCCTCAACTGCTTCATCACAGTCTCCCTCAGACTAATCCCTGTGTCCTGCCAGGAATTCATCATTGCTCTCCACATTTCTAGAAGATGATGCATTATGCAAAGGGAAGCTGAGGAAAAGCTCAGATGGAGCCTGTCCCATCATGCCCTTGGAAGCAAATTATTCACAGTGCCACCAGGAGAGGCCATGAAATAACCCTGGGTGCTCAGTGAGTTGAGCAAAGCTGGAGGCAAAATTCATGCCCAAAGGCAGGGTGAAGAGTTTCTTGGTTGTAAATTATATTTGTAAATTGGTAATGAAGTCTCTTCTGGGAAAGGGTTGGGAAAATCTGCTGCAAAGTGAGAAACCCCTTATAGCTCCTTCACTGTTTATCCAGGCTGGGGCTTGGCTGCAGAGAGCCACCAGTGATGGCTACGATGGCACATGGCTGTGCTGGAGGGTGGTGCTGCAGCTGGGTGTCCCTTTCACCTGGTGTCCTTCCAGGCCAGTGTCTCTGGTTGTGTCAACACACAGAGGTTGGGGACAGGGCTGATCTCTGCAGCCCTCAGAAGCCCCGCACCTGCATGGGGGACTGGATGTTTGATCTTGCTTTGTCTCCTGTTCCTTTCCACCAGCAGCAGAAATCTGCTCCATGTCCTCCTTGATTTGGAGGAGAGGGACATTTAATTGCCCGCATTTCCTCCACTGAAATTGTCTCTCCTTCCAGCATCTGTACTAGAGAAAAGGAGCAGCCTTCTGAGCCAGCTGCCTGCCTCAACGGCCTAGGAATTGTCATGAACACTTGCGACCATGCCTGTCATGTTGGCCATGTTAGTTACACCCCTTTAAAAAGGAATTTTCTGTGGAAATAGCTCATCTCATAACCATGACAATAAGGGAAAGCTCGGTTTTGGGCATCCCTGCTAGAGAGGGCAGAATCAGTGCCTAAGACTGGGGAAGACTGTCCCAGGGTACTATACTGGGAAGGGCCATGAGCCCCTCCAAGGGCAGAGATGGCCTTTGCCTCTGTCCCCAAGCCAAAAAAAGCTGTGGCTCAGTGTGATTTCATGAGTCATCCCCAGGATGAGTCACTGCTCACTGGGCTATCATTTTGTTGGGAATGGGCTCTTGCTGGTTCCTCTGCAGTGGACAGGGCAGGGTAGGAGCCAGAGCAGAGTGAGGGGACATTGCAGCCACCCTCTAGAGCAGACACCTCTCTTCCCAACTAAGGCACCGGGCCACAATCAGCGCTGCCAGAGCGACTGTCCTTTAAATCTCCAGCTGCTCTCTGGGAACTGGAAATGGTGGTGACACTCCCCTCGTAAGCAGATTATTTCTGCTGGGCACTGGGCTCTTTGCCTGCACACAATTGGTCACTAATCACATATTTTTTGCCAGTTAACTTGGGGGTTTATCAGTCTGAGCCCTCGCCTTTATCAGATCTCAGCTTTGCTGGGCCGATGAGCACCTCTTACACTTCCTAGGCTCCCTGGAAGATCTCTGCCACTTATTTGAAATGTGATAAAATGATGCCAGGCTTGGTGAAACTGCCTCTCCTGGAAATCCCCACAGCTCTGTGAGATGCTCTCAGCTCAGTGCACAAACTGGAGGGAGCAGCACTGAGAAGCCTTGTGCCCACTGTGCCACAGCCCCAGGGTGATCCATCCCAGCAAAACCTGCTCCCAGGGGATGCAGCGTCCTCACAGAGGTTCAGGGACTGTTACAGCTGCTGCAAGGGGCAGTGGGAGAAGAGAAAGCTGCTCCTGCAGCCCAGGCTGCTCTGTGCACAGTCCCCATGTACACACACACTCTGTGTGTCGGACCCAGAGCTATCGTTCCTCTTGCTGTGCCCCAAGTGATGCTCCCAGTGCCCTCAGGGACAAGGTGATGATGCCCTGGGTGATGCTCCCTGGCCCCGGGTCCTCAGCAGGGTGAGGTGAGGCCCTGTTTCATGGATGACCATCGAGGAGGAAGAGGAGGAGCAGCACCTTAGCCCTGGCTGCAGACCTCCTCCAGCCCAGGGTCACAGTGAAGCCACCAGCCCCACAACACCCCTGGGAGAGCCTTGTCCGTGGCAGCCCTGGCAGTGCCAGTCAGGAGCTGCCATTTATTTTGCTGGCTCAGCAAGACACCAATGGCTCCCAGCACTGCATCTTCCCTCACTGGGGTGACAATGACCCTGGAGCCTGGCAAGCAGGCCCAGCAAGAGCTGGAGCTCTGCTTTGCACCCCGGAGCCTCTGGAAGTCCCACATCCTCAGGCAGCTCCAATGGGCTGTAGGGAGCGAGCGGCTCTGCTCACCTTGCCTCAATGTCTCACATGAGAAACAGAGATGAAAAGACCTTGGAATGTGGCCAGGGAGCTGGGAAAATGGATGGGCTGTTTGAAAAGTACCTCAGAGAGCAATGCTGAGTGCCACGGGACAGCCCAGGAGGAAATCAATACCCTGGGCTCTGCTGAGCAGTGCAAACCTGGGCACGGAGTGATGCTCACTGCCCTGCACCCTTCACTTAGGGCCAGTCCCTGTGGCATTCAGACAGAGCAGGAAAGGCTGGATCTCACCTTACCTGGGTTTTTTTAGCTTGGCTGTATTTGTCTCTTATGACTGAAGAAATCGTTTTAGTAGGAGGGCACATGGCTTTGATGGGGGCATCCTCACAGCCAAGCCAGGACTGGATACACTCAGGATGTTCCCTCTGCTGCTGGTGCCAGCCACACTGTGGGATGCAAGGGTTAACAAAACCCTGCTCAGTTTATTATCTTAACTCAAAATAATAATTTTCACAGAAAGCAGCTGGGTGTGTGGAGTGAAACTCATCACTCCAGGGATGCTCAGTGCTGCTGAAGCCAATTTCAGGAGTAAATACATATTTTTAATGTATTTCTTTTTATGAAGCAGAAAAGTGACGTGGCTGGATGGAAGAGAACTTACCTGAGCTAATGGCCCAGCTGGAGCTCTTCCAAGCAGTCTGTTTAAGGAAATGGATAGTTTGGGGCTTAGCTCAGGCTTTAAATGCTTTTAAATAGATCTGTACTGTTTTCCTGCTGTCCTTGTCCCTGCCATGGTGAAGGAGATGGGCTCTGCTGGGCTGGCTCATGCTTGGGTGGGAGAAGTCCAGAAGAGGCTGAAGTGCACCTGGCAGAGGGCTTCCTCCTCTGAGCAGTGTGATGCACAGTGCTGGAAAAGCCACCAGCTCCTGTCCTGTGTTTGCCCCCAGGGAAATTACTGTCCCTGCCAGGCAGAGACCAACCAGCTTGTCACCCTCTCTGGGTGCTTGGAGTAGGTCTTTGGGCTCTGCAAGAGGTTTTGAGGCTCTGCCGTGGCTTCCCAGCGGCTCTGTGCTGCTGCCCAAGGGAGGGAGCAGCACTGCCAGTGACCCAGAGTGGTAATTAGCCTTTTCATTTGGGTACTGCCACAGCCAGGCCTGTCCATGAATTGTGTGATGTTCTGCCAGGTCTGACACACATTGGGAGGTTATTCAAACACCAGCAGCTTCTGTTGGAGTTGGAGAAGTTCCTTCTCTCTCAGCTGGAAAAAAGCCTGTCACCAGCCCAGATGCTTGATCCCAGGCTCCAGGCTGCCATTCCCTCTCCTCTGATCTTGCCCAGACCTCTTGCCCTCTGCAATGACTTCTTGTTCCCTGAGCAGCTCAGGAGTGGAGCAGAGTGGAGCCGACAGCTCTGAGTTAGCAGAGCTCTGGCCCCATGCTGGCCCTGGAGACTGAGGCACAGAGCACTGGCCAGCAACATACCTGAGCTTTTTGGGACAGTGCTGGGCATTTGCTTGGAAAAATCATCTCTCCAAACATCGTGGAAAAGGTAAATTTTGGAGCTGTGCTGACACATGTTAACATGGGGCCAAAATCTTCACAGGCTCTAAACTTAGACCCATATGAATGAGAGCAAGGTTTAGTTTGATGAGGAGAGCCTCCCTCAGCAGTGCCCAGAGGATTCCTGGATGGAGCCAGCTGCACGTGGTGGGAACAGCCACCATCCCACCCATGAGGAGAGCCCTGTGCAGGCACCAGAGTCAGCAGTGCTCCGTCTGTCCTGTGAGGTGGCTTTTGGTGACATGAACTTTGAGCCTCAGCGCTGATCTGATCACAGAGATGGGAGATGAAGGTGCTGCCTTAGAGAAAGCAGCTCTTCAGCTAAATTCCCCTGCAGGGCAGTGTCTAAACAGCTTCACAACCTTTTCAGCTGCATGACAGGCTTGAAAATAAAATTCTAGTAATGGATTTAGGGGAGCGTGCCTTTGTCCGGTGAGATGGTGAAGCAGTGCTGTGCTGTCATCAGCTCCCTGATGGGGCTTCCAATTAGCTGTGGCTCAGGATCGGCTTCTCCTGCTGTGCTGGGAATGAAAGAGCTAGGATGAAAGGCCCTGGCCATGTGCCAGATGGGCTGGGGACACAGGGAGAGCTCCCTGGGACCCTCATGGAGCCCTAGCCAGTGGTTGGGTTTCCCCTTCCCCTTGGTGTGAGCTGTGCATGTTCACCACTAGTCCACAGACCAGCTCAGAAACTCACTGAAAAATAGAGTATTTTATATGTAATTCTAGATTATAGAAGCATTATATCATAGAATCATAGACTGGTTTGGGTTGGAAGGGAACTTAAAGCTCAGCTCATTCCATCCATGCCATGGCAGGGACACCTCCCACTGTCCCAGGCTGCTCCAAACCCTGTCCAACCTGGTCTTGGGCATTTCCAGGGATCCAGGGGCAGCCACAGCTTCTATGGGCACCCTGTGCCAGGGCCTCCCACCCTCACAGGGAAGAACTAGAAATGGATATACATTTCTATATAATTGATATATTTCTATAGAAATATGTAATGATAGACATGTCTATCTATATATTTCTATAGTAAAAAGAATGATTCTATTTCTATATAATCTATATATAGAGGAAAACCCTGTTGCTTACCATGATGTGCCTTCAAGCCTTGCCACCCTTCCAGCAGCAGCTGCAGCCCCAGGGACACGCACACTGGGCCTGCTCCTGCTGCCCACCCTGGGTTTCTTGGTGCGCCCTTAGGGTCTGGACCTCTGGAGGGCTGACACCCAGCCCCTCCTCATCATCCCTGTCCTTCATCCCTCCCTACCCCAGCGGGTATCTTCTGCGAACAGGGACACTGTGGGAGCAGGGACATTGTGGGCCGTCCCACTTGCCTTTGGTGTCCACAAGGCAGATGTTGGCCATGGCCCAGCTGCGGGGCTGGGTAGCCGTGTGCAGGCTGCGTGGTTCGGTAGCCGTGTGCAGGCTGCGTGGCTCCAGGGACAGCAGCGGTGCCAGAGGGCTTTTTCCAGCCCCGACAAGGGTGCCGGGTGTCGCTCGGGCACCGGGGGCTCTGCGGGCCGGCAGGGCGGTGATGCCGCTCTCACAAGCCTGCGCTGGGACCGCGCTCGGGCACAGCACCCCTGTCCCCGGCGGATCGCAGCCCTGCGGGATCCCTGCTGCCACCAGCACCTGCGGGATCCCTGCTGCCACCAGCACCTGCGGAGCCGGAGGTGACAGAGCCGTGGGAGCGGGCCCAGCCCGGGCCGCGCAGGCCGAGCAGCCCCAGGGCCGCTCCCGCGCTCCTGTCCATGGCACACTGAGGGGCTGGAACGGGAATCACTCTGAACGGGAATCACTCTGAACGGGAAATCACTCTTTAGTGCCTGCAGAGCTTGGTGATTACCGAGCGACAGCGGGGCACGCTCTGCTGGCACCTTGCAGGGCTCGGGAATAAGTACAGGAGGCGGCTCTTGAGGCATAGGAGGGAGCTCTTCATGTGCTGGGGGTTTGTCCCGCGGGCTCCCAGGCTGTGCTGGGCTTTGTGCTCTTCGTGTGTGCATTAAACATCAGCTGAATTTGCTGGTTTGGGGCCGGGGTGCCGAGTTATTGCCTGGCACAGGGCATTTGCTCCTTTTCCCTTGCACTTCAGGAAGCCCCTTTGCTAGAGCTGCGCCTGCCCTCTCCCAGTTTTGCAAGAAGCTGTGACACGGTGATGGGGACACCATTCCTAACCCTTCCCAAGTGCCCAGAGGTGCCCCAGTGCCGCCAGACCCCACTGATGACCAGCAGCAATAGCTCAGTAACACTTGCAATAACACTGCCAAGATGCAGTGGTTAATAATAATAATAATAATAATAATAATAATAATAATAATAATAATAATAATAACAATAATAATAATAATAATAATAATAATAATAATAATAACAAAAATATAAATATAAATATAAATATAAATATAAATATAAATATAAATATAAATATAAATATAAATATAAATATAAATATAATAATAATAATTAAATAATTATTAATATATGAGGGTAACTGAGGAAAGGTCCTGCAGGGTCCCCTCTGGCCAGGGCCACCCCCTCCAGAGGGTGACAAGCCCAAACCAAGCCCTCGGTGCATGCATAGGAGCTGAACTGGCCCTGGAATAATCACTGCCTTTACAGGCTGAGAGGCAGCTGCTCCTCTCCAGAAGGCCGGGACAGAGCCAAGGCTATTTCCCAGTGTCCATATGGAGATGCTGCCCCTCAGGTCCTGCCTCTGGCTCCTTCCCACGTGCAGCAGTGGGCGATGGAAGCTCTGGCTGACCAAAGCCTGAGCCACGCTCTGATGGGCAATGGACCAAATTCACAGTCCCCAGATTTCACCCAGCCAAAACACGTAAGTGCTGCTGCTCAAATGCATTTGGGATGCTCCAGGTCCCTGCTGGACATCAGGTTTGAGGGCGTTATTTAAGAGAGAGATCCATGTCTTGCTGGTGAAGGCAGAAAGACCAATTTTTGTCTCTTTTCCATAAATCTAAGTTCCACTTGCTCCCAAGTTGACCCAGTAATTGTAATTCTAAATTAAATGTAAATGTATTGGCTGCTGATAAAGGTCATTCCACAGAAAATGGCTATGTTTGCCTCTCCTTCAGATGCATGAATACTAAACATGTATAATTCACAGGATCATTAGCAGATAAAGACATTTCCCACCTCTGCTCCCTAATCCTCACACAAACCCATTTTATATGTCAGTGGGCAAAAGGAAAACTGTTCACTCTCATTTAATGCTTATAGATCAGGCTGTCTGCTGTGAAAAAATGCAAGTTCTCAGCATTCATCAGGATCCAGCCCTCTGGATCCTGGAAATGAAATCCATGTCTTAGAGGAGGCAAAATGACTACAGGATGTCCTTTAGGACTCTGTGCAATTGAGCCTCTGCTCTGCCAGACAATCACCCTGGCTTCAAAAGGGTGGACTTGGGTCAAGGTCTGTGAAACCTCCTTCAAACCTCCTCTCAGGGGAATTAGGGAATGCAGGTCTAATGAGGACCCAGGTAGAAATCACTGATTATCTCTGGAGCTCCTTGGGGTGAGCTGGGTCACATTGTGCCTGCTCAGGGAGCTCCTAAAACTGGGCAATAACAAGCAGGTGGAGCAGAGCTTCAAAGATGATGAGAACTTTTCCACCACCAAACGCTGAAGAAGGAAAAACCACAGGGTCCAGCAGGAATCATCCTCTGAAGATGGCAGGAGGTGGCCAGGCAGTTTCCCTGCACAGACTAAGGCAGTAATTCACAGCATTCTCAAGTCACTGAGCCTCTTGTTGTCCGAGAATGCCACAATTTCCTCGGCTGTGATCAGGAGCTGGAATTGTTCAAGACTTATGATTTTCTCCCATCTTTGCTGACTGATTGCAAACAATCTGCCACAATCTGCTGGAGCTGCCATGCTCTGGGGGCAGACTGAGCAGTGGATTCTCATGCCAGTGGCACAGCTTTGCTCTCAAGGCCCTGCTGGTGGTTTTTGAGCCAAGTGAGGGTCATGCAGCCACCCCCTACCCCCACCTCCATCTGCAGGAAATGTCCCTGGGGCTGCCCTCAGTGGGAGGCTTAGTACCAGATCCACTGCCTGACCCTGGCATAGGGATGAGGAGGGTCTGTCTCAGCTGCAAGCAGGTGAGCCACCTCTGTGCTCTTAGGGCAGCTGAGATTCACCCCTTGCAGTTTTGGGGTCCCCTCCTCCATCCCCAGTGGATGCTCACTTCTGGAATGTGCTGCCCTGGAAAAGCACAGGTTTTGTGACAGCAGAGGTTGTCAGCTCAGCATCCCTGAACACAGCCCCAAACCACCCCAAATTTGGCTGCAGATAGACACAGGATAGATAAGCTCCAGCTGTTCCCTCTCATCCAAGCCACTTCCCAGGGAGCAGCAGGGGTTGGGATGCTCTGTGGGGATGTGTCCTACCCATCACAGGAATTGTTCTGTGGGGCTGAGCACAGCAGTGCTACCCCCAGGTTTATTTATCAGCAGCCTGATTACTGTTAGTGCAGTAACACCGGGAAGAGTGGGAAGCCAGGCTGCAGCAGCAGTGTGAAACCATGCAGGACGTGAGGCTGGAGACAGCCACTCACAGCACGGGGCTGCAGTGCCCAGGAGATCACTCAATCACCCAGGACACAGGGCTGGGATAATCCCACAGTCTGAGGGTTTGGCCTTCAGGGGGCTGCCACCTGTGGGCAGAGGTCTGGGAGCAGGTGGTGCACACAGGGAGCAGCAGGATTTAGTGCCCTGGAGGCTCCCCTGAGCCACTGCTGCTCACCCAGCGTGGCTGTGCCCATCCCAAGGGTGATGCAGATCTTTCCTCTGTGCTCTGAGGAAAAGCCAAGCCTTGGTGCATCTCAAGGTGACTGAGGTGCCCTTGGGTGCTGCTCAGAGGGGGTGAGGTGCCTGCTGTGATGAGTGAGGGTTCCCTGGAGCAGTTACAGCACAGGTGGTGCAGTCCCTGGCCAGGGAGCTGCTCTCCTTTCCCTGGAAGCATCTCCCCAAATGTCCAGGGAGACTGGCAGGACCTGGGCACAGCTCCCAGGGGCTGCTGGGCTGCTCATGCCTCCCGTCCTTCAGCTGGCTGGGAGGTTTGCAGCAAGGAGAGAGCTGGCAGGCCCTTCCTGGAAGGTGCTCATTCATGCACTGACATGTTTATTTGCATACAGACATTTTAGGGGTTTTGTTGTTGGCTGACTTATTGTACGAGTTCTCAAAGCTGTGATATTGAATTATAAATTGACACAGTGTATCCATGAAAGATTGCTCTTTGACTATAGGCAGCACTATCAAATATGACAGTCACAATAAATGCATGCTTTAAAGCCAAGCTAAATATGCTCTGCAATCCAAGATGTGCAAATCAAGCAAGTAGAAAAATAACCATAATTTTTTCTTTTTTTTTCACAAACAAATCCCAAACCTTGGGTGATGATTTTGTTTAGCTTTATGTCTTGGTTCCTTGGCAAAATACTCAGGCAGCAGATAATGAAATGACCTACTTTTGCTGTCTTTGTTCATGACAACACATAAATTAAGAATTATGCCCTTTCAAATTAAACTTATCATTTTTGCAGAAATTAGAGTGTAATTTCTGCTGCAGGTTGGAGGTGAGGGAGGGGGAGGTGGTTCAGCTTCTCTGGGGTTCCCCTATGCTGTGCCTACTACCAGGAGCAGGAGTTGAGCATTCCAGTGGTCCTGGGCTGGTCCCCACCACCAGCAGAGTCTTCTCCTCTCCTCGCTGCTCTGACTCATTTGTTTGCCTCGAAGGTCTGGAGGCTGAGCAGTGCCATTCAGCTGAGGATTTAACCAATGCCCAGGTCTAACCTAAACACTGACAAAGTTGAAAGTTGCCACAATTGGGTGTCACTGGGAGTGAGCGCTCCCCTCCCTCTGCAGGGGAATTGTTTTGCCTCCACCCGCATGTGATGTGCAGAGTGCTGTAATGCGTCCTGACTGGGTGACAGCAAAATAATGTTTGCCTTAATTGAATTTCAGATCGGGAGCGTGGGCGGCAGCCCGTGGGGCTGGGGGGGCTGTGGTGCTCCTTTGGGGTGGGGGATCCGGGCTCCTTGCGAGGCTGCAGGCAGTGCTGAGGGACAGAGGAATTATTTGTTCAACTGAGTGGTGTTTGTCTGGCTATCCTTGCCTCCGGATCGGATGGCTGGGTCAGAGCAAGGTTGTTCAGTAAGGCTGTGTAATTTCCTGAGGATGCCGGCGGCAGGAAGAAGGATGGAGCGTGCCCGGGGGTGATGCTGGCCAGCCCCAGGTGGGCTGCGGAGCTGGGAGAACTTCTGTCCTCCCCAAACACCTCAGATGGATTTAATAGTCTACAAAATCCATTATGAAACCCAACAATGTATTTCCACAAACAAGAGGCTAAATACAGCACTCTGAGCTCTCCATTCCCGGGCCCTGCAGGCGCGGTACAAACCCGTGCGTGGCAGCTGCAGGAGCAGGGCTCACCGTCACAGCAGGGTCCCTGTCCCAGCTGTGGCCCCCACCACAAGCCCACCCAGGCCCCCTTCCCAAAGGTGATCGCTGGGATCCAGAGGTGGCAGCACTGCTGGGTCTTCATCCCCGGCAGAGCCCAGCAGGATCTGGGGGCACGGTGTAGGGGATGTGCAGCAACACACCCCTGTGAGATAAGCATGGCACCCTGAACACATCCCTGACTCCCTGCAGCCTCCCAGCTCCACGGGCAGTGATTCCTCTCCCACAGAAGCTCCCTCCCAGCTTGCAAGTGCTGGGTGAGCTTCATTGCCCCTGGCAGGGTTCTGTGGGTTTCCTGCCCTGGCAGAGCTCTCCTGCAAGCTGTGAGGATGCTGCTGGCTTGCACTGAGATCTGGCTCTGGCCCAGAAGGGGGTTATGCCTCAGATCTTGGGGCACTGGTGCAGCAGGAGCCTGAGAGGTGCTTGCACAGCCTCTCCTCGTGCTCTCATTCCCAGAGAGTTGCAGGTGAATTCTCAGAGCTCCCAATTCTGGCAGAAGGATTTGAGGGTTAGAGGGTGATGGGCTGCTTTGAGAATCAGAGGGTGATGGGCTGTGCTGCCCAAGCCCTCTGTGTGCAGGGGATGAGTGGTGCTGGGGAGCAGAAAAAGGCCCACCACAGACACCAAGCTGCACAGTACCCTGTGCTGATTCCCAAATGTAGCCATCACTGAGGGGCTGAATTTACTGCAGAGGTTTGGGGGTCCTGTGCCTGGCTCAGCCTGGCTCAGGCTCTTGTGCCATGTGGGCAGGTGGAGGCTTTGTTCTGCTGGAGCAGGAGAGCAGAGCAGCCCCTGGGATGCTGCACCTGCAGCAGAGACCCCAGCCATGGGGTGGGTGAGCATGGCTGGCAGCAGTGACCCCACTCTGCTGGGATGTTCTCTGTCACCTCCTCAGCACTTTGCATCGGCCCTCTTGGTGCTGCCAGAGTTTTCCAGGCCATCCTGCAGTGCTTGTCTGGGTCCAGTGGCCCTGAAGGTGGTGGCTCTGCTCCCTCCCCAGGCTGGCTCCTGTCTCCTGCTGTTTTGAGCAGTGGCTGGCAGGAGCACTTATACTTCTTCCTCCCAGCCTGTTGTTTCCAGGTTCAGTGAGTAATTCCTGATGAGCTGTGATTTCTAAAATTAAATCCTTAGGATTACAAACAAGAGGGCTGAATTAATATTCTTGCAGTGTGTGCTCTGTTAACTCCCTCTGGGATGTCTCACCTGATGCCTGTGCCTCCCTGGCAGGCCTGGCCCTCCTGCCACTGGTCCCAATGCTGCTGTGGCCAGCCAAAGCAGGATGGGGACACTTGGTGCAAACCTAAACCCAGCTGAGAGTGGATGTGCGGGCCACAGCTGCTCTCCACACTGATCTCATCTTTGAAAATATCTTATTTAGGTCAGATTTCCTTTTTTCCAGGCAGATCTTCTGCCAGTCTTTGTTTAATCTGAGCTGTCTGATTGGGGCCCCCAAATTCAGCTGAACATGCTGTTAGTCTCATTGAAGAGCTCTGGCCTCATGGGTTGGGTTTTTTCTTTTCCCTTTTTGCAGACAATTGATTTTCTTGCCAGTGTGATTCCTCCCCACTGAAGTTCCCATCACTGCAAAGTTCACGCTCCTCTTTGTTCTAATTATCGCTGTCTCCACACAAAAGTGAAAGAGGCAAATGCACTGCTCTATTTTAGGTGTAACTGAGATGATAGTTCTGCACAGCTGGGAAGGCTGCAGGATCCTCCTGCTCAAAGGATCATCTTTCCTTGACCAAAATCAAAGGAGCAGCCAGTCTTTGGAGCACCTCAGGAAAGGCCACATCTACCTGGCCAGGCTCCTCCTCAGCAGGGAGCAGCATTGCTGTCCCCTGGCCAAGGCAGGAGCTTTCCCTCCCCTGTGGAGAAACTGGAATTTTTATCATCCCTGAAGTGCCCTGGGGATGCTCCTTTTCCTCCCATGATAGAGAAGCAGATACCCCATCCCTGGTGACACTAAAGGCCTGGCTGGATGGAGCTCTGCTCAGCCTAGTCTGATGAAAGGTGTCCCTGTCCATGGCAGGGCAGCTGGACTGGATGATCTTTAGAGGTCCCTTCTAATCCAAACCATCCCATGGTAGGAAAAGGCGCCCTCCCATGGACTGCTCCCGGGCTACTCTTCCCTGCGGATGGAGAGTGGTACTCCAGAAAGGAGACCTTCTACGGCCTTTAGTTATTCCTGATTCCTCAGGAAAGTCCACAGAGAACTGGGTTTTTTTCTCTCACCAGTCTGCCACAATTGCTGTTTGCCACCAGGACATCAGGTCTCAGGAGCAATAACAGCCCAGCTGCCCTGGCTCTGGGGGAGGCCCTGCTGTGCTCTCCTGGGGCTGGCTGTGCCCAGCAGCAGCTCTGCAGCTCTGCTCTCCCACACCCACTCTTAGCTCTGCCCTCTAGATCCCACCAGCCCTATAAGTGACATTCCTGGGGTCACAAATGGCCCTGGCAGCCATGAGTGGGTCTGATGAGTGGCACTGGCACCGTGGGCATATCCTCGCCCCCAGAGGGCCAGGATGCTGCTCCAGGGAAGGAAAAACAAGGCTGATAATCTGGCTAGCACAGCAGGCTGTGGGCAGCCCCTGCACCCCCGGAAAGCACCTCCAGGGGCTCAGCCAGACCCTAAAGCTGCTCAGTGTGCTGCCATCCCCATTTTATTGGCTCTTCTAGCCCGTGCTAGGCAAGCTGCGCATGGGACACGGGATAAAATCCATCTCTGTCCAATTACTTGGGATTTTCCCTCTCTAACTGGCCTGAGCAGAGGGCTGTGTAATTCCAAGAGAAGCTGAGTTTGAGTCAGGCAGCCAGGAGCAGATGAGCAGATGAAGCCCCCTAAGTTCAGTGGCATATCTCAGATGAAGTGCTCTTTTACTGCTAAGATTAACTATTGATGAAAAGGATATTTTTTGAGAAGGCTCTTCCTGACAAAATATTTGAAAGTGTTTTAAAATAGTTTGCATGGAAACATGGGAAAACTCAGGCTGGAAGGAGTTGTGGGGATCATCTGTTCTGTCCCCCCTGCCAAAAGCAAACTCAACCTTAGCTGCATCCAGCTTTGAGTCTATACCTTATTTTTACATTTTTTTAGTGCAAATCTGATGAAAAATTTAATCTTGGTGCAACCTTCAAAATCTCTGTCAAAACAGTTCAACTGAAACTTCTGCTGAAAGTAGCTGAAAAGGTTGGCATGGAAAGAAACGTTTCCAAATGAAATGTTT
This sequence comes from Dicaeum eximium, assembly GCA_013396995.1. NCBI lineage: Eukaryota > Metazoa > Chordata > Aves > Passeriformes > Dicaeidae > Dicaeum > Dicaeum eximium. Next base: position 500,340 of record VWZP01009297.1, read on the forward strand.
ACTGACCCCCTCTGGATCTTTTCAGTGCTTTTTATTTTTCTGTCTGGTTTTGAGCAGGAAAATTTTGTAAGATCTTCAGATCTGGAGGTGGGAATGGGCTGTGGCTGAGCCAGCTTTTTTCTCCCTCCCACATGGGAGGCTTGGGCTGTGCTGAGCCCTTTTGGGAGATCTGACAGTGCCTGGTTGGGGACAGTGGCACAAGTGGCCACAAATCCTGCAGATTCCTATCAGACATGGGCTTGATTAAAAATAAATGAATGAGTTTAAACCTTCTTGTTGTGTATGGTGAGGATGGGACTTCCAAAGAGAGAGACCAGTGTGTGCATAGAAAGGATCTGTATTTTATTACTCTCATCCTGGTTTCTTTTCCCCCTTGTTACTAATCTCATTATGTTTAAGACTATAAATTTAGGTTGGCACAAATCTGTATTGCTAAAATATTTTACCTTGAGTTCTTAGAAGCTCTCTCCATCTGTGAGGATAATACTAAGTATTAATTAACCAGCTAATCCTATGCAGTGCTTAGAAAACATAAAACATGACGAAGAAGCAAGTCCAAAGTGCAATTCCATTCTACTCAAAGCAAACCTTTTGCTAGGGGAGAAGGCTTTGAGGGTTCCTTTTGCTTTGAGAACAGCACTCAGCTTGCTTCAAGGATCTGCTCAAAGCTTCAAATCACTTTTTGAATCAGAAAGAGAGATTGAAGGGTGGACAGGACAGTGTGAGTATGTGGGATACCCCAAGGCACAGCAGCAGCTGCTTCTCTGTCCCTGCCGGGACAGCACATGCAGCAGGCAAAGGGATGGAGCAGTGCTGGTTCCTGTGCCCTGGGCCAGGGGCTCATTTTTGCCCCCTGACACTTGTGACAGTTTTTGGCTCCTTCTCTTGGTGTGTTGCAATCCAAAAGCTCACATTTAGCAACAAACCTGCTCCCCTGTCATCTGAGGCAGTGTCTTTGTGGCCCAGAGAAGCCCCTCTGAGGAGGGTGAAGCCCCTCTGAGGAGTGTTGGGTCCCAGATTAGGATTAGGATTCAGGTGTGGAGAGGCTCCAGGAGTGCAGGTAAATATGGACTGGGCTCTGTGTGGATGCCTGGCAGCCTCCCCTCAGCCTGGCACCAGTGCTGTGTCCTCTGCCATGCCCTGAGTTCACTGGGATGCGTCTCAGGAATGTGGGGCAGGTGAATGTTAGGGAGAAAATGAGGAGTTTGGGGGTCTGGCTGAGTCTGGGATGGAGCAGGGCTGGGGAAAGGGCTCGTGCAGCAGGAGCTGGGATTGTGTGGCTTGGTGTGCCAGACGATTGCTTGTGCATCTGGCTGGGGATCAGGGGTATCCTGAAAAGTCATGGCAGGTTTATCACTATGTCTCCTGGGTGTTTTGGAAAATCCTGCCTCTGGTGCTCACATTGTCACAGCCTGTGCAGAACCTTGGCTCTGTTTGCCTGCAGACAATGCCAAGTGAAATTATTATCTCCTAATATGATCTCGAGGTGCCAGGCTTGACATGAGCAGTTCACTGGGCTCCCCGTGTGTGTACACAGCTATAACCCGGTCCCTCCTGGCTCCATCTGCTCAGAGGAGCTGGGCACACTGCTGCGGGCAGGAGCAGGGCCAGCACCGGTGCCCTGTACCCCTTCAGCCTCAGCTCTGTTTGTTTTGCTGCAAAGGAGCCCGTGCAAAGCCTTGTGTAGGTCGGAGTGGGGTAACTGAGCCGGTGGCTCCCGATGAATCCCTCTGCACACACAGCACACACACAGCACGTGCTGGGGCCGGGGCTGGGGAGGTGCTGGGGAGGTGCTGTGGGATGGGCAGCCCTCAGCACACTGCAGAGAGCTGGCTACAGCCTGGCACAGCCCTGCAGCACCGAGCTGCCTCCTGCCCCCACTCTGCCTGTGTGGGCAAAAGCGCCTCTGCCAAGCCACACATCAGGGGTTTATGGGATCGCTGGGCCGGACCCTGCAGGGAGGTGAAGTCAGGAACAAGGGATGCACAGCGCATCGAAAGCTCACCCGTGAGGTAGCGGAGCTGGTGTCCCACAGGGGAAATGGTGCTGGAGAGAGCACAAAACCGATGGGATTGTTCTGCATCCATCCCAATACTCCATCCTGGTACCAAGTTATTTTTAACACTTTTCTCATAGCAACACGACAGTGCTGTGCATCAGGGAAGGACAAGCAGGTTCCCTTGGATCGGGCCTGTCAGGATGGGGCAGGAGCCCGTGGGCACGAGTGTCCTTTCCCCTACAGTCCAAGGCCAGGGCTGTGTGTCCTGCCCACACATATCCAGAGTCCTGGAGCAGCTGTGGAGTGTCCTCTGTGTGCACCTTCCAGGTAACTCAATGCCCAATTTCACTGTATTTAGTAGGGATTAAGGAAAGTCAATCTATTTTCATGTGGCATTTTCCATTGAGGAAACAAACTCTGGAGCTGAGGGCAGATAAATCACATTGGAGAGCCTGCTCTGTCCATGGTGTGGACACTTGCACTGTGTCTAGTCCTGCAGGGGAAGTCCTGGGGAAGCTGTCTGTGCCTCCAGAGCACAGTGCCAGTGCCATCCCTCTGAATCCCAGAATCCCAGAGTGGATGAGGCTGAAGGGCCCGCAGGGCTCACCTGGTGCCACCTCCCTGCTCCAGCAGGGCCATCCCAGAGCTCAGGGCACAGCAGGGTGTGCACACAGCTCTGCAAGATCCCCAGGGAGGGACACTCCACAGCCTCTCTGCACCATCTGCTCAGGGCTGGGCACTGCCCAGGGCAGAAGTTCTGCCTCCTGTGCAGGGGCAGATCCTGGGCTCAGCCCCTGCCCCTGGCTCTGGTGCCATTGCTGGGCCTGGAGCAGAGCCTGGGCCTGCTCTGCCCTCCCTGCACACAGGGACAGACAGGGACAGACAGGGACAGACAGGGACACACAGGGACACCCAGAGACACCCAGGGACACCCAGGGACATACAGCGACACACAGAGACACTCAAGGACACCCTTGTCCCTGACCTAAGGACAATGCTGAGGGATATTTGCCCTTCAGAGGGGACTTTGTTCTCCTGCAGTCACAGCAGAGCTGCAAGTGCTGACACCATCCCTGACTTCAAATCAAACTCCCACACTCGCTCCTGCTTTCAGAGCTGGTTTTTTTCACTGTTTTCAACTCTGGAGAATGCTGAGTGTAAATTAGGATGTAGAGGGTGATAAACTGAGCTTGGGGACAGATATGTGATGCAGATTGTGGGATTTAGTGGTCAGCACAATGTGCAGCAAGGCAGGAAACCTGTCCCCAGCCGCAGGCTCTGCCCCACCTCCGCAGCAGCCTCCCCAGGCAGTGCATCTCGCCACAGCCCTGTGAGACCAGCACAACCAGTGCACAGCTGGAGTGCCAGCAACTGGGGGTGCAGTTACCCAGTGCCAGCAAAGCCCTGCTCTCCACTGCAGGAATCCACTGTGGTGTCCCTGCCCACAGCAGGGAGTTGGAATGAGGTCATCTGTCAGGTCCCTTCCAACCCAAACCATTCTGTGTTTCTGTGATTCCTACAATAGCGTGTCTGCTTCAAATAGTGCTCTCTTGGTCTTGAATTGGTGTTAGGATTTGAAAAACCTGCACTGCTCTTTGAAAAGACCCAGATCAAAAGAAATATGTTAAGTAGCTCCAGCCAGGTGCAGCAGGAGCAGAGAAGGTGCTGCTCAGCAGCACAAACCATAGGGTTGTGATGCATGAGGTCAATTTTGGCCCTGGACACAGAAAGCAGAAAATCAAAGAGTATGAGGAATTTAAAAGGGGATCTGAGGCCAAGTGTTACCTCTGTGCCAGGAGTCATAAAGCAAAGGATTGTTTCATACAGTGCTGTGTGAGGAGGGACTCGCTGCCTGAGCAACATTCCTGACCTTGCAGGGATCCAGGACCTTACTTTCTTTGTGTTCTTGGAGGAAGGCTGGGTCCCCATGGTGGGACCAGCTTCTCTTCCTCCTCTCTCTGTCCTTCGTGTTCAGACTTGGCAAGTGGCATCTGCTTGAAACTCCTGATAGCCCAGGATAGTCTTGCTCTTCCTGCCTGGTGCACAGCAGAGTCACTCCTGCCCACTGACAGACAAGGTCAATCCCAACAACAAATGTGTTGGAAAAGCTGCTGCTCTCAACCCTCACACTGGCTTAAACAGCAAATAAATGAAGGAAGGAGACCTGGAGCCCCTGGAAAGAGCATTATCCCCTTGGTGGCTCTTGGAGGAGAAGCACTGGGGGGTTATGGTTTCTGTCCATGGCCAGCCATGTGTCCTGAGACCAAGGAGGGACCTCTGAGGTGGCAGCAGTGGCCATTGCTGGGGTGACTCCCACCAGTGGGAGCCTCGTGCTCAGTTTTGTTGTGAGTCAGGGCTGGTGCAGGGCTGGTGTGAGTGCTCTGAGCTCCGTGCTGATCTGATGTGACGTGCCACATCTGTCCTGCTCACAGGGCAGGCATGGCCCCTGCTAGACAAGGTAGAACAGGACCTGCAAGTCCTCCTGGCACAGCCACCTCGCACCAGCTGGAGGTACTTTTGTTGCAGGGCTTGTGCCAGTTCTCTCTGAGATATCAACTGGAAACACTTTTTTTCTGCTCTAAATGCATAAGGATTTCTGCCAGTATTGTAATGTCACATGGAAATCTGCTTCTGCATACATACCTCTTATTACTGGAGTAGCAAATGATCCTAATGGGGACTTGGCCAAACCTCTCCAGCTTGAAGGATCGATGCAAAATTTGAATGTGTGCTTCCTCAAAGCCCATAAAAAAACCTATTTCACCTGCAGTTGCTGGGGCGGGAGCACATCCCAGCCTTGAAAATCCCTTCTCAAATGTGGCTGGGCAGCGCAGGCAAGGCATCTCCTCCCCACAGCAATGCCTGCACCTCCTCACAGCCCCGGGCTGTTTGGTCCCCAGCTCTGCTCTGACCTTGGTCTGTCCATATCTCCTGGCTGAGCAATTTCAGCTCTGCCAGAGCAGTGCTGAGCAAATCAGGGAGGGTTCCCCATCCTGGGGCAGGTGCTATCTGTGGGGCATCCCTGGGCTGAGAGGTGTAACATGGTTATGGGATCCCACCAAGGTGCGGTGGGGCCCTGTGCAGCCTCCTCTGGTGGTGCCATCCCTGTCCCTGGCAGGGGGCTTGGAACTGGGTGTGCTTTAAGGTTCCTTCCAGTCCAAAGCATTCGTGATCCCTGCTGGCAAATGGGAACAGAAAACTGGCACCTTAGACATGGCAAAACTTGGTTGTGGCAAAGCACCACAAACAGCCCACACGGGCTGTGGGCAGTGACTGCACTGCTCTGCAGCAGGATGGGCGTGCAGGAGCAGCTTCTGCTGGCCCAGACACAGGGCTGGCTCCTGCCTGCCCCTCCAACACTGCCCCAGCTCCCTGGGTTGAGTCCAGGACTGAGCCTGTGCTGTCCACGCTCCCTGAGGAGCTGCCTCAGCTCTGTTTAAAGACACCTGTGAAGTCCTCACCCTGCTGCAGTCAAAGACTAAACTCCTGTTGCCTTCAAAGGCGGGATGGTTTCCCACTGAGCCTGTATCTCCCATCCCTCCTCCTCAGATCCTGCTCCTGGACCTTTAGATGTCCTTCTCTTTTAACTCTCCTAGATTTGTGCAGTCTGGAGCTATATTTGGGTTGGAATAAGCTGTGTTTGCCCCCTAACATCATTTGTTGAGCAATCTGGAGCTGGGTTTTGCATCACTTGTCAAGCCGTGTCCCATGGCGGTGCCGTGTCAGGTGTGCTGTCTTGGGAGCTGCTCTAGAGCAGGAGTCTCTGAAGGCATCTGTGCCCTCATGGGGCCTTTTTCTTCTAGATTTCAGGTTTGCTCCAACTTGGAAAAAAGAAACCCCAACACTTCACTCCCTGGAGGGGCATAAAGTTCTGCCCTGGCTCTGTAGGCTGTGGGAGTCTGGGGTATCCGTTCTAAGGGCAGTCCTAACCCTTCCTGGTTTCCAGCTTAACTGATAAAAATCCCTGTGGAGCTTCCCAGTTTTGCCAAATCAGTAATTCCTACCAGAAAACTGTTTAGTTCGGAATTTTCCTGACTCCTGGTAATGTATTTAGACTGTAGGAAACAACTAATAAATGCATTCTCCCCTCTTCCTTGGGTCACAAAGACAACTGTGCATGAGCCAGGGATGCTAGGCTGCCTCTGAGGAAATACAGCTTGTTCCTCTGGCATTATTTTGAATTTACATAGTGTCCCTGAAATCAGAATCTCAAACATTATCATTAATTATCATTAAGTCTTTCTCTGCTGCTTCATGCTTTCGTTCAGCTTTACAAAATTCTGATAATTCCAGCCTTTCCCATCCCTCTGGCTTTAATTTGCAGCCCATCACAATGCTGGTTAAGAGAATCAATCTCCAAGTTCATTACCTCAAGCTCTTTCCCAATATGTTCTCCTGTAGTTTGGATAGATTGTGGTGTTCTTTCTTCAGATCTTTATTTTTCTCTGCTGTGGCTGATTGAGACAAATTACCCTGGGTGAGGAACATGAGGCTGATGCTGCATCCTCAGCACGGAACATCCCAGTGCTGGCTCCAGCAGGTGCAGAGTGGCCCCAACAGAGAAACGTTGGTCACTGAAGTGTCTGGTTGTGATCTCAGAATGCTTTGGGTTGGAAGGGACCTGAAACTCAACTTGTTCCACCACCTGCCATGGGCAGGGACTCCTTCCACTGTCCCAGGATGCTCCAAGCCCTGTCCAGCCTGGCCTTGGACACTGCCAGGGATCCAGGGGCAGCCACAGCTGCTCTGGGCACCCTATGCCAGGGCCTGCCCACCCTCCCAGGGAAGAATTCCTTCCCCATATCCCATCCATCTCTGCCCTCAGGCAGTTGGGAGCCATTCCCTGGTCCTGTCCCTCATCCCTTCTCCCAGGTCCCTCTCCAGCTCTCCTGGAGCCCCTTTAGGCACTGGAAGGGGCTCTGAGCTCTCCCTGGAGCCTTCTCTCCCCCAGTATCATGGAGTTTCTGGTTCCACTTCCTTGAGGGAGTTGGTATTTGTGCAGCTGTGAGCCGGGGTGTGCCCAGGGCCGGTGCAGAACTCTCCTCCTGGTTCCAGGTGCTCATTGCCGTGGTCTCGGGCAATGGGAGAGATGGGCAATGCAGGAAAACGGGACACAGCTCCTCATTCCCTCTGCCCTTCAGTGCACAGCAAGGGCAGGCTGGTGCAGTACAGAACTGTACCTGCACGGCAAGAGGGGCTGTCTCTGGCCAGTCCTCCTGCCTGGTGCTCCCATAAATCACCTCCCGGCACTCCCTGTAAAAGCTGAGGCTTTTCTTAGTGCCTCAGCATCCCCAGTGGGCACCAGTGCTGCACGAGGCTCTGCCTGCACTCACGCCAGCTCTTCAATAACTCCAGGTGTCAGCTATTCAGAAGGTTTGTGTTTATTAAAGCTCAGACCAACTGTTTGGGGATGACATTTGACTGTATCTGTCCCACCCCCGGGAATCTCGTTGCTCCTCATGCCACAGCACCTCTGTCTTGCCCGGGAGGTGGCAGAGGGTCCTGGGGCTGCTGCCCTGTGGGATTTTCCTGCTGACAGAGCCAGGCTCACTGCTGGAATCATGGCTTTTTATCAGTCCTTTGGTTTGTCCTAGGGACCAGCAGCACCTCATGTTCCACAGTTGGGGCAGCAGGTGAGGGATGAACCCATGTGTCACATTAAAAACCAATGAAAAGCTGTACATAACCACAAACAATTATTTCTTTAAGGTGCATTGGCCTTCCACTAGAAAAATAATGAAAAAACGTTTTAAAGGGCTTGAAACACAAAGTCCCAAGGGAAGTATTTGTTTTAACACCACCCCCTTACCCCTGTTCCCTTCAAGCAAAGTGAGCTTTCATAACCTTGTTTGGCCACAGTCTGGGTGGCCTTGAGGGCAGCAATAGCTGTCATTTTGGGGGTGGAAAGAGAAAAAATTAGCCAATATGTGCTGGAGAAATTGGTGCTGTTCTTCTCAATGTCTGATCCTGTTTCCCTGAGGACAAAGACCAGAACAAGGCAGAACAGGGGAAGGAGCAGCATCCTTGCAGCCTGGAGAGGCTCCGTTCCCACTCCTCATGGGGTGGCAGAGCTCCAGCCTCTTCCCATGGGGCTCCATACACCCAGAAGGCTTTAGGAAACATTTGGGTACTGGGCAACTGCCCCCCAGGACAGGCCTCTGCCCTTGGTGACCTCTCTCCATCCATGGGGGACAACATCACTCCCCAGTCTGCCTCTGCTGAAATGCTGAAATTCAGACAAACCAGTAATTTTTCTGCAGAGTGCAAAGTCCCAGTGGACCAACCACAAAACCTGCAGTGAAGGGCACATCCTCCTGGCCCTCTTATTTGTGTCTGCACTGTCCCTGGCTCTCATTAGTGGGGATTTATTCCTGCAGATCCTGCAGGATGCCTGCCTGGGCTGTGAGCAGCCCGTGCTGCCCCTGTCCTTCGCAGTGGCTCTATTGGCTCTGCCTGTCCCAGCACCCCTGTCCTCCAGGGAGCTGCCTCAGAGCTGCTTCCCAGCTGCGCAAGAAATCAGATTTGCAGCCCAATCCCTGCTCTCTACTTCATTTGGATGCAGGAAAAGCAGGACAACAAACCACACTTACACGGTAGCTGCGCTGGGTGTGACCCCACAGTGCTCACGGCCTCTCCTGCCCTTGGGACTGTCACGTCCTGCTTTCCTGTGGGGTTACTGCCCTGCAGAGGAGCTTCCCCAGAGCTCAGACACCTGCAGGTCGGGTCCTTCGAGCACATCCATGGGATGAGCTCCCACAGGTGCCCCGTGCCAAGGTTATTGCCGGCTGAGAGCCGGGCTGGCAGCGCCGGAGGCTCCCAGATATTTGTTTGCTTTCCTTCATTCCTCCTGTTGACTTTGCAGAGCAATATGTGCACGCAGGGACCTGCATACAGATGTCCCCGTGCGGCTGGCAGCTGAATCACGCCTCTCCTCCTATTTTTTCTTCAAACCCGGCCCCCGCTGACATTGAATTAAGGGCTTTTATTATCACTTGTGCAGGGATTTTTCTTTGCCCGTGCCTGTGCAGCCACAGCCAAGTGCTGCCATGCCAGCTGCCCCACTATTAATAGCTGCTTTTACCTTTCATATGTGAGGCACTTTTATTGCAGCTCTTTGGATGCACTTCAGGTGTTTCCAATTCTCCCAGCAATGTCTTCTCCTCGTTCAAATTCTTCCTGCCTATTTTTACTTCTTTTTATCTCAAATCCTTCCCCTCCCCTCCCTCGCCCCTCCCGAAATGATCCTGCCGGAGGATGGTTTTGTTGGTTGGACTGCTCTTGCATTTTAGACTTCTCAAGGACTAATGAACTTTATTAGATTATAATGAACTTATTACTCAGTGCTGCTGACCTGCTTTCGAAAGAACTTGAATTATTATTTGGAACAGGCCTGTTGAGGGACTGTATTTTTTTTTTTTTTTGCCGAGCAGTATGGGTATATTAACTAATCAGAGGCACATTTTTTTGCTTTACATTAATTATCTAAGATTCACAGGAAATAGTCCTGGTCTGCACTGATGGAGAGCCAGAGAGTGGGGATGGGACTGCTCCATCCTCCAGGTGGGTTTGAGGAGCTGTTCCATGATGGATTATTGGGTTCCCATCTCTTGCCTCCCTCCAGAGCATCATTTTCCATCCTGTCCTTGAGTCTCATCCTCTCCAGTTTCTGGGCTCCAGCTCCCACCCTCACAGCCAAGGGATGCTCTAGATGAAAGCCCAGTGGATCTTGCACTCTCATTCTGGCTCTGAGAGTGCTTTAATGTCCATTAGATTTGGGGTGTCCCCAGCTGTGCTCGAGGGTGGGTGGGTGAGTGTGGCTCTGGAGGAGGAGTGGTCAATGGGTAGGAATGGATGGGCAGGAACATTGGGATAAAGCTCCAGAGAGACCTCAGAGCTCTTCCAGTGCCTCAAAGACTCCAAGAGAGCTGGAGAGGGACCTGGGACAAGGGATGGAGGGACACAGGGAATGGCTTCCCAGTGCTAGAGGGCAGGGAGAGACAGGATATTGGGAAGGAATTGTTCCCTGGGAGGGTGGGCAGGCCCTGGCACAGGGTGCCCAGAGCAGCTGTGGCTGCCCCTGGATCCCTGGAAATGTCCAAGGGCAGGCTGGACAGGGCTTGGAGCAGCCTGGGACAGTGGAAGGAGTCCCTGCCCATGGCAGGGGGAGAATAGGATGGGCTTTAAGGTCCCTTCCCACCCAAACCATTCTGTGATAAACTCAGAGACGCCACTTGGTGACTTCCAGCAATGCCACATCCATCAGTGGCAGTAACAGTACTGTTAAATCACACATATTGAGAGCTGGAGCATGAGTTTCCATGGCTGCAGTTTTCCACCTTTCTGTGGTGTGGATCTGTTGAGCACCTTTTCCTCCCTCCCAACCCTCTTGTCTTGCTTGCCGGATTTTGGTTCCAATGTTCCCCTCGTGCGTGTGGCTCCGTGCCGCTCCCCGGGGCTGTGACTCCTCGCCAGCCCTGCCCCGTGCCTGGCGGTGGTGGCAGCGTTTCCTCAGCCCTGCTGGAACTCCGAGCTCGGAGCAGGAAGGTTCATGAGTGCGGGGGGATGGGTGTGCAGTGAATGGATGAGTCAGGCATTGGCAGGGCACCAGTTCACTGCAAATCAATTTTCACCTGCCTGCAGCCTGCGCTGCTGGCTCGGAGGAGAAAAGGGAGCGTGCAGGGGAGACAGGGCTGAGAGAAGAGCCTCCCTACGCCAGCCAGCACTCAAGACTGGGCTGCAGCCCTACATGGGGAGGCAGGAAAGGGGAACAGCCAGAAATGGGGAGGGAGAGAGGGAAGAGAGGTGCTAGCATGAATCCCCAGCCACTGAGCTACAGGAGAAAAGCATGGTCAGGAAAGAACATGTGCTCCTTACTGCATCACATCAGGGCGAGACGCCATGGGAAAGGCAGGAAAGGAGCCCAGAATATGCCCTCTCTGGAGGACTTGGCCTGTGGGTGACAGCTGAGGTTGCTTGATGTCCCCCAGGAGCCCACAGGTGGCCCCAAAAATGTCACTGAGTGAGGGTACCGCCCCAGCGAGGGGGCAGTGGGACACCCACCTGCCGCACAGCACCTCCATGGAGGCACCTTCTCACCCCATGGCACTGACATCTCTGGGGCTGGGGATAGCATCTGTGGGACACTGCGGACATCTGGGCAAGCGGGGGGTGAGAAATGCTGCCAGGAGCAGGGGACACATGCAGCCCTTCCCTCCCTTTCCCCTGCAGTGGTACCCAAACCCTGAGCCTTGCTCCTGTGCACAAAGCCACCCCTTTCTGGGAAACCAGCAAAGGCTGCTGCAGAGTGGCACAGCCCATAGGACACATGGGACATGTGGGACACACGGGGCAAGGCCAGCTGGAGCCCCGGAGCATGGAAAGAAGGATCAATCACCCTAACTTCAGGATTCAGATGCTCTTGGGATGAGGACGGGCTCTTGGCATCTCTGCCTTCCCCCCATGAATGTGGTACCCTTCCTGCTCTGGCTGCAGGAGCGGTTCTCTCCCAGAAGTGCCCCCATATTGTGCTAGGAATGGTTTCCCCTGCTGCTGGCATGGGCGATGGAGAGCTGTGACATGGGGTGGGTGCACGGCTGGCACAGAGGGTCACAGCAGTGGGGATGAAGTCCCAGCTCTTGGCAGACAGGAGCTGCTGCAGGGCAGTGGTGACAGGAGATTCTTGTGCTGTATGGGCAGACAGGCCCCACAAACCTGCCCTGTCCCAATCTGTGTTGAGGCCCAGGGTGGACACCAGGCTGCTCTGGGTGGGGTCCACTGTGACCTTCACTGCCTCGGACCCTCTGAGCTGAGGTGCCCTCGCTGACAAATTCCAAGGCACAACAAGGCACTCTGTGATTCTTTCCTTCCCCTCTAGCAAGCTTTGCTGGGGACCCCACCGAGTTTGGGGGTCATAAATCCAAGAAATGAGATTTTTGTTTTTCATTTAGCTGCTAAAGTTGGAACAAGATTATCAAAAAGCCCCCTGTGGGCACCAGCCAAGAACCACCGGGAGGGTCTCACCCCTCCCCTTGGCAAAGACAACTCAGGACATTGCAATGTTGCTCTGGCAGAATGTCTTTGGGAACTGCAGGGACAAAACATTTGTGAGGAGTGTGAGCAGAGTCCTGGGCAGTGTCTGTGCCCACAGCAGCCCTGAGCTGGTCCCTGGGCTACCGGGTTTGGATCAGCCCAGGCACGATGCAATAAACAGCTCTGGCAATCCCTGACAGCACTGCACAGATAACAGTGACCTTTTCTTCTGCAATTATCTCTTCTCATAAAAACTGCATGCTGACTTTAATAAAACAGAGAAGGGAACTGATGGTCTCATATATGCTGCCATACAGGATCCTAATCTGTGCCTCTGAACCCAGGGACAGCTGGGGCCCTCTGGGCACTGGGAGGAGGCGACGCTGCCCCAGCCCTGCTGTGCAGGGTGAGGTGATGCTGCCATCCCACACCCTACTGCTCATCTGGGTGTGGGGAGATGGAAGCTAGGCTGGTGGTTCCAGCAGCCTCTACACACAGCAGAAACATTTTTTTGTTTCAATCCAAGGTGTGGTTTGGCCAACCCTTGACTCCAGGAGCAGGGAAATCAGCTGGGATACAAGAGCCGGAGATGCTTTAATGGTATTGTCAGCAGGTCTGCTCAGAGAGGCAAGGAAATGGGAAGGAAATCCTGGGATATCGGTGTGCCTGCCCTGACTCCCAGCAAGCCACGTTAGTGTTGTGGTTCCCAGGCTGTGCTCTGGATGCAGCCGGGGTGTTGGATCCCTCCTTGTGGTGCCCAGCACATCCTGCTGCCATCGCAGGCCGCAGAGCTGCCCGTGCAGGCAGCAGATAAACAACGAACTGGAGATCTACGTTACCCCCTGGCTGTAAAGTGATGAACTGGAGATCCACATGACCCCCTGGCTGTAAAGTGAAGGGGAAGAATTAGCACTGGGTCACTCAGAAATTATGGGGCATCATGAAAGCAGCCCTCCCGTGCTGCTGCCGAGCTCCAGGCACGGAAGGATGCTGGAGGAGGATCTGTGGCCAAACTGGTGCCTGTTAGAGGGATGGAGGAGACAGCTCTGGACCACGGAGAAGGAGCAGAGAAAGGGGCTGGGCTGTGGGACAGCACAGTTCCCGACGCAGCTGTTTCTGTCACATCTCACTCGCATCCTTCGGAGGGAGCACCTTAGAGCTTCCTGCTTATCCCCTGATCTCAGACCATGCTCTGCTACTGAACCTGAGACCTCTGTCCCCTGCGAGTGGGCTCATCAGACACGCTGGCTAATGTTGGGTTGCTCTGGGCGAGATCTGGATTGCATATTAGGAACAATTTTTTCTCTGATAGGGTGATCAGGCATCGAACAGGCTGCCCAGGGCAGCAGTGGAGTCACTACCCCTCAGTGGATATGGCACTTGGGGACATGGTTCAGTGGTGACCATGGCAGTGCTGGGGGAATAGTTGGCCATGATGACTCTAGAGGGCCTTTTGAATCTTCCATGATCCTGTGATCACTTGTGGAGCCAACGGCTTTCTCTTCCTTTCTCTCTGTGCCTGTCTGGGCACACACTGGCTGTGATCATCTGTGCAGGCGACCTCAGGGTCCTGCCCATGGCCAGCAGTGCTGTGCATCAGGGTGACATCTGCACCAGGGCTTCCCCAAAACAGCCATGATCTTGTCCCAGGGAAGGGGAAGGCAGCAGAGCCAACCTCTGGGGGCAGGAGGAGCCCCCCACTGCTGGATGTGCACTTATGGCTGGAGATCGCTGGCAATTATGATAATGGCTGGGATATCCAAAGCTGACATCTTCCTCGAGGATGATGAATACGCTGTCTGAGTCCTGTTCATTTTTAATTCCAAACTTCAACGCTGGCTAATCCTGGGCTCTGGGTGCTCAATGCTAATTAGCGGCGCATTGCCTGACTCCCATACTTAACAGCAAAGCAACTCCCAGGATCAAGGGGGTTAAGTATTGAAATTGTCTCATACATTAAATAATTAGTAGACAAACAGACCAACTTCTCAAGCTATCACCAGCCCCATCTGTTCTCTGTGTGTTTGCTCCCTCTCTTTGCTTGATCAGATAATTGGGTAGGGCTTCACCAGGAGGCACTCGCCTTGATTTGGGCCTTTGTGGTGTGTCAGGAGGGGAAATGCGGTGCTGAGGCTCTGACTGAGGCTGGCTGTGAAGCTGGAGTCACACTGCAGGTGGTACCATGGTGATGTAGGCTCTTGGGTTTGGGCTGAGGTGAGAGACAAACAGGTAAATGATGCAAGGGATGTGGTTGGGCTCAGTCTGAATGTTGTGGTGTGTTTTGCTGTTTCTCTACCCTAAATTGCCTACTCAGTTACCCCCCCCCTCCCCCAATTATGTGTTATTATGCTAAATGAGTTGGTCCAGACCCTCCCTATGTAGTTGGTTGGATCCTAAATTCTGTCCTTCCCCATGTATGCCCTATGTGGTGATTCCCCTCCTTTCTTCCAGTTCCTTCCATGTTAGCTACGTACTCCCTGAGATTCAGTTGGTTGCTAAGTTGTATTTTCCTTCCCTTTTACCTCTCATTAGTGGCTCTGGTGTTATGTATCCCCACGTTTAGCTCCTCCCTAAGTTTTCTTATTGGTTGTGAGATTTATCCTTCTTTTGTTACCACCCCGTATATAAGTTCATGTAGTGAATTGTTTTGTGTCTTCGGTCCCTGACTCCTTTGGGGTAACAAGTGGCTGGAAAATCCCACCGGAGACCTTTTCCCGATCCCTTTGCCTCTGTCCTTGTTGTGGCTGTAGGGTTTTCGTTGCCCTAAAGCTGCACCCCGGGTTTGACTGCGCTGTGAGATCTCGTGGCTACCTGGGGCACCTGGCATGGTGCTGCAGTAGGGGGCTGGCCAGGCTGAACAGACTCGGGCACTGCAACATCTGAACCTTGCTGAAAGCAGGTGTGAGCCCAAAACTGCGTACGGGCACACCTGAGTGTGGATGTGTGTGGAGGGAGACAGTGAGGGCAGGAACAAGGCAGAAATAATCACAGAATCATAGACTATCCTGAGCTGGAAGGGACCCAGCAGGATCATCAATCCAGCTCCTGTCCCTGCCCAGAGCTCCCAACAATCCCCCCTGTGCATCCCTGGCAGTGCTGTCCAAAGGCTCCTGGAGCTCTGGCAGCCTCGGGGCCGGGACCATTCCCTGGGGAGCCTGGGCAGTGCCAGCACCCTCTGGGGGAGAAACCTCTCCCAAAATCCAGCCTGAGCCTGCCCTGACCCAGCTCCAGCCATTCTGTGGGTGCTGTCCCTGTCCCAGGAGCAGAGCTCGGAGCCTGATGCGCTTCAGCCCAGCACACACTGAAACTGTGAAACACAAACTCTGTGGTCCACCCAGAGGAGAATGTTCCAAAAACTCATTTACTGCACTGAAATGTTTTTGTAAATGTTTCAAATGGGTGTTTGAAAGCTTTTATTCTTTTATTTCCTTTTCAGTGTTAATGCTCGAAGGTTTCCTGTAATTGCTTCCCTGTTTTTACTGCTCTGTGGCTTTTGTGAAATATTTTTGTTTTAACTACAATATTGATTTAGATACAATGCTAAGAAGACCCCTGAAAAAAGGTAAATGAAAAGCAATTACTAGAGAGTGCTTTAATGGAAAGGAGCCTCACATGGGGAATCAGCTCAGACCTTAGCAGTTATTGCTATTTATAGGGCCCTGGGAAGGAGCACTTGGCTGAGCTGGCATGGAGAGTTATGGATGGGCAAGGCTGGTTCCATTAATAACACAGCCAGGCCTGTGCCCAGCACTACAGACAGGGCCTGCCTTGTTCACCCAGCTCTGCCCAGGTCCAGGATGGGGAGAAGGGTGTCCATCCTCCTCCTCTGCACACCTGGAGCAGCACTCCCACCCCAGATCAGCCCAAGGACTTGGTGAAGCCTTGGCTTTGGCAGAGCATGGAGGGTGCCAGCCTGTGGGAGGTCATGAAGGGGCCTCTGAGGGCAGAGCACCCGGGTTAGTCCTGCCCAAGAGGATTTGAGCACGAAGCCACTCCAGGCTTCTTTTGTGGTGTGCTCTGTTTTAGGTTTTTATTTGAAAGGCTCTCCCGGAAGGCTGTTACCATGACAGATCCCTATTCAGCTGGAATGTTGTGAGGGCGATGTGGGCTGGGGAAGAAAGGCAGGCATTGGGAGAGGAGGGGAATGTTATTTTGTCAGGGCGATAAAAGATCTGAACCCCAGGTGTGCCATAAAGAGAAAGTTGACTTTTACCTAAAACATACCAGACGTATTGCTGGAAAACCTCGATTAAGGATTTTAAAAGGTGAAAATCTTTCATCTCAGCTGACTCCTGAAGAAGTTCCTTGACACTGAGTAGATAAATAGAGGCTTTTGCCCTTAGCTGTTCTAGCATGAAAGGAGAGTCTCAGGAATGCTCACCAGATTAATGAGACAGAGGACTCATAAATATGTCAGAAAAACACAATAGTTGGAGATGAAATAGATGTCTCCTTGGGATGCACATTAATATTCACAAGACTGGGGGGTTTGCCAGAGGCCAGCGTCCCCAGGGAGGGCTCTGCCCTGGCTAGCTGTGCCAGGCAGAGTGCCAGGGCTCAGCCTGCAGGAAGGGGCTCATCCTTTGAGCAAGGCTCCACCTCTGCTTGGCCAGGGCAGGCAGAGGAGGTGGACGTGGCCTCAGGGACATGGGTGAGTGGTGGGCTTGGCAGTGCTGGGTTAATGGTTGGACTTGATTATTCTAAAGTTCTTTTCTAACCTGAATGATTCCATGATTCCATGGCCTTTGCTGTCCCTCCAGGATGGCAGGGCTCAGCTGTGCCACATCTCCAGGGTGATGTGCAGCTGGGTTTCACGTCTGTTGTAAAAATCCCCTCTTTGGGGTGTGTAGATTGGGATGTGTAGGGTTTGCCTGGGAGCAAGTCCAGGCTGTAGAAGGAAGAGCAGCATCTCCCTTGGTGTGTTCCCAAAACACAGAGTAGGCAGCAGCACCCACTGTCAGGGTCAGGCCTCCTGCACAGACGCCTCTTGGCAGGAGATTTCCCAGAGGTTGGAAAACAGATCTGCTGCCGCTCCTGCACTGCCCCAGGCATCTCTGCAGAGCCTGGCCAGGGCTGTGGGGTGCCCTGCTTGAAACTGGGAGTGGTTGAGAGGCGTGGGGTGAAGGGGGAGCAGGGCAGAGTGCCCTCTGTGCTTGCTGCTCACAGGGAGGCTGCTTTCCTGGGGAAAAAGGTGGTTTGTTCTCCTGGCTCAGTCCCTCTCACAGGAAAACCCTGCTGTGGGTGGGTGATCCCCACAGTGACAACTCCCCTAGGCTGCTTCTGTGAGCCCTCAGGAACCATTTGCCCCAGGGGCTGGAAACTCTGTATATTCAGGCTGGGAAAGGAAGGTGAGGAGCTGCCCTGGCCTCCACAGCCATTCCTCCTGTGGGCTGCACACAACCTCAGCCATTCCTTGCTCACAGATGCCCACAGGCTTGTTCCAGGGGTAATCCTGCCTGCTGTGTGCAGTCCCCTCCTGCCTCCTCAATCCTGCCAGGGAGCAGCAGCAGCCTCAGAAATACTAAATCAGGGCTGCTGGGGGAAAATCGATCCTAAAATGCTGTGTGTGTGCCATGGCAGAGAACTGGCTGGTGTACAGTGAGGCAGAGCTGGGAGTGCAGCATCCCAGGCACAGCCAGGGCTGCAGCAGGCCCTGCCATGGCACCCTGGGGCTGCACCGAGGTGTTTCACAATGCCAAGGTGAGTTTGGAGCAGCAGGTTGAAGGTGGTGCTCGCTGCTGGCCTGAGGATAAGCATGGAGAGGCGGCTCTGACCTGGTGTTCACCCTCCCACCAGCCTCTGTGTGCTCCAGGGATTTGGGGAAACTCCCTGTGGATGTCAAGTCACAGCAAAGTAAAACAAGTCCCTCCAGCTGTGGCTGCGGGGATCTCCAGGGGCAGCGGATCAGTTGGAGGGGATGTGGATGGGGCACAGGGAAGAGCTGCAGTAGAGGGAGCTGGGCACAGGCTCCTGAGGGCATGGGGAGCTCATCCCCAGTGGGAACAGCCCCGTGTGTGGGTGTTTAATAGGACTGTTGCATGGAGTGGCACTGCATTAATCACCATGGGAACATGGAACAGTAAACAGTCTGAAATCATCCCAGAAAATATCACGCCAGCATTCACATCGGCCCTAATGTGAATTAACAACCAAGCTGGCAGTGACTCAGTGCAGCAGCAAGCACAGCCAGGGCACCACAGAGGTCCCCCAAAGGGCAATCCCAGTGTGGCAGTCAGGGATGGAGCCCCAGAGAACCCAAACCATGGTTTGCTTGGGGTCATCCCACACAGGCATCCCCTGCCCACAGGCAGCCTGGGCAAGGCTTGAGTGGAGCAGCTGGAAATGCCCAGGTCAGAGCATCCCCTCCAGGGATGAGGGTAGAGCCTTGGGGCTGTGACAGGACCTGCCACTGAGCTGCTTGCGCGGCCTTGTCCCCCCCAGTGCCACTCATCATCAGTTGGCATCTCTGGTTAAGCAATTTCCACAGGGATGTTGGTGCTTCCCATCACAGTGGCACTGGTGGCCACTGAACTGGCGGCGGTGGGCAGTTCAGCCCTGGCAGGCCTTCTCCAGGCTCTGCATCCAGCAGCAGCCATGAAGGGTTTACACTGTAAAACCTCCTTCCTGGCAGGGGGTGACAGCCCCCATGTGCTGTTCTCCCACCCTTGGTCCAACAAGTCAGTGCCTCCCTGGCACATCTCGTGAGGGTCCCTGAGCATCCTGTCCCCAGCCATCAGCAGGACCAGCAGCAGCTGAATCACATCCTCAAGCACAGTGAGTGCTGCTGGTCCCCAGAGCCACCTCCCCTGGGGATACCTTCAAGGCTGAGATGTCAGCCTTGGCAGAAAGCTCTGCACAGGCTCATGGGGATTTTGGGGTGTCCTGGAGCCCCTGTGGCAGCTTCACCAAGGCAGTGCCTCTTTTCCCATCCTTCAGACGTCTCTGTCGGAGGCCAGCACCCACCCTGGTGCCTACACGGAGTCATATCTCAGAATTTCTGGCAAAGAGGAGATGGTGGGGTTGGCAGGGAGTGAGGTACCAGGCATGAGGAGCTCCTTGTGGGGTGGGAGATTGTAAATCTCATTTCCTACCCAATAAAGGTACCAAAAAGGAATCCCTCCCTTCCTGGTTCATCTACCTGGCACCTGAGTTCTCTCTCAGCCCCACCTGGGCTCTGTGGCAGGTATTTGGGGTCTCAGGGCTGCCTGGACATGCAGGGGTGGGTGCTGCAAGGTTGCCCCTAGAGCTGGACCAGGAGCATTTTGCTTTTCCTGCTCCATTTAACTCCTCCTGGTCCAATAGCTGCACATGTTGGTTTGTCTGGCTCCATCCTGCCGTGCTCTCTGCCTCTGTGGCCTGGAAGGTGTTGTACAAACATTTGCAATACAGTCATGATACCCGTGCAGCGCTTGTGTTCTGGGATGGTGGAGGCCTGGGACTTCCCCTTTGGTTTAGGATCTTTTAAGATCAGTTCCAGTGTGGAAGCAGGGTGGCATCTGCTGCATCCCTCCTGGGGGTGATGCTCACTCCAAACAAGGGAGGGGAACACCTACAAGGTGCTGGCAGATGCTGCCACCCTGCCGGCCCGTCCTGATGTCAGCCTGTGTTAGTCATTGTCATGGAAACGAGGAGCTGGTGGTGAACAACACAAACCATCCCCAAAACGCTCCAGCACAGGCTGCCTGCAGAGACATGACTCAGGGTCAGGTCAGACCTACCTGGAAAACAGCCCAGCAGCTTCCTGGAAGTGCCAAGGGACAAGCAAGGAAGAACGGGGACCTCAGGGGGTCACCTTGTTGTGAACAGCTCACCTGGGCATGGGCTGGGAGTCACCAGTGAACCCCAACACCACATCACCGCTCCCCACTGCCTCCAGCCCAGCCTGTTGACCACAGAAGGGACCCAGAGCCAGCTTTGGCCAAGCTGAGCAGCAGAGAAAGCAGCAAATGAAGCCCTGCATGGGTGGCAGTCCGTGCTGCACTGTCATTCCCAGAGCTGCATTCCCAGAGGGATGTGGCTAGGTCCCTGCAGCCACCACCGGCCCCAGGAGCCTGCTGTGCCACCAGCCAACCTCAGAGCCTCAGCAGTGGGGCAAACCCGACCTCTTTGGGTCATCTGCAGCCCCTGGGAGGTGAAACCCCACAAAATGCCCTACAAGGGCAGAGGGACACATTGTCAGTGGAGGGGCCAGCAATGCCTGTCCCCATCAGGGTGACAGGGACAGGGATGGGTGCAGAGCATTGTCTGTACCCAGGCTCATGGGGAAGGCAGCGCCTGGCAGAAACTGAGTTTTGGCTTTGAGTTATTTTGCCTTGATTTAGCAAGTGGAGATGAAGTGAGGGAAACCTCTGGACAGCTCTGGCAGGGCAGAAGGGCCCGTGGAGATGGTGTCACCCTCACCTCCATCAGAGGTTCGCACCCTGTCTTGTTTTCAACATTTTAGAAACCTCCTGGTTTCCTGATGCCTTCCACAGCATTTTGGGGTGGAAAGGAAGGACATCTTCCCTGTCAGGAACCCTGTTCTGTACCACAACCAGGAGCTGTTGGTGTCTGCACCATGGCCCCAGGCTTCGTGTCCAAGGAAAGGTTTCTTTCAGAAAGCTTTTTCCACACCCGTTTTTAGTACTTGTTTTGCCATTAAGACCCAAATCTCCTGCCTGTCCTCCTTGACTTCTGCAGAGTTTCTTTGTGTTGTCATTTCAGAGGCAGTTCCAAGGTTAAAGCAAACTCCTCACGCTGCAGAAACTGCAGCTCTCCAGGGGAAGGTTAAAGGATGCAAATTGTTGACAGAGGGCTTTTCAATTTAGCGTGCAAAGATCTGATGGTTGAAAGGTGAAGTTAGACAAATCCAGGGGAACAGGACAGGTGATCAGCAATTGGAGCTGTTTGCCAGGGCTCCTGATGGATTCCCCTTCACCTATGATTTTAAAATGAAGATTGGGTGCTTTTCTAAATGATGTGGTCATGTTCAGAAAGCATTAATTTGGGGAAATGCTTCAGAGGAGCTCAGACTGGTCCCACCCACGAAGCCATGCGCCCTGAATCCTTCCTGGGCTTTCCCATATCTCCTGTGGTGGCTGGAAGGGTCCCAGACGACTTCAGCCCCACTCTGTTTCCCACTGCCTTGGCCCAGGGCTGCTGTCACTGCAGTGAGACAGCCACAGAGCCACCCCTGCTACTGCCTCTCCCAGCTCCCTCCTGCCTCTCCCAGCTCCATCCTGCCTCTCCCAGCTCCATCCTGCCTCTCCCAGCTCCTCCTGCCACTTCCCAGCTCCCTCCTGTCTCTCTGGTGCCCATTGTTGCCAAAGCCTCTGGCAAAGCCACCTCTGCTGGGCAAGGGGAGAATTTTGGACCCCACCCTGCTCAGCAGCAGAGTCTCACCTGTGCCCGCCCCCAGCAATTTCTCCAGCTCCAAATCATGGATGGCAAGTCTGCCCTGGTCCCTCTCCTGGACTGATCCCACTTCCCCTCAAGTGGCACTGCCAGCAGCCAGTCCCAGCTTTCCCCTCTGGGTGTTGCTGTGTGGGAGCTCGGTGCAGAACATTTTGGTCGGCAGCCACCTC
The DNA here is from genome assembly GCA_013396995.1 of Dicaeum eximium. Classification (NCBI taxonomy): domain Eukaryota; kingdom Metazoa; phylum Chordata; class Aves; order Passeriformes; family Dicaeidae; genus Dicaeum; species Dicaeum eximium. The sequence continues at coordinate 521,931 of VWZP01009297.1, forward strand.
CTCCCTGCTCACTCACACTCGGTGCTTACACGGAACCCGGGGAGTTTTTACGTGGTTTTTATTGCTCAGTGTTTGCAATGCAGTCTCTGGAATGCCTGTCCCCTTGCCTGCTCTGAAGCTCAGATGTGCCTCCTGGGCTCATTTAAACTGTTTGCCTTGCTCTTTCATTGCTTTTCTTTTTCTGCTGGAATTCAGTGCCCGGCTGACAGATTCTGCAAACAGCATCCAGGCCTCCATCCTTCCAGCAGTGCCTGCCCTGCTGCCCACAGGCACCCTGCCCAGCCCAGGGCTGCCCTGCCAGGGGTAAATGTGTTCCTCCTGGTTTTTCATTTCTGATTTTGTCCTTTCTACCTGCCTGATGGTGTCTCTGAGTTCTTAGCCCTAGTGAGAACTGGTTCTCCGTGCTTGAAAATCAGTGGGGCAACCAGCATCCACTTACTATTAACTGTTGTTATTTATCAGCAATAATTGCAAACTTTTGTGCCTTGGACACGATGTGGGCAGCATCTCCCAGGCACTTCAGCCTCTCCCGCAGATGTGTCCCAGCTGAGCACTGACAAATGATCCCACACAAAATGCAACAGCTAGGGAGTGAGGGTCTTTCTCTATTTCTTCATTCTCTTGTATTTTATTTAATGTAAAGCTGCATTTTCCCTGATGCTCAAACCAACCACTGTGCCCACTTCTTGGGCATTCAGATCCAAGAGATCTGAGATCCTTGTTTTGTGCTGTGTGCATGGAAATAAAATACGAATGTCTCTTGTTTAATGGTCTAAAAGTCTTTCTTGCTCTGCAAAAACCCAGCATCCTCAAATCCATTTTCATTTATAACATTATGAGTAATTCTACTGGCAGCAGGTTTTCCTTGCCATATATATTTATTAGAGGGAGAAATTCCCCATCCTGAAATGATGTTCTTGCTTGGATCAAATAGCTTTTGAACTCCAGCTCCATGTTTAACCCTTTTGTTGCTTTCTGTGTGCTGCTTTATCCCATACCGTGCAGGGCAGAGTGTTCTTCTCAGAGAAGAGGATACCTGGAATGCATAAAACAGCCTCAGCAGTGCTCAGAAAACAAAATTGGAGCAGTTTTAGAAAAAGCTATGCCATTTTTTCAAGATTAGGAAACCATGGGGACCAGCATCCTTCTCCTCAAAGAGCAGGGATCTGCCCATGCCCAACAGACGACCATCAAGTTGTCATTTGGGCATTGTCATGTGCCCACAGATGCTCTGGGCTCAGCTGAGGGACACAGGTGGGTGTCCCAGCCCAGCTAAGGGGACTCTGCAGGGCAGGTGGAAGATATTTCTGAGCTTTCATGGACCTCAGCGTGGGGGTGGTTGCAGAGCTGTTCACAGCTCCTTCTCCATATGGTGGTAATTGCACAGTGGTTCAGGGCTCCCAGGACCTGGTTTTATATAGAGGGGCCCCCTTGAAGGAGGGGATCCCCCCTGTTTCCTGATAAAATATCCCTGTAGCATCTACTCTGGGAATGTGGGAAGGAGAGGGAGAGAAGTGAGTCCTGCCCAAAGGAGGAGGGCGCGGCCACGAGCGGGACACGAGACCTCAGAAATCCTGGTGCTCTCTGGCTGTTCCTGGTGACAGGGGCACCATCTCCTGAGGAGCAGGGGATTTGTCAGCCTGTCGGTGACAAATGGCTCTCGGTTGAGTAGAAAAATGCTTTATTGATTAGCTGGCAGAGGTGCCTGTGGGGACTGTGCCACTACCGACCGGAGCCTGTCCTGCAGCCGCTCTCTGCCAGGCAGGCGAGACCTGGCCCAGCCTGGCCTCTCCTTCCCGTGGCTCTGGGTCCTGCAGAACAGAGACAGGGGCTTGGGGAGCTCATCCTGCTCCTTTCTCTGCTCCCTTCTGGGGCTAAGCAGGGTTTCACTGTCCCCTGGCTTCCGGGGGCTCTTGGTGATGATCCCCACTGTGCAGCAGGACCATCTTCCGGGGCTGTTTCCTGCCAGTCAGGTCTCACCTTTCCCATTTTTCTCATTCCTGTGTACCCCCTCTAAGCCCAGCTCCAGCAGAGCACTCAAAATCCAGGTTTAAGCAGGGAGCAATGTTCTTGAACCTAGCTGCTCTGGTTTAACTAGGTGTTTTTGGATGCTGCAGGCAGTTATCCAAACTGCCCGGGAACTCTGTAATTTTCAAGGCTTTCCCCCCTCTCAGAGCTTCATTGCTAAAAAAAAATCCCAGTTACTTTGTTTTCCATTTTCTTTTCATGTTCATCCTCTGTGTGTCTACCCACAGCACACCTTGAGCAAGCTGAGCATAATTAATCACAGTTTGCATCCCCCTGTTCACATGGGATTCCTAATCCACAGTAAAGCCTTTGGGGAACAGATGCAATTATGAAAGAAATGCTTATTAAAAAGAATAATATGTGCCATAAAAAAGTGTCAGGACAATTGTCCTTTAGTTGTTTGTCATGTTGCCAGCTGTGATACACACTCCTGGTGCCACATCCCATCTGTCCCTGTCCCCTGACCGTGCTGGGTTCTGTGTGCAGCTGCACCAAGCCCTGGGATTTCAGGTGTTCCCCCTTCTCTCCCCATCCTGGGGCTCACCCAGAAAACTCCTGTCACAGTCATGGACCTTCCATAACAAATGCTGTCAGGATCTCTCCTGACCGAAATGGATGATGAGCTGCTTGGAATTAATATCTTCTGCACGTGTCAATGTGACCAGCCCGGGAGGGAGAACTGTTTGACAGTGATTGTAGGTTTGACTGACATGGCAGAGGACAGACCACAGCAACTGAGCTGCTTCCATCATTTTTTGCCTGGCAAGGAGTGAAAAAGGAGGTTACAATCTAAATCCATGTGTTAGAACCGTGATCGGCGCTCCTGAGGCAGAGGAGTCTGAGGAAAGGAGGACTGTGGGGTTGTGCTCTTGGATTTGGCCAGTCCTTTTTTCAGGTTTAACCTTTCCCCTGTAGGGCTGGGGAAGTGCTGCCAGTCCACCTTCATAGAGATTTTGAAGGAGCAGCCAGACAAGCACTGCCAGAGAGATCTCCAGGAGAGCTCTTTGATAGCATGATTGGGAAGCTTTTGGCTGAGGCCAAGTGATTCATGTGCCTGGGATGGTGTCAGAAGAAAAAGAAACAGAGGAAAAGGGAGATGGTTTTGCTTTGCATTAGGAATGGCCATGCTTGCCACAAGCTCTAGAGAACAAGGGGATGTGGGACCTACTGGAAAACCGAGGGTGATGAGTGAGTATTTCACATTGTGAGACTGCTGACCTGTGTTTAATCATGTTTAGGATGGAAAAACCTCTGGGATCATCGAGTCCAACCATGCCCCCAGCACTGCCAAGGCCATCACTAAACTGTGTCCCCCAGTGCCACATGCACACAGCTTTTGAATCCCTCCAGGGTTGGGGACTCCACCACTGCTCTGGGCAGCTGTGCCAGCCCTTTGGTGAAGATTTTTCTCCATAAAATCCAAAGGTCAAGAGGTGAACCAAGTCTTTTTGTGTGCAAATAGAACCATCCAAATCTGAGGAGACAGGACAGGAGTTGTAGCAGGGGCTGTGTCTGTTCAGCTGACCTTTGGGAGAGGAGGAAATTCTGCAAGCACTGAAATCCAGGTCACATTCCCAAGGTGTGAGCAGGAAGGGATAGAAGAAGGCAGCTCAGGGTATGAGATGCTGTGCAATCAGCAGGGACTATGAAGGGCAATAAGGATCAGTTGCAGATAAGTAAAGAATTTTGGAAGTGGCCAAAACCAGAATTTTATCCTTGGTTAGTCAAGGAATGGGCAGAAGCCATCTGGGCTGTTAGAGTGCTCCAGGAGATTGGCAGAGGCAAAGGTAAAGTCTGTTTTTACAGAGGGGAGAAAGAAGGAGCTTGGAGAATTGTTATCAACATTCTAACCTGACTGCATTAAATTCATGTCCCAGAAAAATATAATTTCTAAATTATATATATTAATGAAAATTAAAAAAAGATCCTTCCCAAAAGAAAAAGCCAATCTGATTTCCCTGTGTAATGAGACTAAATATTCTGGATTGAGAAGAAGCTGGGGATGCTGGATACCTTGGCTTTGCTAGGAATTTGCTGTGTTTCCCATGACATTCCTTTTAGCAAGGTTGGTGAGCAGGTCTCCACACAACCGCTGTGGGAGAGGTGCAAAACATGGCTGGAAACCAGGCAAGAGAAATCAATATCTGGCTGTCAAATAAAAGGGTGGATTGAGTGACTTTCTGCAGGAATCCATCCTCAGTCTAATACGAGTCAGTGTTCTCCCTAACGATCCAAATGATGGAATATTTGCTGCTCAGGCTGCAGAGCTTCAGGATGGGAATTAGTGCTGCAATTGCCAAAAAGGCAATTTCCAGCCATGGAGGAGAAAGGACAATTAAGCACTGGATTGTTTTGCCTGGGGAGGGCTCTGGAGTTTCTATCATTAGAAGTGTTTAAGAAGAGTTTGGAGAAACATCTTCTAGGATTAATGGACAGCTGACCCTACCCTGGGGCAGGGCGAACACTTGAGGTCCTTCCCAGCCCTATTTTCTGTGATTCTGCATCATTCCAAAAGGGGCATCACATCTCTAATGACTTTTAGGTGAAAGCATGAAAAATGCCACAAAAATCTGGAAATACATGATGACTTTGAAAAAAAAGCACTGCATTTTGTTTACCAAAATCTCAGTGTATTAACCCAGATTTCCAAACAAGTGGCATAAATTGAGTAGCCAGGCTTCCAGAAGCTACTGGAGTACTTGCTGGCTTACTTCACCCTGCCTTTGGAAAACCTGGCTTGGGAAGGTCTCACTGCAGTGGAAAAGTGTTGGATTACTAAAATTGAAATATAAACAAGGGTATTTATACAAAATGGGAATGATTTTTTCCCCCCATCCGTTCTTCTGGCACAGACAGCTGGGCATTTGGAGTGATGGTGTTTGAAATGCAAAATGCACCTCATTGGAGAATTGTTCCATGCAATTCATCTTCAGAGTGAGCTCTTAGTGCCTGCTTGCGATGTGCAGCCCCAGCCCAGCGCTGAGCACAGGGCGAGGATGGCAGTGTCACACATCCCAATCCCCACTGCAGCCCACGCTGCTCAAAGCAAGATGACTTGCAAACATCCAGCAGGAATGAGGAAGATGAATCGTATGCAAGGTCAGGCGCAATGCCAGGAAACCGAGAGAGGCAAGAGCGGTTAATTGCTTTAGATTCCAACAACCCCAGAACGTGCCTTGCGTGCAGACATCCCTTTCTCGCACAGCACCGGACCTCACTGTCCAAGCCAGCAAATAAAATAGGCAATGGAGGTGCTTATGGTGATTTTTAATGTCAAAATGAGATTCACGGATGCCTTATGGTCTCTGTAATTACTAGACATCACTCATCATTTTTCCCAGCCCAAGGGATACTCTGTTATTGACCTCACTGGGAAGATATAAATACATTACTGAATGGAAATATCACCATTTACTGTTGTGGAAAGGTCTACACCATAGCTCAAAGGACTCTGAAATCTTTATCTCAGTGTACCTACAGTGAAGGAGAATGCCTGATACTGTTGATATGATGCCAAACTGCTGCTACTGAGGTCTTCTCCTAAGGAGGAAAACCTATTAGAGGTTATTAAAGGAGAGCAGCAACAGCAAACCACAAACTCAAAGGAATTTACTACAATCAGAAAGCTGAAAATCCCGTGCCAGGCCAGCACAGAGCTGCCAGTGATGTGAGGGGTGGCCTCACTGGTGCCAGGCTGGTAGGGACACAGGATCTCCTGGAAGCATGTCAGGATCACAGAGAGCCGCAGAAGATGAAAGAATGTTCCCCTCCCTGGATGTGGTGAGACAGAGAGCAGGGACAGGCCAGGCAGGAGTCGCTGTGTGGCATTGTGGGGGTCACTGCGGTGCCGAGGGGCTCTTGTGGAGCTGTGCCTGGAGCACCGTGCTGGACATTGGGCTCTGTGGGTCACCTGTGAGGGAGGAGTTGCTCCCCAGCTGGTGTTTGTCACTCCAGAGCCTGTGATGGGACACTGCTGGTGCCTCCTTGCTGGTGGCAGCCCCATGAGTCTGGTAAGAGGCACAGGAGGAGCCGTGGCCTCAGAGGACCTGGCAGAAGAGTGGGAGGGAGAAGGGATGTGCTGGCAGGCACTCATTTCACTCAGACTGGGGGGTTTTATGGTGTTTAGGATGGAACCAACCATGGCTGTGCCCTCTGCAAAGGCTGTGCTCTGAGTGAGCAGCTCTGGTGTGAGGAACTGTAAATTGATGTGCCTCAGCTTAGGGCAGATCACCAAGGGGGAGCCCCGGGGTGTGGCAGGGCTCAGCCACAGCCTGCGAGCAGCAGCAGGGAGAGGAGCAAGACAGCCCAGGAGAGGGCTCTGGGGCCAGGCTCCCTCTTCCATCTTTGCTGGACCTCGATGGATGGATGCCAGCCAGAACCTGGCCAAGCCTTCATCCCATGCAGAGAGCTGGCCCTGCAAATTACAGCTGCTCTGCCTGCAAGGGTTCATTATTGTTTATTGAGCTAGGGAGGTTTCTCTGCTTTCTATTTTGGTCCAAGCTCCCCTTGTATTTATTTACAATAAGTAAAGCAGCTGGTAGCCACTGGCATTGAAGAAAATTGCTGTGAAAAGCAGGAAATTGGCTTCTCACCTTAGGAGGGGGGCTGAATCTGCCCTGAAGGACCCAGCCCTGCAGTCTGCCCCGTATCCCCAGCACCATGGCTTGTCCTAGTCCCTGTCACCAGGTTTCAGGTCTCACAGGTGTGCCTGAAGCAACCTGCAGTGCTGGCTCGAGGCAACCTGGCAGCAAATCTTCAGGTGGTCAGTGCTGCATCTCATCCCAGAACGTGTCAGTAACCACAGTGTTTGCTGACACATCTTTGAAAGGTACCTAAAGGCTTTAGCAGTGCACTTATCATCAGGGATTCACTTTGGGAGGCTGGAGGAGGAGGAAAGCCTCCCCAGAGGCCTGTGAGATGCACAGCCCCATGTTCTGTGTGGTTCTGGGCTCTCCTGTGCTACCAACCACCCACACTAGCAGGTGTTGCTGCTCCTGAAGTCATCACAGTTTCCAGGCTGGGAGATGAGAAAGCTGCTGTGCTGGTGTGGCACCCCCCAGAAACACCTGCAGGCCCTCAGTTTTGGGAATGGATCACTTGTCTGGCCTCTCTGTGCCGGGGTGCTGAGCCCTCCAGCAAAGCCTGCCTCTGACAGCTCAGCATGGCTCTGGCTGTCCCCAATCAAAGCCAGTCCCTCAGAAGATGAAAAACTGGTGAGTGCCTGTCAATCCTCTCTGCCTGGCCCTGTGTAACCACCATGGCAGTGTCCATAAGTGGTCTAACATATTAAAGTTCAGGCAGCAAAGGAAAGGATGACCTTTTGCATTTTGCCCAGAGCAGGCAAGGGGAATGTAATTGTAATTTCATGTAATTCATCTCCTGACATTGTGTAACAGCTGAACTTCACTTGGTCAAGGCAGGGATGAGAGAAGGACAGGAGGAGGGGAGTGCCCCAGCACCAGCTGAGACAGCCTCCCCTGGAGAGAGCCACCCAGTCCTGCATGGCCACCACAAGGGTCCCCAGCCTGGCCTGTGGGCAGATGGAGCCTCTCCTCTTCACAGGAGCCTGCCAGGGCTATTAGCTCAAAGCTGCTGTGATCACAGGTCAGCAGGTAAACAACTTCCCAGCCCACAGGAACATCTGCTCTGGCTGGGGCCATGTGCTCTGCCAGCCTCAGCCTCAGCCTAGCCTACCCTAGCCTAGCCTTGCCTTGCCTGTTTTTTGGGTTGTGCTTTTGGGATCACACCCAAAATCTCTCTCTGGCAGTGGGGGCAGGTGAAGGGTTGTGCCCTTCCAAATCCCAGAGCTGAGGATGGAGCAAACCATCGAAACCCAACCTCGTGGTTTTACCCTTTAATGAAGCTTTTCTCCTGTCCAAATGTGTGCTGTACCTGAAGCCCACAGTGCCAGCCTCCTGTTAATTAGTTCCTTGTTAATTTGCTCTGCTGTCGCTGGGCTGGAGTGCTTCCCTGTGTTCCATAGGGAATGGAGGATGGACCAGCACACTCACAGCCCCTCAGAGTGGGCACCAAAGCACTCTGTGCATGGTCAGGACTGGCAGGTGGTGTCTGCAGGGCACTTCATTAGCAGAGCAGGCACCATGTTTGCAGAAACACCATTACACCTACTTAAAAGCTGGTGCCAGCTGAAATTTATTTCTCATCCCTGACTGATTAAATTCTGCTAGCTGGAGATTTTATCCCAGGGAAATCCTTCAGGAAGCTCTAATAGCAGAGTCAATCTTTATAACATCAGGCACAATAAAACAAGAATCGTTGTTTTGCCAGAGGTTGTATCTGTGGTTGTGTGGCTCCCTGTGCCTACCAGCCCCATTACCAACCCTGTACCCAACAGGAGTCATTAAATATTTATTTAAGAGGTTTTCATTCCTGAATGGTGAAATAGAAACCAGCAATCATTAAATGGGTTTGTTAAGATAAACAGTTTGGAGGAGAGAGCACAGTGCTGCCTAGCCCAGGGGACTGGGCAGTGGGATGCAAGGGCTGGGGCTGGTTCCTGTTTGCTTCTCTGCTGCTCCAGGGGAGATCCCAAGGCAGCATTGGATAAATTAACTGTGGGGTTTCACTACTGGATGAATGTGGGTGACACAGAGCCCAAAGGAGCTGTGACATGGGCACCTGGCACCCGGCACTTGCAGTCTGACAGCCATGGTTTGCCAGGGCTGTTTGCCATGGGAGAAAGCAGCAGGGATACTGGTTAGGGAGTTTTTGTCATCAAATTTGAGGCACTCTGGGCTCTCAAAGCCCAGAAAAATGCCCCAGCTACCGCACTAGAAATCCCTTCATTAGCATCAGGCTGCTTGGGCAGTGCTGCTCTCCACAAAGGCTCCAGCAGTGAAAACAATCTCATCAGTATCAGCCTCCAGCTCATCTCCCACCTCACCCCGTGTGCCTCCTGCAGGTCTTGTCATAATGGTCATCCTAAAGCCCTCAGTAAATGTCTTTTTCTTATTAAAAATGACCCTGACCTCAGCTCGATAGAGATTTGCCAGCATTTCCCACCCTGCGCATGCTCTGGGTTTGCCTTCTGATGGCAGGGCAGGACACCTCCTTTTATGAGCTCTCTCCAGTCCCTGCATTAAAAGGTCTTTCATGGTTTCACTACCACTTTAAAAAAGACCCTTCTGGGCTGCTCTCCTCCAGCCGTCCTGCACCAGCAGCTCTGGTGGACAGCAGACTGGGTGGGTAAAATGGGCTGTGCCACAGCACTGGGGTTGGGCAAATTTGGTGCTGTTGAGGGAACTGGGTTTGCAGCAGGAGGTTGGGAAGTGGCCACCCCATTCTTTCTGCTGAGTTATACCCCAGTCTTACTGACTCAGTAGGAGAAAAGCTGGCTGATGTTGGGGTAGGGACACCAGGAGCCAGCCCCAGGCTACTTGTACATGCTGAGCCCTTTGAAATGCAGACCCAGAAATTCGTGTTTCCCACCTTACTGCTGAGCTGATTTGCCTTTCCAAATCTATCCCAACACTCATGGCTTTTATCAGGAATTTTGCTTTATTTGAGCAGGGTAAAGGTGAGAGCACAGCAATTGAAACAACGTGGCCCTCCCACCCACGGGTGGATATTATACTTAACCTGTTATTTTGTAGCATTAAAAAATAAAGTGGCTGACGTATTTTTGAAGCACAGAGTTTGCTGCATGGTGGAAGGGAAGGAGTTCCTTTGGTGGATGCAATTTAATTGTGCCACAAAACACCAAAGAGCCGAGCTGCCATCCCTGACCTCTCGCTGCAAAGGACGGGGCACACCGGCCCCTTTATCACTCTACAAACTTCTCTGCCCTGCTTGAAGCTCTCCAATCCCTTCCTTGCTGCATTTTAGAAAACAGTTTGCCAAGTACCCTTGATGTGCATCAAGCTGAGAGCCCCTGTGTCCCACAGAGATGAGCCGGTTCCCTGCGGGTGTTTGATCCCAGCTGTGGCCACCAGAGCCACGGCAATTGGAGTGGCTGAGTCCTGTGCAGCTGGGACTTTGCAGCTCCTTCCCGAGCTGACCCAAATGTCTCTGTGCTGTAGGAGCCTGGCAAAACCTCATCCCTGTCCTGGCCCATGAAGACCCCAAAGGCCATTTAGCCTCCAGCAGGACCAGCAGTGCTGGCACGAGGGATGAGCCTGCTGGAATCAAAGGGCACTTTGAATGCCACAGAGCATTTACATTCAAAAGTCTCCGAAAGGTTTGGGATTTATCTCCACGCTGGGAGGGAGCCTTATTAGCAGCTTTTGGGTACACCGCTCCTGAATAATGAGGACAATCCCGTCTCGGGAAGATAAATCCCAATATAATGATGCCGTTGTCTTTCTTTATTGTAACTCCTTGTCAGCCCCTCATTTAACTGCTGGTTTACCCAAAGATGGTGACTGGCTAGTTTAGCACAGGAAGAGAATACAATGCTTTTTAATTGCCAGCCAGTCTAAAATTAGCCCTTTCTTTGGCTAATGAGCCACAGCGCAGCCCTCTGTGGAGCGCAGTTTGAGCAAGGCCAGCTCCAGCTCCTTATCCTCATGAGTGTGCTGGATCTGCTTCCCCACATCCTACAGGACATCACCTGATCCTCCAGAGCAGTGGATGCTCTTCTCCAATTGCTTCTTTCCTTCACCTGCCCACTTTGCACAGAACAGGAATACTGGGGTAAGGTTTCTTCAGCTTTGCAAAGTCTCCTACAATTATCACATGAAAGAGAGTGGCTGACAGAAACAACCTGAGGACAGAAATACTGCCTGGAAATAAATTTGGGAGAATATATTTCTGCTGTGACAGGTATGGGTAGTGCCAGGGCTGGACTAAACAGGCAGGAGGCTCGTGGGTCATTATGAGTTCGACTCAGTTACCAGGGGATGCAAAGGTAGACGGAGATGGATGTATTGTAAGAAGGTTTTCTGGAGATGATTTGAGCAATTTCAGCTCACTGCCATGGCTGGGATCAACTTGAAAGTTTCCTAATGAATTTCTTTGCCAGGAGGAAATTGGACTGTTGAGTAGAGGAATGTGCAGGATAGAAAAGCAGGGTTCTTTCTGTTGAAAATCCACTGGTGAAAAATCCAACTACAGCTAAAATTCCTGAACCTCTTGGTGTGGAGGCTCTGGGGGTGTCCCTGTGTCCCCGTGTCCGAGGGCAGGGTTTTGCAGGAGCTGCCCTGCTGCAGGCACAGGCAGGATGAGGTCATGGTGAGGCCCTGGCAGTGCCTTGGAAGAAGTTTGTCCTTAGGCTGCAGGAGCAGCCCTGCCTTTTTGCCCCCATAATGTGACACTGTGAATACTGTAATGAATACAGCTATGCCCTGAAAAAAAAGCAAACTCATTTATTTATGAGGTTATTTGATTTCCTCTGAAATGTCTCATCTAGCAGCCCACTCCATTAGAAACCCTCCGAAGCCATGCAAGAAAAATACAAGGCTTATTATTTAAATTAATAAAGCAGCTGCAAATTTTTGCTGCATTTTAAAATATTACTATCGAAAATATTCTTCCATGGATCATTTTCCTGCGGTTTTCTTCCTGAATATTCCTAATTATGGCTATAATTAATTTTAACGAGTCATCCACCATCAATTCCATCATAGCTTGCAAGTGTCCTGCAGCTGGCTTAAAAAAAAAATCAAAGCTTTGCCCTCCTCCGGCTGCCTCTGTAATGAAACCTGGGATTATTTAAGGAATTGGCACTTGGCCCCAGCAATGCAAAATTGCCTGGTCCTCAGTCAGAGCTGCTGCTGTCCAGCCCATGATGGATGGCATCATTCAGAGCTTTTATAGGCCCAGCAAAAGAGGCCAATCTGTCCGAACTGATAAATCTCAATCTTCTGCAATATTTCATGGTTCTACCAGACATATGTATGGAGCCAACGTGACGCTTCATTTTCCCAGGAAAACAGCTCCTCCAAGGCCAATGGCCAACACCAAAGTCCTTGGACAAACTCTGACATCTGGGGAGGACAGCATGAAGGTCTGGGGAGCACAGCAAGAAGGTCTGGGTGGAGGATGGGAAAGAGACTGGGAAGGTCTGGATGGAGGTTGGGAAGGTCTGGATGGAGGAGGTGGATGTAGAAAGGTGGATCAGTGAGTGCTTTGGAGTTCCATCTCCATATACCACACCACCGGACCTCCCTACAAGAGTCATCCAGCTGTTCTGGGGCACCCAAGGGCGTGGGAGCCCTCAGGGGGCACCTCAGACTGAACTTCACCACGTTCTCATAAGAACAAGGAAGAAATTGAGCTACCAAAATAAAAAGAATTTCAGAGCCGGGCTGTCAGGTGGGGCAATGAGCCAGGCCTTTCTTTAATTCCTGTATGAGTGTATTCCTGCCATTCCTCTCCCTTTATTTCCTTTGTCTTTGCAAATCCATCCAGAGCTGGGCCACAGGGCTGGGGTTGTGGCAGCAGAATTTGGGTGTATTCATGCCTACTCCCACAAATCCAGGCTTGGGCTATTGTCACTGGATGGGAAAATGAATTTTTCCTGCTGGGCTGTTGCTGTGATTCTCTGTGACCCTTGTTAGCTCCTCTGCCAGCTAAGCTGGGGTTGCCTTGAAAATTGTGAAAATATTGAAGTACGATCTGGTTTTGTCTCCTGGTGCTGCAGTGCCGATTCACAGGCTGTGTTTGCAGAACATCATGCGCAGCCAAAATGTTCCTGCATGCTTCCAAGTGACCTGCTGAGGTCTCTCTGCACCCCATGCCATCATCCTGGGGGAATGCTGCTCTATCCTCTTGGGCTGTGTCTCTGATATGGGTGCCTCAGGCTGCCAGCAGTCCTTGAAGGACAAATACCTGGGATAACGTCAGGAAATCAAGGGGTAAAATGGAGCCCAGAGCCATAATTTCACTTTAAATGCTTGATTCCCACAGCCTTTGGTGCCTTCTCAGATGCCCATCCCAATGGCAGCGTGCCTAGCTCCCAATCTCAGGGAAGAGCATGCTTTAGCATCCAGAGCAAGGAAAGCAGGGAGGGGGAGCATTAGAAGCATTCAATTGACTGCAAAGCCCACGAGGACATGAAATACGCTCTCTACACACACAGGGTTTAGTGATGATAGCACGAATCTGGGAAAAAAAGCATTTCCTCTTTACTGCAGCTTGAAAGGGTGAAATCGAGGCTGACCAGCAGCCACTGCTTTATCCTCCAATTTACTGCTCTCACTCCCAGCCTGGCCCCGAGAGCCCAGCTCCCTTTGTATCATTTTTCTATTAGTGGGTTTTATTTGTGTCCAGAACTTTGTACCTGCAGAGCCAAACCTGCCTTGGCTCCTGCCTGGGCACTGCTCCAAGCCCTGCTGAGCCTGGAGAGCTGCAGGACCTGGTGGGGTGGTGCTGGATGGTGGGACCAGGAATTCTGCCAGGGTACAGTGCCAGCAGCAGGGTGGCTTTATATTGCACAGTCAGACCAGGAATAATTCAAGGAAAACAAATGGATCCAGCTGTTTCCTCAGTTTCCCTCCCCATACTGATTAACCCCCCCAGGAGGCATCACAGGTTGAGGAGGGGTGCAAGAGGCTCAGAGACCTCTTGCTCTGGCCTCACCACCCATAAAGGACTCTGCCAGCCCAGGGACCCAGGGGCGCCTGGGACAATCCTGATTTTCACACAGCCTCTGTTTCCTAGCAGGCTCTGGTGAGATTTGCTGGAGGTACCAGATCTATCTCTAAGCATTGTTTTCTGCCTGGCCTGGGGTCTTCTGCATCTCCCTCTGGCCTCATTCCCAGCCGTCACAATCCCCAGAGAATAAACCCAGTTAAAGTTGCCCTGTGCTTGGCTGAAGACATTTAATCACTGTCTGGACATGATGGAAATATGGGCTACTCCTGTGCCAGGCAGGACACGCTCTTCTTGCACAGACGAAGATGAGCAAGGAGCCATCCGAGCATGAAATAGTTGTCAGGCTTCCAGAGGGTCACAAGATATATGGATTATGAAGTAGAGACTCCCACAGATCTCAGATTATCAAACACAAAGACTGCAGAAGATTGCTCCAATTGCAGGAGTGCTGTCCTGAATTCAGAGCTGGGCTGGAGCACCGGCCTGGGGGCTGCTGGACACAAACTTTGGGTTCACCCCAAATTCAGCTGTCCCTGCACAAAACTTCTCAGTGTCAGAATCTTCTCGTGCCTCTTTCTGTCTCCACCTCAAGGGAATGGGCAGGTTTTGGGTATGGTTCTGCCCTGGGGAGCAGAGGCCACCCAAAGGTTAGAGCACTTGGAGGACTGGAGATTGGGATGAAACTGGATGCTTTGGGAACAGGAACGAGCAGGATTGGCAGTGTTAGGTTCAGTGGGAGCCATGCCGTGGGCATGGATCAAGTGCCTGTAGAACAGGCAGTCACCACAGGAAACCTGTTGGAGTAGGGGAATCCCTGGGTGCCTGAGATCCACAGAATGCTTCTACTCATGGGAGGACCCTGCTGTGCCCCTGAGACCCTTCCCAGAGCCCCAGAGCTGAGGAGGAGTGAGGCCATCACAGCTGTTGGTACTCAGAGGTGACCAGGCTCCTTGGGATTTATCAGTGTCCTTGGCTCTGAGCTGCACTGTGCAATGTCCTCATCACCCCATCCCCCTTTCCCACAGCTTTTTCCAGGTTATAGGAGTTGCAGCTGAGGGTCCCTCCCTGTTCTCATGTCTCAGTGCTGGTGGCTGGGAGCATGGCCCTGGTCAGGAGAGCCATGGCTCACTGGGCTCCTCTCCCCAGGAGGAGCCACCAACACAGGCAATGCCCATGAGGTGCCAGGGCAGTGAGAGCAGGGCATGGGCTCCATGACCCAGGAGGTCCTTCCAGCCCCAGGTCAAACCTCAGGCTCTGCCTATTGCAGATTTCGGGGGAACAGCACAAAGGCTGCCTGTGAGCCGAGGAGCGACAGAGAGCAGCAAGCACCTCTCCACCTCCATGTTTCTGCTCTGCCCGTGCTCCTCTTTTGATCCTTCCAGCCCCGCTAGCACTGAGGAGTTTCCCTGGTATATCCTTACAGAGCCCAAGCACGACTGCTCACTAAGCCCAGGCCTAGCAGGGGGCAGAGCTGTGCACCACCCTCAGCTCGGTGCACAACTGCTCATTCTGCCTTTCACCACCACCCACCAGTTGTTCCTCCCCAAAGCCCAGGCTCAGCCCAATTTGAATTAATTGCAAGAGTCAGACGTCAGCTGCTTTTATGTAACCCTCCCGTGTAATTCCATCTCCTTGTTTCCGCTCCCCCACTAATTTATTCACTCCAGGTTTCTTTAAATCAGCCCAGCCTTTTTTTCCTTCTTTTTTTTCCTTTCCACAAGGTCTCTTTTTAAATCATGTTCGTAATCCAAGGACTTGGCATTCCCTAGGTAGCCAGGGCGAGCAGGAGCAAGTCCCAGAGGACTGGAACAGCAGGGCAGGCACCTTCTCATGGGTTTTGCTGTGCTGAGGTTGCCCATGATTCCCTCCTTCCCTAATTACTTCTATTTCAGTGTTTTCTTCTCCTGCTTCAGCAAAGAGACAGGCTACACTTTTAAAACTTGCAGCATTAACATATGTATTTTTTTATTCTTTCCACTGAAAATTGTGAAGATTTGAAATACAGTTTTTGTTCTCCAATACAATAAGATGAAGAATTACCCTGTGCACTTATTGATCTCCAGTAGGTGCAATACTTAGAAAAACAGCTCTGCTGGAGGAGAGGCATTGGCTCTCTGTTCCCTCTCCCCAGCTGTGCTGAGAGGTGCTGGGCTGTGCTGGGCTGGAGCCCACCAATGCAGCCTCCATGGCAGAGCTCACCAGCCCCACCAGTGAGCCACCTGAGGACCCACTCAGTCTCTCTCAGCACTCTTTCTCGCAGAAATGACTCCTCATTTAGCTCTTGTGTTGACAGGGCTCAAATTAAGAGGCAATTGAGGCGGCTCTCAGAGTGAGATGTTCATGAGTCCTCCTGGGCAAGCAGTGGGGCTTGTAGGGAACCCAGCACCCCAATTCCTGCAGAGCTCAGGGGATAATTACCTCATGCTTCATCTCCACATCATGGTTAACCCCTCATACTTAATCCACCCCCATGTCCCAGCAAACATCCTGAGCAGAGTTAGGCAGGGACTATCCATCACCATGCTGGAAGAGTCTCCGAGTGGGCTTGGTAATACCTGGGCTCTGCAAGAAGAGCTATGGAGGTATTAGGACTGAAAAATCATCTTATTTGCTTATTGATTTCCAATAAAATCTAATAATTAGAAAAATAGCCCTGCCGACTTGTGCGTGCCATGCATACAAAGGAAGGAGGCAAAATCCCTCGGTGGGGGTGACAGTGCTTCCATAGCAGCCCTGCAACCCCTCTGGGCTGACAGACAAGTGTGCCTGCAGCTGTCATTAGCTTGTGTCCTGAGGGAGAGAGCAGAGAGCATCAGTGCCACGAGCCTGGGACATCCCTGTGGCCAGGGAAGGGCTCTGTGAGGCAGGGACTGTCATAGACAGGAGCCAGCACCATGCTGTGGGTATGGGGCACCTGGGTGCCAGCAGTGACACTGCAAACCCCTGTGTGACCTCATCCCTGCCAGCACCACCCACAGCTCCAGTTTGCACTGGTGGGGAGATGCTGCCATGGAAAAGCTGATGCTGTGGCTCTGTGTGTAGGGCCAGGCTGGTCCGGCAGTGACAGGAGTGTCACCTCAGCCAGCGCCAGCACAGGGCCATGGTGACACTGCTGAGGATCAGCTGTGCCTCCTGTGCAGATAAACAAAGTATTTTTCTCCCTGCAGGTTCCTAATATAGTGCCTTCTACCCTCTGTATGCTTCCAGCACACAGGAAGAGTGGTTTGTCAAAAGCAGGTCTGGGGAATTATCTGAACTCAGCCTGTGTGATGAAAGGCTCTGAGCTGAGGGCCCCATCCTGCATGGGAGGTGGGGAGCGGGGAGATAGCAGCAGCACTGAAGTCAGAATCCATTTGCTGCCTTTTCCTGTTTTTCTGCTGCCCAGACTGAGCAAAACACCCCCAAGGCGCTGATGTTCCAATGCCAGGCACGGTGAGGGCTGTTACCCACAGCTTTGCAGGGAACTGTCAAAGTGAAAGGGAGGTTTTTGCAAGTCAGCCTTTGATGTTTTGATATTTTACCTTTGGTGGAACTTTGGAACATTCTCATGCCAAACACCTGATTGTTTGCTTCGTTCTGCTTCCCAACCTCCCAAATGTCTCCTCACAGCTGCTCTGTTGTACTTCCTCTGTTGTTGCATTTGTTCCTCTTCATCTAAGCAAGAAAAGAAGCATTAATCACTTGAGTGCATTGCCCTTGCCAGGGATTTTGGGCATCTCCCAGAGCTGGCACCCCACACAGGGCTCCGTGCCACACGTGTTAGCCCAGCCAGGGTAGGGCAAGGCACCACCACCTCCTGCAATGGTGGGCACCACCCTTGGCCTCCAGAAACCCCCTGCCCTGTCTAACGAGACACAGAGATACCTCACCAGGGTGAGATAAGACGGAGGGGCTCCCAGTCCCTGGCTGTTGGCCATTACCATGGTGGTTTCACATGGCAGGACAAGCCACTTCTCACTCAGCACGTGTCACATTCAGTCCCAGCCACCTGTCCCAGCCTCTCAGGCTCTCCATAGTCCTTGGTATTTATCAGAGGAGTAATAACCAGGGAAAGAACTGGGAAGAAGCTCTACCCAGAGGCCAGGCATGCTCTGGGGCAGGAGCAGAGTCGCTGTAAAGAGACAGGCTCTTGCACATCAGGAGAGGGAGGTTCACTCTCACGTGGGGCTGGAACCATAACTCCATCCTGCCAAAGCTGCCCCATTAGCATTCTGCACCAGCCTGGCTTTCATAAGCTGGTCTGACTCCATAAGATAAAAAAGTAATAACACTGCCCTCCACTATTTATTAGATGCCTTTATGTCTCCTGGCAAAAGTCCTTCCTCCTCCCCATGCTGAGCTGCTCCAAGATGTGATGCTGGTGTTACACAGGCCCAGCGCCCAGGGCTTCACCAGGCTCCAGGAAACCCATCTCCTGGCTCAGGACTTGTATTCCAGAGATGACAGGCACTCGTTCAGCTCCTGCCCTGCCTTCCTGGATGCCCAGGGTGGCCTCATGCTCCTGGGACAATTCCCTGCACCTGGCAGGAGAAAACATGGCAATCAGGGCCTGCCTGGGCAGAGTCCCCACAAGGGCACTTGCCCTTTTCCCCCATTTCAGGGCCATAAAGTTGTTAAATTTTAAATTATTTTGCCCCCAAATTCTAAAATTACCACTTCAAAGACAGTATGTGCTCATTGTGCAAGTTGGGCTACAGGGGTCTCTCTGTTCTTTGGGGTCCTGTGGATGTTTTTTTGGTAGGTAGGGATCTCTGCTGTCATAGCCAAGCTTTTCTGGGGTATTTTCTCCACCTTGGAGCTGTGCAGTGTCTCCCTCTCTGTGCTCTGCCCAGATGAGGGACTCAAGCACTGCTGTCCCTCCTCACCCATGATTGTGTTGACTGTATTGACTGAATTAATTACAGCTGAGCTTCAATATTGAAATTACTCAGACCTCTGGACAGCCAAGCTGAATCAATTAGTTTATTAGTGAGAGCCACAGCCAGCTGAGCAGGAGAGGGAAGCTGCACCCTGGGAAAGGAGCTGCCCTTCCCCAGCGATCGCCCCACGCTGCACATTTAAAGCAATCCTTGTGGGTTTGCCCTACACCAGATCATTGTTTTAGCCCTAGTTCCCCAGACCTGGTGAGTACATGATTTAATCTGCTATTTGCCAAGGCTGAGTTGGCTCCTTGGGCAGCTCTGCAGGAGCACACGGCATCCCCACGCTCTGCAGGGGATGGGAAACGTGCTGGGGGGGACAGGAAACTCAGAGTCTTGGTGGCTGTGACTCACATAGATGATATTTCTAAGCCCCAAATATAGATGTGAATAACAGCAATAAAAATCTGTCACAGCTAATACAAAGATGTAGGATTTGGGTTAATGTATGGGTATGTGCTGTTGGCATGCTTCATCAAACACCCTGGGATCTCCATCAGGGAATGACTGTCTAACATGCATACATTCATCTTGCTCACTGCAGCATGCCCTGGCCGTGACACTGGGAATTTACTCTTTCCAACTCTCTCCAGCTCCAGGCATGTCTTTGCCAGGAGGCTCCAGGTAGGATTTTGGCTCTGTGTGGTGCACAACTCGTTCCTATAGGACTTTGGACCTGGTTAACATAAGAGATTTGATTACAGAATGCCTTGGCAGGAGCAAACAGAACTTCAAGAATTGAATCAAGATTGCAAGAAGATTCAATCAGACAGGTTTACCAGAAAAAGAAAACTTCATTAACTCTGCAAGCAAGATATGTTGTACTATTCATAAGTTTGTGTATGTGATTTTAACCCAATCATTGGAGTAAAACATTACTAGCCTTCCTGAAATAGTATGTAAGTGTTTGTAGTTCACAATAAATTTGGATTCTGATGACCATCAGTCTTCCCCATCTCTATCCATCACCGACACATTCCAGCTTTAAATTCCTTCACTTTTTACCATCGCTGCTCTGGCTGCAGAAACAGTGGTGCTGTTGCACATCCAGTAGTCCAGCTGGAGATTTCCTGGATTTTTCTGGAGAAACACCTGGAGAGATGGCTCTGCTGGGGCGTAGCTGGCTCCTCACAGGTGGCAGGGGGTGGCATTGCCACAGCAATTGTCACCTGAGAAACAGAGAGGTACAGACATGCCAGAGCAGCAGTGTTGTCTCTTTTCTCCTGAGTAGGTTGGCTCAGTTTGGCATCCAGCCCTGGTGAGGAAATCCACAGCAGAGAGCCACCATGGCCCATGAGGTGTCTCCTGTAGGTGTAGAAGAGGCTCAGGACCAAATGGAATGGGCTGGGACCAAGGGAATCAATCCCAAAATACAGAAGGCCCCACTGAGATCAGGGCTTCAGCTCCTTTCCAAGCTCCTTTCCAAGCTTTCCAAGCCTCCTCTTTGGATTAAAAAGCTTCTTTCCACCTCCTGAAACTTCCCAACCTCCTATGCTGTCAACATGTCTTGCTTAAATAAGATCTTCACAGGGATGCTCTTTGGATCCTTGCAGTTTTATTTATTTAGTTGGTTTAGTTTAAGATTAATCATAAATGGGGAAAGTGCCAGAGACATACAAAAGAGGTTCTAAATAATTCTGAGTGATTGAGAGCACCATGATTAATGGGATCTGCTAATGCCATTCGAGTGGAAGCAGCCGTCCAAAAAACAGATTTATGTTAAATGGAAAACTACAATAATGTCATTCACAACAGGAGAAAACACACGACAGTGGAACCTGCCCTGAACAGCCACCACACACAATTCAGCCTCACACTGAACCAAACTTAACTCCTCTAAGCTCGCTGTGTCCTGATTCTAAATCCATTCATTAGATTTGATTATCTTCAGTCCTCCCCAAGTGTAATATATTCTTTCTTACAGAATTCACCGTGCTTCATATCAGGCATGATTTAATATTTCATGCAGTTCATTAAGTAACACGTTCAGTTCAGCTCACAATGCCTCACTCCTAATCCCATATTCATCCCTGTGAAACCCCCAAGAAACAGGAAAAAATGGGGGGCTGGAGAGACACAGGGGTGAAGCGAGATGGTTCTGTGAATGGACCCTGGTAATTAAAGGAATTTTGCCAAAGCAGAGGGAGTGAGGAGGATCCTGGGTCCCTGCCTGTGATGAGGCAGCCACGGGCAGCATGGCCCTGGGGCAGCACAGCTTGGAAGAAGAAGTCTGGATTTTCCTTTGTCCTCGTCATGCTGAGCAGGGTGTGATTGCTGCCACACTCCGGACATGAACCAGAGAGAGCTGCTGCTCGTCCTGTGCTCACCCCACAGATCTGATTACAGCCACAAATCCTGCAAGTGAGCCAGGAACAGTGAACTGATAGCCCAGCTTGCTCTGGGGTTGAGGGCAGTGAGGGCTTTTTACAGGCTCTGGGTGGGTTTAGTCACCTGATTTTAGTTTGGGGTTTCCAGCTGAACCACCCTGGGCGAGCTGTTGGTCCACAGGCCCTGCCTGCCTCCATCCCACCCACACACCAGCCCTGCAGCCCAGTTCCATCAGCCCAGCTCCTGCTCGGTGCCACCCCGGGGCAGTGCTGCCACGGAGGGGACATGGGGCAGGGGCAGCACAGCAAATGTCCCTGTGTCCTCACAGGACTCTGCACAGCGAGGAGCACATTCTCATACAGGACCTTCCTCCATTTCAGAGCAGGCCTCTGGCAGGAGCAGGCCGAGGGGAGATAATTCACTCCTTGCACAAGAAACTTGTTCTGGTAGGAAGTTAGATAGAGCCAGCAGTGGGTGGGAACTTCTGCCCTGCTCCAGAATATGGTGAAATACTGGAAATTTCTCCAAGGAGAGTGAATCAAGTCCCTGCATCCACAAGGACATTCTGTCTGATGGACCAAGGCTTCTGTGCAGAGGCGTGTATTATTCCTTCAAGGGATGAAAATTAATAATTTATAAGGGGACAAAGTGACTTCGCTGTAATTTCTTGTTAGCTGTGATTCCTCCTCAGCAGCCACGGGGATTCCAGAAGGGATCCAAGGAAGGAATAATGGGGATGGATGAAGATGTCCCTGTGAAGGGCAGAGAGAGCAGCCCTTGTCCTGCTGCCCCGTGAGCGCATGGGCTCCGTGCTGGGACCTGACAGTGCCCCAGCAATAAAATATCCCTGGCTGCCCCATGCGTCCCAAATGAAGATGTGTGTTCTCCCCAGCCCTCCAGAGCTGGGAATGGCACCAGTGTTCCACAGGACTCTTCTGTCCTTGGCAGAGGGACCCCAAGTAGTGCCTGGGCTTGGAAAGGAGGACCTTGGGGATGCTTTATTTAAAGGCCAGGGAACAGCAGAGTGCCAGGCTGGGACTGTCCATGCCACTGATCAGAGGGGTGTTCTGGGGCATGGCTCTCACTCCTGCATCTCTCTTTTTCTCTCCAACACCTGCTTTTTCTAGCTGTGCACAGTAGTCAAGGCAAGGAGTGTCTCGTTCCTTGTGTCACACTCATCAGAAGGGGAGACTCTTCGGAGGCCTCCAGTTCCTACTCCCTGGCAATCCCAGTCCTTCCTTAGGGCAGTTCAAACCTGCCAGCAGCAGATAAGCCCAATCCTGCAAAAATTCTGCTTTCAGCTATCCCCTCATACACATGTTCATGCTCAGTACCTGTTTCTCCCCTGGCAAAATGAACCTGTGTTCACTGATAATTCAGTGTGCTGGCACCAGCAGTGGCAATGCAGGTGGTGCTCCAGGGCCATGACACCTGGCTGGGGACACGGCCCCAGGTGTGGCCTCAGGGGGGATTTGTCCTCCTTAGTGCTGCTTTGCACAAGTGTTCCCTTGCTCTCATCCTTCTCTTTTTCTGCCCCTCTCCTCTCAGCCCCCCACTGCCCCCTCTCAAATACCAGGAGCTGTTTGGTGTTGGGTCTCATCCTCCCCCTCTGGAAAGATGAAAATTCCCTCAGTGTCTGGTAGACCCAAGAGTCAGGGCTGGAAGAGGGTTTTGGACTTGGGCATTTCAAATAGGGGTGGATGGCTTTAGCCTCAAAATATTTTGCTGGTTTGGTTTTTTTTTTTTTTTCCTTCCAGTGCAACATTCCTGCCTCCATCACTGGGCTGGATTTCTGCCTTTTTTCCTTTTCCTCCTCCCACCAGATTTGCTTGTACAAAAGAATCACGAGAACAGAAGGTGAAGCTAGATCTTTCTCCCCTTTTTTTTTTTAAATTTTATTTTGGTATCCATTGCCTGCTTTTTGCCAAACTGCTCCAGTTCCTCTTCCCCAGTGCCCACACTGCCTGCCCAGCATGAGGGACACCCAGTGCCAACAGTGCTAGGCGTGGTGGCCATTGATTCCCTGTAAGAGAAGGGGGTAGAAACACCAACCCAAAACCCAGGGGAACACCTGTGTGGGTTTGGATCCCCCTCTGACAAGGAGCTGCTGCACCAGAGCAGAGCTGAGGTTGCTGCTGTCTCCCAGTGGGTGGGAAAGGCTCATCACCATGAGTGGAAGCCTTGGAGCTCCGCACCTGCATCCTCATTGCCTCTCCTAAATGCAGTCAGCATGTTTAATCATCCTTCCCATCTTTCTTCGAAGCCTTCCCAGCTTTACTACATCCCTTTCCACCTGTGCAGTGCTTGGTGTGTGGGCGCACCGGGAATTTATCCAGTGGCAGCGTGATTGGGGCTGTTTTGCTCTGTTCTTCTCTGAGTAATCCCTAACATTCGACATGCATTTTTTCTTTTATCTCTGCTGAGCAATGAGCTGATGTTTTCGGAGAACTATCTATTATAACCCTGAGATCTTGTTCCTGAGAGTTAATAGTCAGCTCAGAGCCCATCATTTTATTTCTGAAGTTGGAGATGGCTTCTCCTACGTGCGCCACTATTTGTCCGCACTGCATTTCTCCTGTCACTTTCTTGGCCACTCACTCACTTCAAGGTCCTCTGCAATTCCTCACGGTCACTCCTTGTCCTTAATAGCCTGAATAATTTGGAAGTATTAACAAAAAGCTCTCATTTCACTCTCCACTCCCTTCCTCTCCCAGGGAGCCTCCATGTAGGGTCTAGGAGAAATTTTGGGGTGACTCATGGACCGACAGAAAAACTGTGAGCCATGGAAAGCGATGGGAGAGAAGAACCCATGTGGCTGCCCATGGTCCTGATGGGCATCAGCATCTGGGAGCAGTGGGGACAGGCTCCAGGCAACCCAAGTGACAGATATCTGCAGGGACAACTTGTTTTGATACATTACCCCCAAGATTCATCAGTAAATGGGATTGAAGAGCCTTTAATGACCATAAAGAGTGAAAAATTCCAGTGAGGGATGGCCATGGCTTTCCTGCTCGAGCAGATGCTCGTCAGAATTGGTACTCTCCAGGGAATTGCTCCAGAAGGTGGATGGAATAAAGTGATTCACAGTATTAAAAAAATAAAATAAAAAGAGAGACATCAGAGCTCCTGGAAGCTGTTCAGTTGGCACCAGGAAGGCTGCGAATAACAGACGCCCAAGGGAACCAATGTTTGAAGCCAAAGCAATTTGGGTAACAGGACAGGCTTGAGGGGAAAAAACCACACAGATTTTGGATTCTGCTGCACATCGATGCTAAAAAAGAAGCCACACATATTGTGAATGCACAGCCCAGGAACACATTTTGTAGGCACATTCCTAATGTGGCACGTGGTGTGCTCGTTCCTATTATTGATAATAGCTAACTGCAGCTCTTCCTCCTGCTTTTTCCTGCTCAGCCATGGAAAACATGGGATCCAGATGCTGTTAGACAGCTTTAGAAATTTCCAGGTGAATATATATTGGCTGTTTTGAGGGTCTGCCTTGGACTTGCAAGGTTTACAGTGCAGAGCAGCTGTGTCCAGGGTGGGATGGATGCATTTGTTTCCTATATTGGCACCTAAAAGGGAGGCTGGAGAGTCACATTCCACCCAAGTAGCTCTGGCATTGGCTTTATTTGATCATGAGGCCATGCAGCAAGATTGGCAGGATTCAATCTGACCAGAAATACTTCTCTTAAAATGTAAGATGATGCCTTGAGCCCCCACAGAGCTGGGAGGGTGTTTTCCTTCTGCAAACCAGAATCAAACCTCTCAATTCCCCTTTATCTCACTTATAAGCCCAGGGAAATCCCTGGGAAGCTGGTGATAAATCAGATTTTCTCTGGGAGGAGGGGAAGAAATGTTCTTCATCTTCCTGCCCCAAGCCACAGTCTGGCCTCTGTGCTTTCCACATTTCTGCCTGTGTCGTGACAAGGGGCATGTCACTGCTCCAACAGCCACCTCAGCAGGCCTGCAGAGCAACCCTGGGGAAGTTCTGTGCTTCTGAGCCACCCTTAGTGCTGCATCTGCTGGGACTGCAGCAGGACAATGACTGACACCTGCCAGTGTCCCATCACCCTTAAATGGGTTGGCATGGAAGGGACTTAAGGGACCATCCCACCCCTGCCATGGCAGGAACACCTTCCACTATCCCAGGCTGCTCCAAACCCTGTCCAGCCTGGCTTTGGGCACATCCAGGGATCCAGGGGCAGCCACAGCTTCTCTGGGCACCCTGTGCCAGGGCCCTCCCCCCCTCCCAGGGAACAATTCCTTCCCAATATCCCATCCATCCCTGGCCTCTGGCAGTGGGAAGCCATTCCCTGTCTCCTGTGCCTCTATCCCAAGTCTCTCTCCAGCTCTCCTGGAGCCCCTTTAGACCCTGGGAGGGGCTCTGAGCTCTCCCTGGAGCCTTCCCTTCTCCAGGGGAACACCCCCAGCTCTCCCAGCCTGGCTCCAGAGGAGAGGGGCTCCAGCCCTGGAGCAGCTCCATGGCCTCCTCTGGACGGTCTCCAGCAGCTCCACATCCTGCTGCTGTTGGGCAGCCCAGAGCTGGAGGCAGCTCTGCAGGGAGCTCTCACCTGAGTGGAGCAGAGGGGGTCTGCTGTGATTTATGACAGTGTTGGTCCCATTTGAGTGTAACATTTTCTTTGTGGCTGGTAATATCCACAGTGACCTTTCCATATCTGACATCAATTCTACCTAAACTTCCAAAAACTTATTTTATTAAAGATGTTGGGGAAGTTTACCAGGCTGGTAGGACAACTCCATCCACATCTACAATTGATGCCCCAGCCCTGGGGGACCTGGGATGTCTCTGCCTGGAATACAGATGGTCTGTCACCATCAGGAGAGCCCCCAAGAGCTGCTGTAGCACCATTCCCCAGAGAGATCAGGTGCTGCTGCAGCTGCTGGTCTTTGCTGGTGAGCTGTTCATCCACACCCAGGTCTCCTACAAATGATCCCTGGGGCTTCCCAGTGTCCTTGCTGGGGTCGTGTCCTGGCATTATGGATACAGGTGGTCATTGTAGCATGTGTGGTGTTTCTCCTGGAGCTTTCACAACAAACATTTCCCTTTTTTCCAAATCCACAGCAGTTTCCACCCGGGTCCTCTGCAACACCACAGACCCTGGGCTCTGCCAGTCAGCCTTGAAGGGCAACAAAAAATCCCGTTCCACTCAGAGCCCAGAGATGTGCTGGCTGATTTGCAGACTAAACCCAACAAGTTTGGTGCTTCTGGTCCCCGAGAAGTGAGGGACAAGCCATTGGCCAGTGGGGTGGTGAGGCCACCCCAAGAAGCCCCTTGACTGACTATGGCAAGGTTTTGTGGGCGGGATAATGATTTCCTGTGGGGACTGGAGGAAGATGGAGCAGAGCAACAGGGACAGAGCAGCTGCAAGCCGAGTGTCCATGATGGATGGCAAAACCATCAGATTTCAGATTCTGCCCTAAATCTCCAGCTCCACCATTTTTCAGCACCCCCTGGGGAGGAGCCCCCTCCCCTTCAGATGCCACCTGGGTCACCCATCTCCACCAGCCATGGCCACATTGGGCCAGACACCATCCCAAAATGCCGTGGGAGGGCACCTGGGCATTCAGTTCATCCCAGGAGGGGGATGAGGATGGGGCTGGAGTGGGTGCCAGTGGAGGGACAGGAGCGTGGCTCACCCCCAGCCCCTGACTC
Source organism: Dicaeum eximium (assembly GCA_013396995.1). Lineage (NCBI taxonomy): Eukaryota > Metazoa > Chordata > Aves > Passeriformes > Dicaeidae > Dicaeum > Dicaeum eximium. The sequence continues at coordinate 548,436 of VWZP01009297.1, forward strand.
ACAGCGGGTCCCCACGGGCTCAGCGTGACAGCGCGGCTGCCTGCGGTCGTCTATGGCAACTGAACCACCTTGGAAGGCTGCACTGCCTGTGTGGGCTTGAAATTGTGGTTGGTTTTGTTCCCTCTTGGAAAAAAACAAAAAGACAATCTGATTTTGATTTGTATGTAACTCCGAATAAATTCCTTGTTAACCTTTACAGCCATCTGGAGGGAGTCACTCCTCGCTGCAGGGCCGTGGGAGGGAGCGATGCCTCCGCTGGCAGATTTCGCAGGGCTTGGCACGGAGGGAGCTGGAAGCCCCTGCTGGGTGAGAGCCAAGAGCCCTGGAACACCCAGACCCAGGAGGTGAAGGACGCTTTGGAGTGGCCTGGTTTGCTGGGAGCCAGGGGCTGTGTCGGGCTGCCCTTTTCCTGGCAATGTGGGGCACAGGGAATGGGAATAGCCCCTCACTGCTTGTCTGGGGTGTGAGCAGAGAGGGAACCCCCTCGCTGACAGAGGTGTCTGCTCAGGCTGACACCGTGCTGGGGGCCCCATTCATATGAGGGTCACAGTGGCCCAGTGCCACAGCCCTGCTGGAGACCTGAGCTCTGGGCTTTGCAGCTGGGGGTTGAGGGTTCAGGTCTGCTCCAGGTGCTGAGTCTCCTGTGGCATGAAGGAAGAGCTGAATCAGCCCATCCACACCCACAGAGCACGATTCAGCCAAAGGCTTCTCCCTTCCACAACCCTGCAACAGTCCCTGGTAAATCCTCTTGGAATCTGCAGGGAATTCCTTCTCCTCCAAATGCTTCCTGTGGAGGCTCCTCTTGACAGGATCCAGGTCTTGCAGTCCTCACCTGTGTCTGGCAGTCCTTACCTGTGTCTGACAATCCTTACCTGCACCTCATGCAGCCCTGCCTGTCCCCTGGAAGTGCTGGCTGGCATGAGGGATGAGCAGAGAGGACAGGAGACACTGCCACCCCTCTGGCAGCACCATTGCAGCCTGGACAACGGGATCAATTGCATTTTCTGCAGATGAGGGAGAGAAGGGGCGGCACAGATAAACACAATGTAACTTTATTTTCTTTATTTCTCTGTGTCTTTTAAAATTTATAAATATTTTGAAAGCTTTCCAAAGGGAGGGAAAAAACACCAAGTTGTACATGAGTGACTCAGTGCAGTGTCACTGTGTTCATTAAGAGAGAAGGAAATCAAGTCATTACTGGGCTGAATAAAGAAGAATCTTTTGGTTGACTAAGAGAGGGGAATGCACTTGCAACGGGTGGGATAAAACAGGAGCATGGCTGCTTTCCAGCCCTGCTGAGCTCTGTCTGAAGGTCTTAATTATAAGAAGCTCAAAAAAAAAAAAAATAGAGCCAATGAGAAAAGGAATTTACAACACAAAAGAAATAAATTGGATCTCAGATGCCTCTATACATATTTAATCATGGGGATGCTGATGAAGAGGAATCTTTAATATGAGCTGCCTCCATCCGTCTTTGCTCACCGAGGGCTCTGGGGGAGGCGTTGTGCTCAGCCGATTTGGCCGGTGCGAGGGATGCCACCAAGGTGCACGGCTGCAAACTGGCAGCCAGACAGGAGGAAAACCCGACCTTTGGGTCTGGGAGCTTGGCTGGAACAAGAGCGGGATCAGGGACCTCCTTGGAGAGCTCTCCAAGCTCGATGGCTTGGCCTCCAGAGACACCAAAGATCAGCGAGGCTCTGGCTGATTTCAAGAGCATCTAAAGCCAGGCTGGGCATGGAAAGTCCTGGCTCAGCCTTTGCCACTGTGGAGCACGAGGGATGATCACAGCCCTCCATCATTTTTAAGCCAATTCTCTCTCCTTTTTAAGCCAGTCTCACTGAGCCCTCTCTAAACTCATTTAATTCATTTTGCCATCTTAGCTCTGATAACCACCAAGATTATTCGCCTTTACCCCATGGCAAATTCCGACTCTCCTGAACCTTCTTCCCCTTTATTGATCTCCCACAACGTCAGGGAAAACATTTCCACTGCATCTTTTAAGGGCTGGGTTTAGATATTATCCCTCTCCCCGTGTTTGTGTTTGCATGGAATATCCTCATTAATTAGAATGTCTTGTTGGACACAGTGTAGTCTTTGGGGAGTTCCCCCAGTGATTTGTTTACAGATGTCAGGTTAACAATAAATTGGGAGAAATAATTGACCTTTCCTGTAAGACTTTGCTAATCCTCTTCCTTCTTAACCATTTCCAATTTTCAGTGTGCAGTGGTGTTTTTCTTAATCAATGTTCAGACAGTGAGAACATTATGGGAGATGCAATCAGGAACACGACGTGGTGATGCAATTTTAATGATTCATTCTCTCTTTCTCATTAATTCACTGCATTTCATATTTCTTCAAGTGCTGACTTTGGAAGTTTTCATGACTTTAAGTAGTTTTTCTGTTTGATTTTTTTTCTTTTAACAATTAGAGCAGCCGCCTTGGTATGAGTTGTGTTGCTGCAACAGGCTGTGGGCAGGATCCACTTGCTGGAAAGATGCAGGTGTAGAGTGGGGAGCTCATCCCAGCCTCAGGACCTGGCGTGCCAAAGCAGATTGCAGCTCGAATGCAAGGAGAAGAGTCAGCAGAACATTTCTATTAAAAACTGTTACTTTTAAACAAGTTAATTTCCCCCATGAATCAAGCTGCTATAAGGAGAAATCCCGTGTGGCAATCCAAGTATAATTGTGATATTCTCATTAGAAGTGCTCAGACTGAATCGCTTTTTTTTTTTTTTTTTTTTTTTTTTTTTTTTTTTTTTTTAAGAAAGTAATTCAAAATTTTGGAAGTTAAATGACTTGGAAGAGATCTAGCTTTTGATTTAAGGGAAATTGTTCTGTTGTTATTCTGCATTGCAGAAATGATAAAAAACACTTCAGGTTTTGAAAACAAAACCTGGGGAATTGGAACGCTTCATTTCATGCAAAATAAAACTATGGGGCTTTTCCACGTCAATTATTTCAGGGGAGTGATAACCTCCCTGATAAAGCAGCTGCACTAGCACCTAATGCTGCTATTAATATGTAAGTGTGGGTCCTCATTCTGATGCCTGACAGTGAGCAAAACAGGAGTGAAGCGTTCTGCAAGGAAATCCTTTCTGCAGCTAATCACCTCATTAGAAATTCAGAGATTGTCTTAAACTGATCACTTGCAGTCAATTCAGAGCAGCAGCAGGGCGGTAACGGGAGCCAGGCGGGCTCTGCCGCGCTGGGGACACCTGTACGGGGGATCAGGCACACGGAGCCCTCACCTGCCTCTCCCGGGCTCTTCTGCTGCGTTTAGGGCTCTGTTAGCCCCGTCAGTTTATAAATTACACCTTCATTAGTGCAAGCTGTTATCTTGTTTCACGCGTAGATGTCAATTTAAGACAACGTTGCAAATGAGGTGTTACCCACTGGATGTAACTGCCGGAGGGATGCTCTGCCTCAGCCCTTCCCAGGTGGGAGAAGGCATCGGGATCGGGAGGTGCGGGGATGGGGATGGGGATGGGGACGGGGGTGGGATGACGAGTGGGATGAATTTTCCTGTCTCACCACTATAGTCAGTGCCAGGGATTTGGGGCACTGTGGGCGTCGCTCATCCAGAAGCAGGAGGACACTTGTGCATCTCAATAATTCAGTTGTTTTAACCCAAGTGCATTCTCCGGGAGAAATATTTGACTTAAAAGCCAAGGCAGTGGAGCAAGGTTCATTAGGTAGAAGGAGACTCCGGATGTTTTGCTTAGAATCAAAAAACATATTGAAAATTTAGAGAAAAGCCCTCCATATGTTTCAGGCAGTCTCTTGCCAAAGGCATTCTTGTCCCCTTGGGCTTCGAAGCTCGTCTTGGAAAGGGGAATCCGTGGCTGAGCCTTTGTAGCCAGGAGGGAAATCTGATTTTCTTGCTCTTCTTCAGGAGTTTTGGGTTCCTAGGGTACAATTTCTGAGTGTTGGTCCCTAGAGCACAGCAGTGTGACCCAGCCCCGACCAGGCTGGCGTGTCCTGCGTGCCCCAGACTCACTCCCCAAAGCCCATCCCTGCCTGGTGTGCCCTGGGCAGCAGCACAGCTCCGTGGCTGTGGCTGCAAATCCCCAGCCCGTACAAAACCCGACTGGAGGTGGCTGAGCTCTGGTGCCTGGGCAGGGCCTCCCATGGGGCCACATCCCACAGGGAACAGTCCCTTGGCTGTGGCTTTGTTAGGGACTGGGGGAGACAGATGCTGATCAGCTCAGCTGGCCTTGCTGGGCCTTTAATTTAATAGAATTTAATTGAATATTGGTTTATTTTATTTTGCCTTCTTCCCTTTTCCTTTTCTTTTTGCTTTTCTTTTTCCCCTTTTCCATCTTCCTTTTCCCTTTTCTCTTTTCCCTTTTTCCTTTTCTCTTTTCCCTTTCCCCTTCTCCCTTTCCTTTTTCCCTTCTCCCTTTTTCCTTCTCCCGTTTTGCTGTTTCCCTGCCATTCTGCTGCCTGCCCATCCCCACTGGCAGCACTTTCCAGGCACACAGAGCCAGGCCCTGCAGCCCCTCTGGCTGTGCCCCATTCCCAAGGACATTCCCTCTCCTGGGAGAGGCCAGCACAGCTCTTCCAGTGGGCCTTGTGTATCAGTGATGGTTGTCTCACTCTGTCCTGGGAAAATCTGGGATCTGGGAATATTCCTTGCTCATTCAGGACTGTCCCACATGGGTTGGTGACAGGGCTCTGTCCCGGTCAGCATGGGGAGGGACAGCAGAGACATCACCAGGGCCCTACTTGGAGGGACAGATGGCACCATCGTCACAGAGATTTGTGCTCCTCGGGACAAAAGGCTGAACATGTTTCAAATGAGGCCATTCCAGCTGTCGGGATAACGGAGCGTGCCGGGAGGGCAGCAAATCCCTCTCCGGTTGCTCATGGCTTCGTCATCCCACTTCCTTCAGCAGCAATGAGACTCCCCCTTGCTGGAAAACAGCCTGGAGAGCATCTCCTGCTCTCTCCCTGCCAGGAGGGTGGGTTTAACTATAAACTAAAAACAGACCCATCTGCTTGGGTGGGTGTGGGTGGTTTTTCCCCAAACTGATGGGGTTTGGCCACTTTTCCTCCTAATTTTAGGCACAAAGAAATGAAAATTATTAAACTCTGGCATGGGTGAAGGCTACTGCAAACTGCTCCCCACCAAGCTGCTTTCCTGGCAGTGACAACTCTGCTGCTTTGGGGGCACAGAGTGGAAAAATGGTAATGAAAGAGCAGTGCCACATCCCCAGCCCTTTCCCTGTGTTAATTCTCACCCTTCCTCATGGTGTCACAGTGAGGTTCCCAAAGGAGCTTCCTAGAGAAGCACAGTGGAAGCAATCCCCCTTCAATTTTGGTTAGTTCAGGGTTATTTTAATAAATTCCTAGTCAATGCCTGCTGTTGGATGACACTCTCCCCTCTCCTGCTGGGTTGTTTGTTGTGCTGTGATTATTTAGGTTTGTTTGAACTTCTCTCTTTACTATGGGATTTCTTAATGGAGGAGAAAGTCATGCAATTGCACAAAGCTAAGCAAAATCAGAGCTAAGAGAAGTTGGGAATAATATAAATAAGATAACCCCAAACCAACAGGATAAACAACAGTTGTCTGGGTGCCATCACAACTCAGACAAGTTGTGTGAGGTGTCTGACCCTGGAGAAAGCTGAAGGCACAGCAAAAGTTCCTTAAATAACTTTTAGCGAAATTATTAAAGCTAAATCAAGTATCATTTAAGCTAGAATATATTGTGGACAAGACCTGTAAGCTCCTAGGCCTGATTTCTGAGGGCACCTGAAGGCTGTGGGTGTTGGGAGTGCAGCACGATGTGTGCCCGCTCTGAGTGGGGCTTGGCAGAGACACAGGGGGTCCGACCACAGTGACACAAACTGCAGAGCCACCAGCTTGAAATGAGGATATTTCATGGCAAAATTATTATTCCCAGGGCTGAATCTTCCCTGTGGTTGCACCTGAGGCCTCAGTGTACCTGGCTGTTTTCACTGCTTGGAAACTCCATATCCTGGAGGATTATTCCAGTGTAAGGACTTAGTGCTGGCCTGCCAGCCCCAAAGGGTTTCCAGGAGTGATGATGAGGAGGATTTTGACTGATGAAGGCCGTTAAGCACTGCAGGGTGGGGGGGTGGCTCTCTCCACTCCAGGCTCCGCAGCAGGGCTGACTGTGCTGCTCCAGGGTGTCAGACCCTGAGCTCAGCAAGGATTTAACCTTCTGACAAATGGGGAGCCTGAATTAAGGCACCTGAGTTTACAGCCTGTTTTATGAGCCTGATCATGTAATAAATCCAAGAGAGCTGAGCTCAGCAGCCTTCCCCAAGTGGTGCCTCCAGAGCAGACACGAGTCCAGCACTGTGCAATGTCTGTGAGGCTGCAAAGCAGAACCTGCAGCTGTAAAATCCACAGAGAATGGGAGCTGGGTCTGTGCCAGGGACTGCTCACAGACCTGGGAAAAGCGCCTGGAACTTTGCAGCAGAGTGGTCAAATGGGGAGAGGGGGATGGGCCATGCTGGGAAATGTTCAGTGGGACAGTCAGACCCCCCAGCTCCTCCTGGCCATCTCCACAGGGAATGACAGCGAGTGCTGGTGCTGGTGACTTCCTAGAAGATGGGAAGATGCCCTGGTTAAACTCTTTTAGGGTTGTGTCTTATTGGGTCTTCAGCGCTGACAGTGTTCAGTGTGTTTATTTCCTGCAGGCATGAAAGGACCAGTCCAGAGATGTTTTGATCCAGCTGGCAGGGAGCAGAGTGATTCCAGAAGGTTCTTGGTTCCATCCACCTCAAAGCCAAGGCTCCTTACAGCTCCTCATTCTCAGGAGCTGTGCTACCTCTGCAGGAATTGCTGGCTGAGGGATGACCCCAGTGCAAGCTCCATGGCACAGGTTGAACTCCAAGCTACTATGGCAGGAAGAAGTAAGATTTTTCCTTTAATCAGTCACGTGTAACCTTTGAGAGCTGACCCTCAAAGCCTTCTGGGCTGCCTCTGCCCCTCCATCCCCTGGGGTAACAGTGCATGAAAATTAGGAGCTGAAGACACCAGCAAAGCTGAAGCACAGGAGCAAAGCTGAGCCCTGAATTGTGCAGAGTCACCAGGGACAGCTTTTCTCCCTCTGCATGGGGGTGCCACTCATCGTGCTTGTCCTCCCAGCAAAAATGGAAACCAGGGCACATTTCATTACCCTGCCTCATTCCCTGCACTGCACAAAACTTTGGTAGAAGTGGCAAATGCCTCTTGTTCTTCTCATGGGAGCCTGGATCTGGGATTGCCCAGAGCATCACTGTGCTGGGTTTACTGTCCTCACCCATCCTCCCAGCTCTTCTCTTAACTCAGCCCAGCATTGAGGAGCTTGTTCTGTTCTCCCAGAAAAGACCCACAGAAGTGGGATGGAATTCACAGTTCCAGAGAGTGTTAGCGATAGGTAAGGCTTTATAAAGCCTTACTTATCTGTAACAAAAGAGAAACTGGAAAGGATCCACCCACCTCTGCCCCTGCCCCTTTCCTTCTCCTACAAAGCTCCCCTCTGAGCTGCTGAACATCTGCCCACCAGCCCCTGGTGCACCACAAGACCTCAAAACCAGACTGGGAAACTGAAAACCATCCATGCAGGCACTGAGTGAACAGGGAAGTTTGGATTAAAACCTCATTTTATTTGCTTATTCTTGGAGAGAGTCATGGACATGCTGTGTGAGGTGTTCATGGCCTTCCCTTCAGAAACATGGAAAGCACCTGAAGAAGGGATGTGACACACACACAGTGGGGCGTGTGGTCCAGGAAACAAAAACCAGGTACAAATAACCTGGGGTATTGTGCCATTTGGCCATGGCTCCCTGGGGAAGGGAAGACACCTTTTTCCAGTAGACCTCTCAGGATGAAGATTAGCACTGGTGTTTTCAGGAGGAGTTAGGAGGAGCAATGGCACAGAAAGCCAGGGGACATCTCTGCACTCTGCACTGGCCAAAATCAGCTGACAAGGAAGCAGCCAGGATGTGGGCACCTGGACTGGCAGAGCTCTGGCGAGGACAGCACAAGTCTGGGACACACAGAACAGATTCCAGATGAAGTGCCAGTGCTCAGCAAAGCCTCTGTGCCACTCTTCCCTGCCAGAGGGATTCTGGTGTGACTTGTCAGCAGATCTTCACTTGCCACTCACCAAACAATGTGGTCAAATGGGTACAGAATGTGGGCAGGGGGTGGGTGCAAGCAGCACCTCAGAGCTTCGGTGCAGATTTTGTTTGCCTGCGAAATCTCAGTATTTGTTTACCCCTTTTTGCTGGAATCCAATAACCCTACATTGGCACAAAAGGACTCGAAACCAATTGGTTTTTATTGCACAAATCAAGACTGACACAGAGCATGTAGAAGGACACAAAGCATTGGGCAGTCCCTGAGATGCTGGGTGCAGTATTTAGGAAGGAACCTGGGGAAGCTGTGGTGCCATGTGCTGCCACGTATCCCCGTGGGCAGGCTTTAAAACCCTGCTTTTAGAGCTCAGCTTGAACAAAGTGCTGCTGTTCGTGCTTTTAGTGACAGCAATAAAGCCCGTTTTTATTGTTGCTTCATCTCGGAATTTCACAGCATGTCCCTGTTGTTATTTTGGGGTCAGCCCTCAGCTGCAGCAGCTTCAGCACTGGCAGCAGCCAAGGCATGTCCTGCACAGCGTCAGGGGGAGCTGCAGCCGTCTGCAGCAAACTCAGCCGGAGCACGGAAGGATGCTCTCGTTCCGTGGTTGTGGAAGCCTTGGGAGCGCCTGTGGCTGCTTCCAAGCAAGGAGCTACAAGACTTGGGGCAGTGATTTCTGTAGCAGAGGGGAGCTGACAGTGCTCGCCCTGTCCCGCACCCAGCGGCTCGGCTCCTTCTCCAGAGGGGTCGGGACCCTGCGGGAGCTCCTGCTTTAACATTCCTGAACATAAATCCTGCCCTAACGCCCCGCCAGCGGATGCGCCCGCCGCTCCCGCAGCGGTGCCACGCTGCCCATCTGCCGGGTGGCACCGAGCCCGGCGGGGTGTGACGCCAGAGCAGCGCTGGGTGCCAGCGGGACAGGCGGGGGGACAGCCTGTGCCACGCCGGGAGCCAGAGCATCCTCCTGGGCGCCAGCAGTGCCAGCCTCGGGCAGCGGGCTCTGCTGCAGGGCAGGCAGCTGAGGAGGCCCCGAGCACTGCCCCATGGCCCTGCCCCATGGCTCTGCCCCATGGCTCTGCCCCATGGCTCTGCCCCATGGCCCTGCCCCCCGGCTCTGCCCCATGGCCCTGCCCC